>ML662438.1:390343-733062 GCA_007570785.1 Antilocapra americana
TTGCTTGTAGACTTTTGGATGGCAGCCATTCTGACTGGTGTAAAGTGATACCTCATTGTAGTTTTGATTTGCATTTCTCTAATAATGAGTGGTTACACTTTAAATGGAACATGTGCTGATTGAAGACACATACCACTTGAAAGTTTATCACACAAATGCTTAATTTTGGTCCTTTAAGAATTCTGCCAATTCATTTCTTGATAGTTAAGATATTAAAATATGCAAATAAGCATGCTCTAGTTGGTCAGTGCTGATCTATGTGTAATAACTAATGCTCTCTCCCAACAACCACCACTCCTTCTATTCATGTCACCTTCACCCAGGAGTCACAAAATGCTGAAGACTGCCGCTTTTTACTTGATTAAATTTCAGCAGGTTGAAGCTAGGCCAAAATTTGCACCTTCCCCTTTCCTCAATACTTTTTTTCTCCCCCCACTCTGTTAATTACATAGTTTTACACTGATTTACATGAATTTCAGCTTTCAAAATCATTGGTCTTTGATGAATGCAAATAGGCACATGGGAAAATCATATTAAGTTTGCACAATTGATCTTTCATCATTTCAAATGGTACCTTTGAACAGTTCCTGAAACGTCTGTCTGAAATACTCCCAGCGCTGAGTGTCATCAAAAGATGTGGGGTCACCCTGGGGAAACCCATTCTCAGTAATGTAAATTACAGGGTTATTATATGTATCCTGGAACGAGAAAGCAGAAGTTTTATTTCAAACAGATGTAAAAAAAAAAAAAAAATCTCATAAAATCAGGTGCATTACCCTCTATCTTCTCTAAGCTACAATCCCAAAACTAGTTTTCATCAAATTGCACTGACCCTATTAACTTAATTTTCCGCGCACTGACCTTTTATAACTAACAATGGAAAAGAAAAACTGTGCAAATATCCATGAAGACAGTCAAATGACTCTTGTTATAATGAGAAGACAGAAATATCTTTCTTCCATCAGCATCTGCTGATTGTCATTGCTCCTTAACCCCTTGGTCCTCCTCTCCCCAGAAGCTATATTCTCTATCCCCTGGATAGCAGGAATCCTAAAAAACTGATAACTTAAAATTTTCACTCCAGCTACCTAGATGCCACCAGTGTAACAAAGACCCAAAAGGATCCAGCTATTTCAAACCCCTATTATGCCTTTTAGTAACTCAATTTTGACCCCAGCCTGAAAAATATGTCCAAGGTACTACTGCTGCTGCTGCTGCTGCTGCTCAGTCGCTTCAGTCGTGTCCGACCCTGTGCGACCCCGTAGACGGCAGCCCACCAGGCTCCCCCGTCCCTGGGGTTCTCCAGGCAAGAACACTGGAGTGGGTTGCCGTTCCTTCTCCAGTGCGTGAAAGTGAAACGTGAAGGTGAAGTCACTCAGTCGTGTCCGACTGCGTGCTGCAGTCCATGAGGTCACAAAGAGTCGGAGATGACTGAGTGACTGAACTGAGCGACTAACAGTACTATTAGCTAATCACCCCTCATTGACTTAAATCCTAATCACCTCTTTCCAGGCCAACAAATGTACATGCTATTGCCTAAAGCATTCATTTTTCAGGACTTTATACACATAGACATATGGCCATCTTCCCATCTTTCCATGTTTGGGTACACATAGGTACAAACAAAAAGTGCATTTACCTTAATGTATTTCAGTAGCTTACGTATTCCCCATGGCACCACATAGACCCAATCCAAACTTATCCAAGATTGGTCTGGAAAAATTTCAACCTCCACATCCTGGAGTAAACCCAGTTCTCCTTTCTTGTTCTCCTGGTTCTTGACTAATTGAGTCGTATAATACTGCACAGCAAAGAAATCAGCAGTGCCTTTGATCATCCTCTTCTCTTCTTCTGTAAATTCTGGAAGCTGTGACGATGAGTAGCCCTGCTTTTTACTCATGAGGGCAACCTGATACTTGACAACTTCAGGATAATCGCCATCAATAAATGTGGGTTTGGCAAAGAAGTCCAACTGGAATGCCATGGCTCTTTTAACTGCTTCCTGGTCAGACACTGAGTAGGGTTCTGCTGGTTCCGCCCAGCCAGCAAAAATTGATAGAGATACCATGCCTTTCTGCTCTTTTCGGAATAAGGAATCATAGCTGTGCCAGGATCTGGCATGAGCCTTAATCAAATTATGAGATGCCTGATAAGCTTTAGTTCCAAGGTGAGGCACACCAGGAGGAAATACACCAAGCTCATATGCCATCACAGCAAAAATATTAGGCTCATTTATGGTGATCCAATGCTTGACTCGATCCCCAAATGTACTGAAACAAAACTGGGCATATTTGTCGAAGGATTCGATGATTGCCTCTGAGAGCCAACCTCCTTGGTCTTCCAAGGCCTGAGGCAAATCAAAGTGGTAGAGGGTCACGATGGGTGTGACCCTGTTTGTTAACAAATCATCAATGATTTTGTTATAATAGCTGATTCCTAGGAGAAAAATAAAAGAAAGTATGAGAATAAAAGTCATTTTCATTATGCTGACAATAAATAAGGATTGGGAGAGGATCGGGAATAATAATTTCCTAAATAACTTTAACCCAAAATAAGGTTTATAACTTCCTACCTATAAGCAAGCAATTAAAGGCTGGAAGGAAACATGAAGTCCAAGGAAGACTGGCTGATCAGAGACAAGAGAATGTGATGGGGTGACACAATTATGGAAGCTGTTACATTCTGAAAGGAATTCATTTGGACAGGTTGCTATCATGTAATTTTGTGCCAATGGGACACTTACTGAAATTATTTTATTTGTTGGGTGGAGGGATAAATTTGGAATTTGGGATTAATATATACATACTACTCTATATAAAATAGATAACCAAAAAGGACCTGCTGTATAGTCCAGGGAACAATAGTCTCTAAGGAAAAGGAATCTGAAAAAATATATATATATAAAAAAACACACATATATACTTATATATATATAACACATATATGTATATGTAACTGAATCACTTTGCCATATATCTGAAACTAACATTGCATTGTAAATCAACTATACTTCAATTAAAATCTTTAATTTACATATTCATACTTTTAAAAGAAATTATTTTCTTTGCTTGTTTGCATGTTTGACTTGTTGCTCACTTCCACTAGAATTGTTGTTATTGTTGTTGTTTAGTTGTTCAGTCGTGTCCAACTCTTTGCCACCACGTGGACTGCAGCACACCAGGGATCCATGTCCTTCACCATCTCCCAGAGCCTGCTCAAATTCTTGTCCATCGAGTCTGTGATGCCACCCAACCATCTCATCCTCTGTCATACCCTTCTCCTTCTGCCTTCAATCTTTCCCAGCATCCGAGTCTATTCCACTGAGTCAGCTCTTTGCATCAGGTGGCCAAAGTACTGGGGCTTCAGCTTTAGCCTCACTCCTTAAAATGAATATTCAGGATTGGTTTCCTTTAGGATTGACTGGTTTGATCTCTTTGCAGTTCAAGGAACTCTCAAGAGTCTTCTCCAACACCACTGTTTGAAAGCATTAATTCTTCAGTGGTGCTCAAACTTTTTTATGGTCCAACTGTCACATCCATACATAACTACTGGAAAAACCATAGCTTTGACTAGATGAGCCTTAGTTGGCAAAGTGATATCTCTGCTTTATAATACGCTGTTTAGGTTGGTCATAGCTTTTCTTCCAAGGAGCAAGAGTCTTTTAATTTCATGAATGCAGTCACAATCAGAAGTTATTTTGGAGCCCCCTCAAAAAAAGTCTGTTACTATTTCTATTGTTTGCCCATGTATTTGCCATGAAGCGATAGGACCAGATGCTGTGATCTTCATTTTTTTAATGTTAAGTTTTAAGCTAGCTTTCTCCTCTTCTATTTCACCTTCATCAAGAGGCTCTTTAGTTCCTCTTAGCTTTCTGCCATAAGAGCAGTGTCATCTGCATATCTAAGGTTATTGATACTTCTCCCAGCAATCTTGATTACAGCCTGTGCTTCACCCACCCCAGGCATTTCACATGATGTACTTTGCATAAAAGTTAAATAAGCAGGGTTACAACAAACAGCTTTGATGTACTCCTTTCCGAATTTTGAGCCAGTTTATTGTTCCATGTCCTGTTCTGTTGTTTCTTAACCTGCATACAGGTTTCTCAGGAGGCAGATAAGGTTGTCTAGCATTCCCATCACTTGAAGAATTTTCCACAGTTTATTGTGATCCACACAGTCAAAGGCTTTAGCATAGTCAATGAAGCAAAAGTAGATGTTTTTCTGGAACTCTCTTGCTTTTTCAATGATTCAATGCATGTTGGCAATTTGATCTCTGGTTCCTCCGTCTTTTCTAAATCCAGCTTGAACATCTGGAAGTTCTCAGTTCACATACTATTGAAGCCTAGCTTGGAAAATTTTGAACATTACTTTGCTAGCATATTAAATGAGTGCAATTTTGTGATAGTTTGAACATTCTTTGGCACTGCCTTTCTTTGGGGTTGGAATGAAAACTGATCTTTTCCAGTCCTGTGGCCACTGCTGAGTTTTTCAAATTGGCTGGCATATTAAGTGCAGCACTTTAACAGCATCATCTTTTAGGATTTGAAATAGCTCAGATGGAATTCCATCACCTCCACTAGCTTTGGTGGTAGTGATGCTTCCTAAGGCCCACTTGACTTTGCACTCCAAGATGTCTGACTCTAGGTGAGTGATCACACATTATGTGTGACCCATCGTTATCTGGGTCATTAAAATCTTTTTTGTATAGTTCTTCTGTGTATTCTTGCCACCTCTTCTTAATATCTTCTGCTTCTGTTAGGTCATGAGCCTTGCCTAATTTACCTCTGTATCCCTCAAACCCTGGGATAATAGCAGAAACCTAGGAGAGATTCAATAAATAGCTCTTGAGTGAATGAATAGATTTCAACAATACTCAACATAAAGTAAAGAAGTTGAATGCAATGACTGCCTTAGTGCTTCTCCAGACAGGTCAGTCTTAAAAGTCTAAGCTGCAAATAGACCTGCCATATGACCCAGCAATCCCACTGCTGGGCATATACACCGAGGAAACCAGAATTGAAAGAGATACGTGTACCCCAATGTTCATCGCTGCTTTGTTTACAATAGCCAAGACATGGAAACAACCTAGATGCCCATCAACTGATGAATGGTTAAGAAAGCTGTGGTACATATACACAATGGAATATTACTCAGCATTAAAAAAAAATTCATTTGAAGCAATTCTACTCAGATGGACGAAACTGGAGCCCATTATCCAGAGTGAAGTAAGCCAGAAGCAAAAACAACAATACAGTATATTAACGCATATATATGGAATTTAGAAAGACGGTAACGAGAACCCAACATGCGAGACAACAAAAGGAACGCAGATGTATAGAATAGACTCGTGGACTTTGTGGATGAGGGTAAGGGTGGGATGATATGGGAGAAGGGCATTGAAGCATGTTAATTGTCATGTGTCTAATCAGTCGCCAGCCCAGGATTGATGCTCGGGACTGGTGCAGCGAGATTTCCCGGGGGGGAGGGAGGAGGGAGGGGGGTTCCAGAGGGGAAGCATATGTAAACCCATGGTGATATCATGACAATGTATGGCAAAAACAATAAAAAAAAAAAAAAGTCTAAGAAAAGAGACCCACTGAGCATGGACAAGGGCTCAGCATCAGTCCCAGGGTGTGAATTACAAAGACAGAGAGCTAGGGGCTTGACACATTAAGGAACTTTCCATTGGAGAGTTTGCTCTAAATTTCTGACATAATCCATAGGAACACCTGGGCTTCCTTGTTGGCTCATATAGTAAGGACTCTGGCTGCAATGCAGGACACCCAGGTTCGATCCTTGGGTTGGGAAGATCCCCTAGAGAAGAGAATAGCAACCCACTCCAGTATTCTTGCCTGGAGAATTCCATGAACAGAGGAGACTGGTGAGCTACAGTCCATGGGATCACAAAGTCAGACATGATTGAGTGACTAAGCACAGCACAGCACATGATGATATGTCTAGGAGTATGGAGGGAGAAAGAGGAGATATATGTACACATATAGCTGATTCATTTTCCTGTACAGTAGAAACTAAGAAAACATTGTAAAGCAACTATTTCCTGATGGCTGTGCCTACAATGCAGGAGATCCTGGTTCAATGACTGGGTTGTGAAGATCCCCTGGAGAAGGCTACCTACTCCCGTATACTTGCCTGGAGAATACCATGGGCAGAGGAGCCTGTTGGGCTACAGTCCATGGGGTCGCAAAGAGTCACACATGACTGAGCAACTAATGCTTTCACACTCACATTCCAGTAAATACTTAAAACAATAAAAAAAATTAATTAAAAAAAAAGATATGAGTTTGGAAAGAAACTAAGCAAAGAGGAGATAAGCATTCCTGTTTTGAGAGATGATTTCCTGAATAATAATTGCAAATTCATATGCAGACCTGTATTGCATTCAAAGTTTGCATAGAAGCAGGATCCCTTTATTTCTTTTTGAAGTTATTATCTTCCAATTTTAAATAATAATTGAGATTCTTGTGTACATTTCATTTATTCAGTCATTAATTTGTTCATTCCTCAAATACTCACTTAGAGAGACACTACTATATGCTTGATTACAAACATTATAAATACTCTCCTTGTCCTAAGAAAATTTTAATTGTAGTAATTTTAATTTTAATGCTTAGTTGCTCAGTAGTGCCTACCCTTTACGACTCTTTGGACTGTAGCCTCCCAAGGCTCCTCTCTCCATGGGATTTCCCAGACAAGAATACTGGAGTGGGTTGCCATTTGCTTCTCCAGGGATCTTCCCAACCCAGGGGTAAAACCTGCATCTATTGTGCCTCCTGCATTGCAGGCAGATTCTTTACTCACTGAGCCATCAAGGAAGCCTCTTAAATATTACTAGGGACTATAAATAAATTCATAAATAATTTTCATACAGTATTATTATTAAAGGTAAGCCCCCATCCCAAACTGAGGGCATACGAAAATCTACTCTGAAAACAGAGTAGCACCACGGTTTCAAAAGTGAACTACAGTGACAGGCTATCTAAGTTCTATCCCCAAACCTTCACCTACTAGTTCAGTGACTTCAGGAGAGTTACTTTATCTCTCTGAGTTACCTTTTCTTGTCTGTAAAATGTAGGTGATAATAGAAACCTATTTCAATAATTGTTCTGAGAGTTTAATGAGCTGATAAATTGAACATGCTTAGAACAGTTCTTGGCCTAGTTAACTATGATTCTAATAATGATTATTATTGTTATTGTTGTCATGAGTGACATCTAAACTGATCCTTAAAAGATGGATACAAATGACCTACATAAGGCAAGGAGGAGAGATCCAGGAAGAGAAAAAAGGGAAACAAATATGCAAAACGCCAAAAGAAGAATGGAAATAAACAAGGACCTCCCAAATGTGAACAGTCTGCTTATTCCAAGTTTGCAGCAAGGAGCCAACCATTATCACTAGCATTTGGCAGATACTCGAAGGCTATCAGGGAGGCAGGAAAGCTTCACAATAAAAAAAAATAAGGGGAGGATCCAGGTACCTTCTGATTGAAAGCTGTTGGCACAGGGAGGCTGAAGGTGGGCTAACTGGAACCAGGGCATCTTGGGTAATTGGGTTGGGGAGCAAATTTGCCTTTTTCTGATTGGTCCTAAGTTCAAAGAAGAGGACAGAGGAGCAAAAATAAAGAAGCGGCAGTTGTTGACCACATTATGACTTTGCTGGGTCAACTGCTACAGAAATTGTGGTTTGGCTGCCTGGACTTTTTATGAGGGTCATAGTTTTACTGTCATATATGGCATGGCCATTATTTGTAAATTCATTCTCTTAGAACAATATGGCTCTTTCTGGGAAATGAAAGCTCACAATAAGGAGAATGTATAGCTCAGCAGAAGGGGAATAAGAATAGTGAGAGGTAAGCAGCGTAAGCAGATGCCAAATAATGCAAGGTCATGGGTTATCTGTCTGCCTGTAAGAACGGGTAATTTTTAACAACAGCTCACTTATTTTGCAAGCATGGACATCATGTGGGTCATGCATAGCAACTCCATATTTGGAAGCCCCTTTTGCATGCCATTACTCACTAGGTAGATATAATAAGTTACACCACCCAGAAGATGTCCAAGTTGTAATCCACAGATCATGTGAATATGTTACTTTACTTCTTACGTTACTTCAAAGGGGCTTTGCAGATATCATTCTGATTAAGGATCCTGAGTTGGGAAGATGTTTCTAGATGGTTCAGGTGGACCCACTCTGCCACATGAGTCCTTAGAAGTGAAAGAGGATGGCAGAAGAGTGGGTCAAAAGATGCAACAGCAGAAAAAGAGGCACAACAGGTGGCAGCATGAGAGGGATTCAACTGACTATCACTGGTTTTGAAGATGGAAGAAGGGAGCCAGCAGCCAAGGAATGCAGGTGGCCTATAGAGGCTGAAAACGGTCCTCAGCTCACAGTCATCAAAGAAAAGGAGACTCCAGTCCTACAACCACAAGAAACTGAATTCTTCTAACAACCTGAATGAACCAAGAAACAGAGTCTTAGATCTTTGTCAAAGAAATGCAGCCCTGTAAGCACAGAGGTTTTTATTCTGGAGAGACCTGTGTCAGACTTCTAACCCACGTAATTCTAAGGTAGTAAATTTGTGTGATTTTAAGCAAGTAAGCTTGTAATAATTTGTTGTAGCAGCCATGGAATACTAATACACCCACCAAAGTTTATAAAGCTTTCCTCTCTCTGTAAAAGATCATTCCACCATTCCATCTCTGGGCCTCTGTAAGCCCGTATTTCCTCCTTCGTAAAATGGAATATCCAAAGATCTGTATGATGGAATCCTCTTGATATTGGACTGTGTTAAGGTTTTCATAGTCAATGCCATCCACTGGCTTTGAATATAAGAATAATATCAGCTTTCATGTTTTGTATTCATACTACATGCACATGATGTCACACATTTTGTTTAATCCCTGCACTAAGTCCAAGAGGTAGGCATTTTTAGTCTTAATAAACACATGAAAAAACTGAGATTCAGAAAGTGAGTTCCAGACTTCAAGTGACAATGTTTTCAGATAGCAAAGCCAACATTTAAAGCCAGTCTGTCTCACTATAAAGACTGAGCTGTTCCCACTGTGACATTCCCCCTCTTACACTAATGTTTCAGAACCAAAGTCAGAGTGAGACTGTTTTCCTAGCCTTGATAATCACCTACTTTGGATCTGATTTCTAATATCCTGGTTTTCCTTATTTCTGGAGGAATCAATGATTTATAAGCATCATTTAATATGATGCAATCATTAATGATGGCAATCAATGTAATTCAAACAACATGATGATGTGCAATTGAAAATTTAAAAAATTTAAGTAAAACTTTTTCTAACTCATCAACATGGCAGAGCAACAAAGCATTGCATACTTAATATTTATCATTCCAGAACTTTACTTCTGGTTTATTCAGTTTATTCAGTACTCCAGTGAAACTTTTCCATGATGTGATGGAGTAAGGCATTGAAGAGCAGAGCTCCAGAGTCAGACATTTCAGACAAGGGATCATGGACAAATCACATGACTGCCTCTCTACACCCACATTTCCTCATCTCTAAAAGAAGAATAGTAATAGCACCACCTCAGGCGTATTTAAGCATTGAGAACAAATAGTCAGAGAGTTCTCTAGCTTTTCCAAACTTGTACAATTCAGGGTAACTAATTCTATTCATAAATACATATTTTTGTTTCTTTATTTTTTTATTTCTTGGTCGCATGGCATGTAGGTTCTTAGTTCCCAAACCAGGGATTGAACCCTCTGCATTGAAAGCAGAAGTCTTAACCATTGGACTGCCAGGGAAGTCCCCATAAATATGCATTTTTAAATGATCATCAGTTACCAGCCTAGGGAGCCTGAAACCCTGAGAAGTCATATGGACTCTGTTCTACATCTTGATGTTTAGGGCAGGGTTATTTTAAGTGTTATAACTGTCATAGCCTTCTTTCATAGTTACTTTTATCACCTTTGTTTTAATTAAACACATTCATTCTTATTTGATCTTCGAAAATCTGAAGCATGTTTTAAGTCAAAGGTCTTTTGGAAATAGGGAAAAGAAGCCCAATCAGATTAACTCAAATATAAAGGTGGCATTAGAGGCAGGAGGCTGGCTGATAGGGAATGCAGTGAGCATTATTTGAAATGACAGAAAGATATCAGATACCAAATGACAGGAAATAATCACAACTGGAACTTAAAGCTGGGAACTGAGAAAATCTTAATCTCTCAGAAAAGACTGATGTCTCCTACCCTAACTTCCCTCAACACATCTACTCCATTCCTCTCCTGCTCAAAAAAACCATTTTCCTTTACATAGCCAATTTGTTATGACCTCAAAATGGTCATCCTATCTGCCAAGACTACCTCTCAACCCTAGTGCCAACCACCCACCAAATCAGGCTTCAACACCTCAATTCCAAACATCCCTGAGACAGGGAGGCAGTTGAACAAGATTATCTTTTCTAATGAAGTTACAAAAATTATTTGTCACAGGGAAATAAATTTTTCCCCCATCCAGTCAGCTGTGGCCAAGAGCAGAGCCCTGTAAGAGGATGTGGCTGAAACTTTCAAAGATGATGTCTCAGTTCATAAAATAACTATACTGGAATTCTTCTATACAAACTGCAAATGTCTTAACGAAGAATAAACTTTGACCTAGTGCCTACCTGTGTCAAATATGTAATTCTCTAGGTTCACTCCTCACTATACCCAACCACCAATTTCTCGTGGCATACTCCCTGTGTTAGTTTTCTATTGCTGCTGTAACAAATTACTACAAATTTAGTGGCTTACAACACCAAGTTATCTTACACTTCTAGGCATCAGATGTCCAAAATGGTTCTTACTGAGCTAAACTCAAGATGTCAGCAAAGCTTTATTCCTTCTGGGAGTTCCCAAAGAGAATCCATTTCCTTGCCTTTTCCAGCTTCTAGAGGCTCATGAACCCTTCCTCCATCATCAGAGCCAGCAATGAAACTCCTTGTCTCCTGTCTGATATCACCAGAGCCAGCACTGAAACTTTTGTCTCCTGTCTGACCTCTGCCTCAGTTCTTATACCTTCTCTCTCAGACTGTGATCCTCTTACTTCCCTTTTTTAAGGATCTGTGTGATGACATCTATTCAGATAAACCAGGATAATCTCCCCATCTAAAGATCCTTAACTTAAGCATATCTATAAAGTCCCTTTTATCATGTAAGATAATATATTCAGTCTCTTAGAATGAAGACATGGACATCTTTGAGGGGGCATTATTCAGTCTACCATGCTGCCCAATATAGAGTAGGAGATTAATAAGTGCTCCTTTAGTTTACTTAACCACCATTCCTCTAGGTGTGCTCATATTTTAAATCTTCAAGTGTGGAAGACATTCTGCATAACCATTCCTTTTCCTTTTCCCTTTCTATTTCCAATAATTGGGTCTTTCGCTAATCACTTGAAACTTACATTTGTGGCAGACATGAAAACGCACTTGAACAGTTGAGAAATACAGAAATATGTGATTTCAGTTGCCAGCTCAATCTCTTCTTATTAAGCCTCAAAAACTTGACATTTGAAACAGTAAAGCCATGTAATGATTCCACTTTGTAAAATATTCTTCCGGTTTGGGAACATGGGATTTTATTTACAAGTTTCCAAATGTCCTCTCATCAAGCTTTAAAACAGGAAGTCAAATACAAAAACTTGAGTTTCAAAAAAAAAAAAAAAAAACCCAGATTTTTTTGAAAGACAGTGACAAGGGTTCTCTAATTCTTTACATGCTCTTTTAGAAAAAATTTTAAAACAAAAAAAAAAAAAACAAATGATGGCCTTTCTGAGTTAAAACAGTTCCAACTGCTTCAACAGATCACTGCACAAGAATGAACAACCACTTATTGAAATTCTGCCTACTGGAAGCACCTCCAGTGCCCTCTTGCTCATGGAAAAATCTGTAATATTAATCAGCTTTGGCTTTACAAAAGCTAGTGCCAAACATAAAAAGCTCAGCGCTGAGACAATGTGACCCCCAGGTGAGAACTGCACCAGTGAATCCCTCCCATTGTCTGGGTGGCCGCAGGGACTCCAACTCCCTTCCCCACCACTCTCTACCTTCTCTGCTGCCCTGTTCTTGGACTTCTAATCTACAGTGAGCTCCATGAACCTCTGTGTATCTGGAGTTGGTGTTAAGTCACTGGACATGTTGAGATATTGCCACAGGTCCATAATCCTTTATCTGAAAATCTTGGCAGCCATGTTTTCAGAATTTGAGGATTTTTAGAAAAGAAACACAATAAATATTGTATATTAAGTTTAACACCCCCAATGGGAGTGGGTCAGTATCCCTTAATATTTCTGCAGTAAAACAGATAAATATTCTCACTAAGCAAAATGAACTGAGATTATAAAAACTTTGCCATCAACTCAGGTCAGCTTTTGCTGCCTACTTTGGTTTAGAATTAAACTTAGTAAAAGAGGATTCAATATTCAGAACTTTTTGGATTTTAGAATTTCCGATAAAGAATGATGGACCTACATCACAAGGTGGTGGATGTTTTGGTAGTGTTGTTTACCACCCAAATGGAAACTTAACAAAAACTCCAAACTCCTAGAATCATAGGCTAGAACAGTGGCATGAGTTTTAGCAATGTAGTGCCTCCATTAGCACAAAGCATGTGTGTGGGTGTTAGTCACTCAGTCGTATCCGACTGCTTGCGACCCCGTAGACTGCAGCCTTCCATGTTCCTCTGTCCATGGGATTCTCCAGGCAAGAATGCTGGAGTGGGTTGCCATTTCCTTCTCCAGGGGATCATCCCAACCCAGGGATTGAACCCAGGTCTCCTGCATTGAAGACAGACTCTTTACCATCTCAGCCACCAGGGAAGCCCAGCACAAAGCATACACGTGGTTTCAGGATGTAGATGTCTCCAGAACTTCACGTCTTTGACATGAGACAGAACTAGGCTGAACTCAGCTCTAACTAAATTTGCTGTCTTGGCAAATTTATGCCCAGCCTTATACCCCAGATTACCATGATTCCCTCTGTTTAGGGAAAACCCCCCTCCTCACTCACAGGGCTGTTAGGAGCACTGACTCAGCAAAAAGAGGTGCAGTGCTTGGCACAGGGAGCCGCACATACTGTACACTCAATAAAAGTCAACCATTACTACCCTTAGAGTGATCTTTATGGTGGTTATCGATCTAATTGAGTTCAGTGTTTACTGAATTCCTCCCTGCAGGGCACTGTACTAGGTCACAAGGCAGACATATCTGCCCATTACCCTGTAAACTATTTCGGGGTTTCTCTCATATTTCTGTTAATAGTATGGAGCACTGTCCCTGACACAAAGTAGACACTTGATATATGTTTGCTGAGCTGAATTAAACACAAAGTGCTCACAATCACGCAGGGGATTATATATGCCAAGAGTGAAGAATGTAAGAAATATTCTAAGAGTTTTTCAAAGTATTATGAGAATGTAAAGAAAAAAAAAAATATTTTCTGTCCTGAAGTAGGGACTCTAAAGAAGAGAACACATTTGTGCTAGACCTTGCGCTGTGTGCTGCACTTAGCCATGCCTGACTCTTTGCAACCCCAAGGACTGTAGCCCACCAGGCTCCTCTGTCCATAGGGATTCTCCAGACAAGAATACTGGAGTGGGTTGCCGTGCTCTCCTCCAGGGGATCTTCCCAACCCAGAGATGGAACCCAGGTCTCCCGCACTGCAGGCAGATTCTTTACCATCTGAACCAACAGTGCTAGACCTTAAAAGTAGACAAAACATTTCATGGGTATAGTTGGGGATTTTTTTAAAAAGCCATTCCAGGCAGGAGGAAGAACTTTTAAGTTTTTCTTCAAAAGTATAAAATTACATAGCATGTTTAATAAGTAGTGGGTTACGTGCTTAGGGCATTGTGTGGAGGAACTGCATAGACCGCATGCATGGAGGAATTTCAGCCTGGAATGCCTCAGAGGTGAGTTAAGACTAAGTCAAGTAAAACCTGAAATGATATATGAAGGAGTTTAGATGACTAAAAAAATTTTATGTTGCTTTGTTTTAGCAGGAGATGATGCAAGCCAGCATGTCTTGGGCCAAGCTTTCAGAAAATTGCTGTGGTAGCATTTTGCACAAAGGATTAAAGGACAAAGAAAGAGTGAGAGTAGGTATATCCATCAAGGGCAAATCAAAAAGCCCTTGATGGGATGACAGACATCTAAACCAGGGCAAGGAAAGAGAAGATGACTGGAGTGGGCAGGGGGAAGAAGTTAAAGAGGCATAGGAAGAATGGATCAGATTTGGCAACTAGTTAGATGTAAGAAGAAAAGAGAAGATTCAATGATTACTCTTAGCTTTTAATCCTTGAAGGTTATGAGGGCGCCAAAGAAAAGAGAGGGTACAGATGATGGATTAAGATGGTGGAAAATTACAAGTTAATTTTTAAACTGAGCAACAAATTACCTCCTGTTCAAAGTCAAAAAATAAAACTGGCCGCTGATGCCAAGACAGGAGACCTTTAACCAAGAGCAGTTAAAAACAGGGCCTAATGTCTTTAGAATCAAGTCATGGGCCTGCTAAACTTGTATTTTCCTTATCGGGGGGAAGCTACTTGAAGGCCATGGTGTGGTGCATCCATAAATTGTGCTTCTATCTCACAATGCAGAGGTTTCCCCCAACCTCTACAGTGAAAGCAAGTGTGCAAGTCCACCTAGGAGCTGTTATCACAGGTTGTTCTCACTACACTTGTCGTTGTTGTTGTATACAGGGAAAGCAGATAGCTTAATCCAGAAGAACCTCTCAGTTTCAAGGCTGTCTCTTTGAAGTGCAAGTGTGGTGAGGCAATCTCGCACTGTGAGATGCTGAGCGAACATGCCTCCCAAATCCTGCACATTAAGCACCTCCTTGCCTCACCCCACCCCAGCCCTGGAAGTCATGGGAAATCTTATCCAGAACAAAGGAGCAATAAAGGTTCTTTATGAAGAAGTCATTACACTGTCATGCAGGTGTTACAAAACATTTTCTATAAAGGACCATGTGGTAAACATTTCAGGCTTTGCAGGCTGTACAGTCTTTGCCCCAACTATTCAATGCTACCATAGCAGTGGGAAAGCAACCACAGACTATAATAATGAAGGGGCACAGTTGTACTACAAATAAAACTTTATTTATAAAAACAGGGGTCAGGTCAAGCTTGGGTCTCACGTCATAGTTTGCCAAGTCCCGTTGTGTGGAGGGAGCTAGCCAAACCTCAGGCTTAAAGTCCAGATCCACCCCAAAATACAAATTTATAAAATATTTGGGTTTGAACATGCACCCCTGTAAAATGTGGTACTTATAGCTTCCTCATTGATTTGTGGGGTTTAGCAAAAATATATGCAAAATGCTTCATAAATAATAGGCTTTCAAATAGGGCAGTAGTCTTTTTCATTATAAGGCATAAGACGAATAATAACTAACACTTATTGAATGCTTTTACGCTATACCAGCTACTGTGCAAAGCACTTTAAAAGAATGTTTCATTTACTCTTCCAACAACACTTGGAAGTAGGAGCTATTACAGTATCCCTTTCTCCTCATGGGGAAATTGAGGCACAAAGCAAGGTCCACGAGATGCTCACAAAGATAGTAAGTAAAATCTCTGGCACTTAATCTAAAGTGAACAGATTCCAGGGCCTCTGGGGCCAGCCTCTGTGCTAGCTAATTAACTCCACTAATTCGGCTCCAGTTGAAATGCTAGGAATCTTCTCAAGTTCTGCAGGGCTTTTCATGACTTATCACAGCATAACACAACTGCAAATAGTTTATACACAACCTTTGGAAATTCACTTTCAGGTCAATACTCAAGTAATATTTTACATAAATAAAATACTTATTCCAACCCACTTCCTGCCCATCTATTTCCACCCCTCCCAACAAAGATCTCCAGTTGAGGGAAACCAGAATAATACTAGAAATGGTAATGGAAACCCATTTCAAAAAATTTATCCTATAATCACTCTAAAACTTGCAATCTCAAAGCTACGCTGCCGAATAGCACCCTGGATTAATTATGCCAGACTGCAGCAATAACCTTGAATTAAAGCTGCAACCTTCTATTTTTAAGAAACACTTGCCTTTCTGGTTGATGAAACCTGTCGTCCCATCAGGTAACAGACGTGACCAGGAAAGAGAGAAGCGGTAATGAGTCAATCCAAGCTGTTTGATACATTTCAAATCTTCCTCCCACAGAGTGTAGCTGCCACAAGCTACATCGCCAGTCTGGTTCTTGAAAACTCTCTCTCCTCCCTGATGGGTGAATGTGTCCCAGACACAAGGGCCTTTTCCATCTGCATCCCAGCCTCCTGAGAAAAAGAAGAAAATGAAACCGTTACACTCTTGACATCAAGAGGCATATGTGGAATGTAAATATTTGTCACCAAAAGAACATCCCTCATTAACTCAATGTACCCTATTGATAACTTTAAAATATGCCTTTAAAATAACATGCATGAGTGGGTTATGTGTTCAGCTGTCCTTGACCCCTGAAGCTGACTGGTGGCAAATGAAAAATTATTGCATAATGCCGCAGCATAGCAAGCTTTCACGGTTCATTATCTGAAGATCTCCCAGCTGGTAGACAGAGGCAGAGCTCAGCTTATGAGAGTCTGGGTTGAAAACATCTCCTTCTCGTGAACATTTCTCCTGGCCCTGACAGACACACCTTGTCCTCATTATGCATAAAGCAGTTTTGGGACTCTATCTTTGACCCTTGACGCCTGAACCCTATCTTCCTGTCGTCTAACCATGGAGCCTGAGATGGTCCAGTCAGCTATTGTGGGAGGGGTGTTAGTTCCTGCCGTCGCTGAGATGGTAAAAGTATTCATTCACTCCTCTCTTAATTCAACACATGCTCTGTATCAGGCTCCAAGCTAAGCACAGTGGATACCAGGGTGAACTCTGCTGCGATTCTTGTCCTTGTCAATCACATGAAATTATAAAACAGCCAATGTAATGGTTCCTGCAAGAAAGCCAGGCAGAGGCGTTTATCCAGATGTGGGCAAGAGTCCGAAAATTCTTAGAGAAGACACTCCTAGACTGAAATCTAGAGGAGATATTGACTCATCAAAGTGAACTGCTAGGAAGTAGGGGTGAGAGAAAATAGGAAAAAAAGAAGAGCTAGGATCAGAATACGGAGAAGGCAATGGCACCCCACTCCAGTACTCTTGCCTGGAAACTCCCGTGGACAGAGGAGCCTGGTAGGCTGCAGTCCATGGGGTCGCGAAGAGTCCAACATGACCGAGCAACTTCACTTTCACTTTTCATTCTCATCCACTGGAGAAGGAAATGGCAACCCATTCCAGTGTTCTTGCCTGGAGAATCCCAGGGATGGAAAAGCCTGGTGGGCTGCCGTCTACGGGGTCGCACAGAGTCGGACACGACTGAAGCGGCTTAGCGGCAGCAGCAGCTGCAGGACCAGAATAAGGCCAGAGGTAAGAGAGAACATCACACATTAGAGGGACAGAACGCAAAAATTACATTAGATTTGAAATATCTGTTCACACAGAAATTTTGTCTAAAATGGTAGTTAGAATCCATTTTACAGTACAAACGATTAATTTTATAAAATCTCATGACTCTTTAATTCCACTTCTCAGGGAATACCCTGAAAGTATGCTCATATATTTTCACAAAAAGATTATATGAGATTACTGAGGCAGAGTCTTCTGTCCCAGCAAAATCCTAGAAACAACCTATGTCCTACCAACAGAACAGATAATTAACTTTAGATATATTCATAGAGAGGAAACACAAATAAGTTATTACAGTGAATGAATCAGAGCAGAGATAACCCTCTGCTCTGCTCTGTTTGTGTCCCCCAAATTCAGAGGTGGAAATCCTAACACCCAATGTGATGAGTTGGGGAGGAGCTTAAGTCAAGAGAGTGGAGTGTTCATGAATGAGATCATTGCTTCTCAAAGGAGACCCCGCAGCACTCCCTACCTCCTTCTGCCCCATGAGGATACAAGAAGCCTGTGATGAGGAGGAGAGTCCTCACCAGGCCATGCTGGCACCCTAACCCCAACTTACAGCATTCAGAACTGTGAGGAATAAACGTTTGTTGCTTACAAACCCCCTAGTCTACAGTCTTTTGTTAGAGCAGTCCAAATGGGCTAAGATACCCTCAAAACTATAATGTTAAACTAAAGAAAAAAATCAAGATTTGGAATATATATACAGGAATGAAGACATGAGCACAGGAGATTTTTATGGCAGTGAAACGACTACAATTGTGCGTGCCTTTTCCTCTGGGCTGTGGGGTCTGTTCCCTTAATCCCATGTTGTTTAAGGGTGATTTTTTTTCTGTATGATACTATAGTAATGGATACATGACATTACATATTTGTCAAAACCCACACACTGTGAACTTCATTGAATAATAATGTATCAATATTCACCCATCATTTGTAACCAATGACCCACACTAATGCTAAGTAGGGGAAATTGGGGGAATGGGATATATGAGAATTCTGTACTTTGTGCTCAATTTTTCTGTAACTCTAAAATTGCTCTAAAATATAAAGGTTATTAATTTTTAGAAGATTATATACAGTACTGTATCATGTTTTATACAAAATATATAAAACCAAAGATGGATTTTCTGAACATATACATATGAGGTAAACACATAACAGCATGCCTGGAGATGATCAGCTCAAGCTGATGGTTGCCTTTGGGTAGAAAACAGAGGCGAATGGAAACAAGCAGGAGCCTGAGGACCCTTTGCATCTCTTATGTTTCACTCCTAAGAGGTTGTTGATTACATTGTCCACAATCATTTGTATATACCTAAAATAGTTCAAAATGACTTTCACGCAAGAAAAGAAGTCCCAGCTAGAGAAAATAGACTAAAACAATTACAGGAGAGGTTTTTAGGTATATATTTAGCATTAACTTTCTCATATTTTGTGCACAATTCTGATAGGATTAGACTTAGTCTCCAGACCAACAAAAAGACAACATGCGCTATAATTTATGGGAGAGAACCATGGGGACACAGGAAGACTGCTAAAAGAAGGAGCTCTGACAATAGCAAAAATGGCAGTTGATTTCAAGTCAGGGTATTAAAGATCTATACAAAGAAATTATGAATATTACAAATTATAATACTTTGGAGCCATATCATATAGAGACAAAAACTTTACACATCCCAATGGCTCTGGAGTTATGTCTATATATGGGGTTTAGCAGGAAAAAGAAAAAGAATACTGATACTCAATCTTAGAATGAAATAGATATGAATACTAATATACAACTTCAGTCAAGCATGGTATTCATAGCTTGAATAACTGATTTACAACAAATGAAGAAGCTTAATCTCAAGAGAGTTTAGGCAGTTGTGTGCTGGTAAATATTAACAACTGGTTGTATATTAAAAAATGTATACACCATTATGCATATATATTTATTATAAATTATATTGGTATAGAGGTATACTGGGATAAAGGACATATAATATAAAATTTCCAAATAATAATTTGCAATGCCCTTTACTGTATATTCCTTATATCCAATTGATTCTCATAGAATACTTGTTTAGATTTTTGCCAGACTCTTATATGGGGAGCTAAGCTACAAAATACAATCTGATAAATGTGAGTAGTTCTCATGTGACTGCTGACTGGTACCTTTGCTTAAATTAACAGATACAGTGAAAGGAAAACAATAATACATTAGAGTTTGACTTGTTCATCAGTGACATGAGCAATTTTCTTGCTAAACTGGTAATAGTTTCCAAACACTGGAAGAATATTTCCTTGATTTTTTTTTTTTGGTCCTACTCACAAGGTAACAGTTACAGGCATACTACACATTCATTTACTCTGCATTATTTACATTTTATCTGTCCCTTTCTTGAGTCCAGGCAACCAACAAAAAAATAAATCAAATGCTGACTTGTAGCACTTGCCAATTTCTGTGGTGTAAACACTTACACGTGACCAATTTCAAGCACCCCATAGGACAGCACTGAAAGCAGAGTTGCAAGATGAACAATGGCACCTCATTAGACAGCATTTCTTCTATACACATACAAGTAGCCTCAAGGGCATAGCTAATAATAAAATGTGTTAAAATAATTAGGAGATAAGGATGTGAATATTTATCTTTGCTTTTAATATAAATTATTTATTTATTGTTTATGTTATATATATTTAAGAATCAGCTCATAGGGGTCTTTCCTGATGGTCCAGTGGTTAGGAATCCACCTTTTAATGTAAGGGACATGGGTTCAATCCTTGGTCAGGGAAATAAGATTCCACACGCCACAGGGCAACTAAACCTGAGCACGGCAACTGCTTAGCCTGTGTATTCTAGAGGCCCAGAGCCACTGGAGAGAGCCGTAGCACTGCAATAAAGAACCCACACACTACAACAAAAGATCCTACATGCCACAACAAAAATCCTATGTGCTGCAACTAAGACCTCATGAAGCCAAATAAATAGACATTAAAAAAGAATCAGCTTGTAAAATTAATGAAAATTTAACAGCAGGCACTGGTGAGCCAGTACAAGCTGGCCTCCCATACCTCCAATAAGTGACTTACCTAAGACAACAGTTTTCATTAAGTAGTAGAACCAAGATATGGGGATTTCTCTGGTGGCTCAGAGATAAAGAATCCACCTGCAACATAGGATCCGCAGGAGATGCGGGTTTGATCCCTAGGTTGAGAAGATCCCCTGGAGGAGGGCATGGCAATCCACTCCAGCATTCTTGCCTGGAGAATCCCATAGACAGAGGAGCCTGGCAGGCTACAGTCCATAGAGTCTCAAACAGTCGGACACAACTGAAGCAACTTAGCACGCACAGAACCAAGATGCGTTTCCAGATCTGTCTGATACTGAAATTCAAGTCCTTCCACGGGACCACACTGCTGTTACGGACCACACTGCCTGACTGATGAGTCAACTGATGCTCATGCTACTCAATGTATGAAGCATTAGAAATGAATAACTTGACATGCATTTTGGAAGACAGTCCTTCTTAAGTGCTTACAATAAATTTTGACAGTTTTAAGAGGTCAATGTCAGCAGGAAAATGCACTTACGTGCAGTGGTTTATTCTAGGTGTATACTAGATGAAGCATGTATAAGCAACATTGTTTCTATGAGAACCAGAACATGAATCAAAATTTAACCATTATAGTTGAAATTTTGATAAAAGAAAATATATGTACTGGCCTTTTAAAAATATATATAGTATACTAACAATGAAAAATCAGAAAGAGAAACTAAGCAATCATTCCATTCACCATGCGTCTACCTGCAATGCGGGAGACCCAGGTTCAATCCCTGGGTCCAGAAGATCCCCTGGTGCAGGAAATGACAACCCACTCCAGTCCTCTTGCCTGGAAAAGTCCATGGACAGAGGAGCCTGGTAGGCCACAGTCCTTGCGGTCACAAAGAGTCAGACATGACTGAGCAACTTCACTTTCTTTCACTTTCCATTCATCATTGCAACAAAAAGAATTAAATATCTAGGAATAATCTCACCTAAGGAGACAAAAGAACTGTACACAGAAAATGATAAGACACTAATGAAAGAAATAAAAGACAACATAAACAGATGAAAAGATATTCCATGTTCCTGGGTAGGAAGAATCAATACTGTGAAAATGACTATACTACCAAATGCAATCTACAGATTCAATGTGATCCCTATCAAATTACCAATGCCATTTTTCACAGAACTAAAACAAAAAATTTCACAATTCATATGGAAACACAAAAGACCCCAAGTAGCCAAAGCAGTCTTGAGAAAGAAGAATGGAGCTGGAGGAATCAACCTTCCTGACTTCAGAGTATACTACAGTCATCAAGACAGTATGGTACTGGCACAAAAACAGAAATATAGACCAATGAAACAAACCCAAGATAGAAAGCCAAGAAATAAACCCATGCACCTATGGGTACCTTATTTTTGACAAATGAGGCAAGAATATACAACGGGGTAAAGATAGCCTCTTCAATAAATGGTGCTGGGAAAACTGGACAACTACATATAAAAGAATGAAATTAGAACACTTCCTAACATCATACACAAAGATAAACTCAAAATGGATTAAAGACCTAAATGTAAGAACAGAAAATATAAAACTCTTAGAGGAAAACATATGCAGAACACTCAGTGACATAAATCAAAGCAAGATCCTCTATGACCCACCTCCTAAAAAAAAAGTAGACAAGTGGGACCTGATAAACTTAAAAGCTTTTGCACAGCAAAGGAAACTATAAGCAAAGTGAAAAGACAACCATCAAAATGGGAGAAATTAATAGCAAATGAAACAACAGACAAAGGATTAGTTTCCAAAATATACAAGCAGCTCATACAACTCAATGCCAGACAAACAACAACCCAAACAAAAAGTAGGAAAAAGATCCAAACAGACATTTCTCCAATGAAGACATACAGATGGCTAACAAACACATGAAAAGATGCTCATTATTAGAGAAATGCAAATCAAAAGATATCACCTCACACCAGTCAGAAAGGCCATCATCAAAAAGTCTACAAACAATAAATGCTGGAGAGGGTGTGAAGAAAAGGGAACACTCTTGCACTGTTGGTGGGAATGTAAATTGATAGAGCCCCTATGGAAGACAGTACGGAGATTCCTTAGAAAACTAGGAATAAAACCACCATATGACCCAGCAGTCCCACTCCTAGGCATATACCCCAGGGGAAACCAAAACTGAAAAAGATACATGTATCAAATTGTTCACTGCAGCACTATTTACAATAGCTAGAACATGGAAGCAACCTAGATGTCCATTGACAGATGAATGGATAAAGAAGTTGTGATACGTATACACAATGGAATATTACTCAGCCATAAAAAGGAATACATTCAAGCCAGTTCTGATGAGGTGGATGAACCTAGAACCTATTATACAGAATGAAGGGAGTCAGAAAGAGAAAGATAAGTATTGTATTCTAATACATATATACGGAATCTAGAAAAATGGTACTGAAGAATTTATGTACAGGGCAGCAATGGAGAAACAGCCATAGAGAACAGACTTAAGGACATGGGGAGAGGAGAAGAGAGGGTGAGATGTATGGCAAGAGTAACATGGAAACTTACATTACCATATGTAAAATAGATCACCAACAGGAGTTTGCTGTATGGCTCAGGAAACTTAAACAGGGGCTCTGTATCAACCTAGAGGGGGTGGGATGGGGAGGGAGATGAGAGGGAGGTTCAAACAGGAGGGGATATATGTATACCTATGGCTGATTCATGTTGAGGTTTGACAGAAAACAACAAAATTCTGTAAAGCAATTATCCTTCAATAAAAATAAATAAATTATAAAGAAATATATATATATATAGTAGCCAGTATTCATCACTGTGCTCAGTGCTCAGTCACTCAGTCATGTCCAACTCTATGTTACCCCATGGACCATAGCTCACTCAGTTTCTCTGTCCATGGAATTTTCCAGGCAAGAATATTAGAGTGGGTTGCCATTTTCTACTCCAGGGGACCTTTCCAACCCAGGGATCAAACCTGCATCTCCTGCATTGGCAGGTGGATTCTTTACCACTGAGCCTCTTGGGAAGCCCACTCACTAGTAAGTGAATGTAAATTTTCCTGAATGAATATTAATAATTCATTTCTTCTTCAGGCATTTTCTCAAGATGTGATTATGCCTACTCTTTAAAAGTTCTGCCCATTCTTTATGAGGAACAAGACTCCTGTTTCCAGGCAGATTACATATTGAGCTCTCTCCTTCAAACAAGTGCCTGATAGAATATGGAAAATGTATTGTTAAATGTGCCATCCATCTTGCAAGATGTTATGCAACACAAAATCAAAGTGAGAGAAATTCTGAAGCATGAATGAGTAGTGATACAGGATTTTGTCTTCAGAGCATCTGAGAAGCCCAGATGTTATGAGCTTCCATTTTAATGGCCTATGGGAAAAGGGAGTAAAAAAATTCTAAAGCTCACCAAAGCTGGGAAACTGATGATAAGATGTTCACACAAGTCTGATGATGCAAGGACTCCACACACTGGGCCAGAATAAACAAGAAACAAGTTCTGCCTAAGAAAGAGACAACAAAGCAACTAGCCTGTGGGGGAGAAATTACTCCTCAACTGAGTGACTGAACATAAGCACATTTGTAACCACAACTCATCTCTCCATTAATTAAGAGTTAAAACAGAGAAAGATTTTAGCAGACATATAAGCTCTCACAGGATATTGGAAAAAATGTATCTCTCATTGGATATTACCGGAGGATAAATTTCTCTAAAACAATGGTGTTAACCAAGAAAGAGAAAGATCTAGGATCCAGGAGATGAAAAATTCAGCAGGATAAATTTCCAGAATGACGTAGCTGTGCAGCAAATTCAAGGAATAACTGGACAATTTGCACATGTCATAGGCTATGGGAAATACTTCTTTAAGAATATCAATCTACTAGGCTATTTAGTTTGATATCCTTCAAATTTTAAAATATTTCCTACTGAATTGCCAACATGCACAGAAGTAGGCAAAATAGTACATCGAAGTCCCACACATGTACATGGGGCTTCACAGTTTCCCACCGTTTGTTAATCTTGTTTCATATCTATCCCACTCATGCTTTTTCATTTAATCTGTAGACATTTCCGTATACTCTCTGATAATACTTTTAATTGGGGTAAAATACACATGATATAAAGCTTGCCACCTTAACTATGTTTAGGAGCACAGCTCAGTGGCACAGAGAACACCCACAGTCCTGAGTGATCATTAACACCCATCTCCAGAACTCCCTTTATTGTGCCAAAGTGAAGCTTTGTACCAACTCAGCAAAGATTCCCCTTCTCCCCAGTACTGGAATTGTGTTGGGGGGTGGTGAAATTGAGAAGGGAGAGGGCGAGAAAGTGGACAAATGGGTGAATCTTCATCTTTCACGGGGAGAAGTCAATAGAATTCTGCCTACAACAGGCACAAACCTCAAAACCTAGGAATACAAGCATGCCATTTAAGATACAGAAGTCAATGCCAAAAGGATTAACCAACAGAATTTAAAGAGGTTTCCTCTAAAGAAGTAAATGGAAGAGAACAGGGAGTCGAGAGTTTCTAAAACAGTTTTGTTTTGACTCTAAATCATTTTATTATATTAACTTTGATTATCTTAAAAATGAATTTAAGTGTTAGTAAACATGAGAAAATATGGCATTGCAAATATACTATTAAATATGGATATATTAAATATAGACTTTGTAGATAATCTAAACAAGCAGAACAATAACAAAATGTCTGTCTTGTGAGAATTAAAAAGATAGAATTAAAATCCTAGACCAAAGACTATAAATATATGTATGTATAAATATATATTGGAGAAGGACATGGCAACCCACTCCAGTATTCTTGCCTGGAAAATTCCATGGACAGAGGAACCTGGCAATCCATGGAGTCGCAAGAGTCGGATACGACTTAGCAACTAAACCACCACCATATATATATGGCGAGAAAGCAACAAGGTGAGAAATCAGAGTTAAAGTGTTCTCAGGTTTTTATACTATTTAGAAGGGGACTTTAACATTTTACTTTGTTGTATTTTGTATTAAAATTAAAATTTCTAAGGTAAGCACTTAAGGAAAAAATGTAATTTATAATTTTAAAGATGAGTCCAACACATCTATAGCAAGTCTGTGCCAGGCTCTACTCTAATCAGTTTATATATATTAACTCCTCACAACAATATTATTAAGTAACTGCCATTATTAGCCTCATTTTCAGGAAAGGAAACTGAGAAATGAAGAGGTTAATTAACTTGCCCATTTCAGTTTGTACTAAAGCTGAGAGATGAATTCCAGAGCCCATGCTCTTAATCATTATGCTAAATAGGAAAAACTAAATAAATTTAAAAGAGGGCAAGAAAATAATTTTTAAAAATATATAGAAGTGATAAGGGAAAAAAGCATAAAGTTAAGTGGCATGACAGGATATAAATGATCACTTATAACAGTATGTCAATGGACTAAATTCCCCAGATAAAAGACAAAGATCGTCAGACTGTATTTTTTTTTAAATCCTAGGATACACTGTTTACCAACACACCTAAGACTATGTTAAAAATAGAAAGTAAAAATATAGAGGGAGAGATCCCCACTTCCCCTAAAAATACAAAGCCGAGGATTTCAAGGTGGGAAAAACAGCATTACTTGAGGTAACATGGGTCTGCACACAGTGACAACACTGTTGCATGCATCTAAGAATCTAGTTTCAAAACATGTGAAGCAAAAACAGATACAACTGACATGTAAAGTTGACAAATCCACCTCCATCATGAGAGAATTTAATTACCAAGTTTTAGCAAACATTTAAAAAATAAAACCAAAAACTCCACACATAGGAATTATTCCAAAAAAATAAGAAAAAATTACTCAACTTATTTTATGTGCCTAGAATACCCTTGACGCTAAAACCTCTCTCAGCAATTGAAACCAGAGAAAGTAAGGATAGCAGATATTAACAAGCTTGACCTGATTGATATATATGACATTGCATAATAAATGCTTCAATTTTAAAAGTATACATTCTTTTCATGCAGACAGAAACATTATGAAAGTTGAGCACAAATTGGTTCATAAATAAAGTGACCATAAATTCCAAAGGATTGGAGAAATACAGATGGAAATCCCTGATCAATCATGTTAGAATGAATGATTGAATTACAGTACATTAGTTCATTCTTTCAGAAATCTGAAATGGAACATCTGAATAGTTTGGGAGTAAAGAAGGCATAATAGTGGTCACCAAAAAATATTAAAAACTAAATAACAAAAATAAATAAATTAATAAATTTTTTAAAATAAATAAATAAATAAAATTTTACAAAAAACTAAATAAAAAAATCAAAACATTGATATCTAGCTTAAGTGGTATTTAGAGGAAAAGCCTTAATGGAGAAAAAGTAAGCATTACAGCTAATAAATTAATATAAGACTTATAGCTAATAAGCCAAAAGAATATATAAAAGAATTATTTTAAAAATAATCTGAAAAAGAGGGGAAAGAGAATAAAGACAGATGGAACAAAGAGAAAAAAAACAGTACAATGGTAGATTTTAACCTAACTATATCTATATCATTAAATGTAAATGAGTCTAAATGACCCAGTTGAATGGCAGATATTATCAGAATGGTAAAAACACCAGACTCAGCTATATAGTACCTAAAAGAAACCCTTTTTAAATATAAAGATAAAGAAGCTTAAAATTGATAGAATGGAAAAGAGGTACCATGCTATCACTAATCAAAGAAAACCAGAGTAGCTATATGAATAACTGTAGATTTCAGAGCAACAACATTACCAAGTATAAGGAAAGACATTTCATATATAAAAGGGGGCCAATCTATCCAGAGGATTTATAACTGTAAATATTTATTTACCTAATAACAAATTCAAAATACATATAGCAAAAACTGATAGAAAATAGACTGCAAAAAAGTAGGCAAAAAAATTGCAAAAAATAGACAAATCCACATTTGTTTTTGGATATTTCAATTATTAATAAAAGACCAACAAGACTATAAAAAATGGACAAAATGTGTGACTAGTTTTCACAGAAGGAGAAACAGTGCTAGTAGACATTTAAAAACACATAGGAGATCTTTAAAAAAAACAAATAGGGAAATGCAAATAAAAGCCACAATGAGATACCATTCTACAACCACACAGTTGGCAAAAATTTAAAAGCATCAGAGAAATTGTTACAAAATGGGAATGTTTATATACTGCTGGTAGGGGAACAATAAGGAAATATCTAGCAAAGCTGAAGAAGTACATATATCAAAACCCCATAATTTATATACCATCATATACCCTGTTTCTACATAGACCTGGACACGTATATAATCATGATTGTAACAATAAAAACTCCCACTGGAAATAGCCTAAATTTCCTTTGTCAGGACAATAAATCAATGAAGGAATAAAATTAAACCACAGAATAGTCATATAGTGAAAGACTACACAAGAGTAGAAACAAATGAATTAATTCTGTATGGACCCATATGCATAAATTTCCCAAATATAACATTGAGAAGGAAGAAGTGAACTGTAAAAAAACACACACACACACACACACACAATGTTATTTCCATTTATATAATCTCCAAAATATGTAAAGTTAACTAAGAAACTGTTCAGCTATATAGTGTCATGTGCTAAAATCATAAAGAAAAGCAGGAAATGAACAAATCCAAAATTCATCTTAGTGGGTACCTTTGGGAAAAGAGATAAGGAGACAGTACTGGAAAGGGGTCCTAGAAATATGGTGAGTATATAGCTATTTTTATTTTTATTCTATAGGTAAATTATAAACATTTGATCTATTGTTTTTCAAGTTTGTAATACATTTTATTGTTCATAGTAAAGGCAGGCCATTTATTGAGCATTAGCTCTCCGTCTCTCTCCTATAACAGTACCTTACATCAACCAACCTATTCTTACCCTCACAATAACCCTTAGGTGTACTATGGTTATTAACAAGAATAAATGTTTAAAGATTGAATAACTTTCCAAGATCATTTAACTAATAACTGTGACTATCAAACATGATACCCCAGTCCTACCTTTATTAAAATCAACTTTGGTGAGTATTGCACAAAAGGAAATCTTTTTTTATGAATTCATGTTTCATTCCACCTCTCTAATTTCTCAAATAATAATTGCAGTATCCACTTTCCTTTGAGGATCTCACAGTCTGAGTGATACCAGACAAGTCTTTGACTATGCTAAGGTAAGTGCTGCATTAAAATCATGGAGAAACACTACAGGAGAACCACGAAACCAGCACTCAAGAGCTACTCCATCACTAGGCGGCAGATAGACTTGCCCGTGAGAAAACATTTTTAAGGTGTTGAAAGATGAGTAGGAGCTACGACAGTGGCTCTGATAAGGGAAAGCAAATGCATAATTCAGTGGAATTGCCAGGGTGGAAGGCAGAAGGCCCAGAAGTCCATAAACCAGTTAGTAGTTTACTGTGACATTTTTGGCAAGAAATTATAAACTCCTGTATTTTTTTAGCAATTGGGAAGAAAATAACAATGTTCCTGAAAGTCTTACCATATGAGGACATAAAAAGGAATCCCATAAAAATGTAAAATATTAATATTACCTACCAAAACTAAATTTCAAAAACTTCTAAGGCTGCAAAGGATTATGGAAAGAGCACAGGTTCTAAAGCTGGCCTACAAGTTTCAGTTCCATCTCTACCCATTACTTGACTTCTCGGTATGTAAAAATCAGAGGATAATAGCCACTCTGCAGGGTTCTCACAGAGTCAAGTGAGCCAAGCAAACCTGTCTAGCAGGGCATGTGGCAGACAGCATGTATCCAGCGAGGGTTAATTTTCTCCTCTTCTAGGCTCAATGCAATAGTGGGGAAGAAAAAGTCAAAGTGTTAGTCCGACAAAGTGAAAGAGTCCAACTCTTCGCAATGCCATGGACTATAGCCCTCCAGTTTCTTCTGTCCATGGAATTTTCCAGGCAAGAATACTAGGATAGGTAATCACTCCCTTCTCCAGAGGTTCTTCCCGACCCAGGAATCAATCCTGGGTCTCCTGCATTACAGGTAGATTCTTTACCACTGAGCCACCAGAGAAAGCATAAATACTAACTAAAGATTTACACAAAAAGTGACCAGTTGCTCTTTTCTTCTTTCTGTGACCATCTCTTAATGCCGGAGTGCACATGTAGGAGGCACCCTAACTCATAATATTTGTAAACTTGCCTGTGATGAAGATTCAGTGTCTGGACCTCCGTGCTTGGGCCTATGGGGTCTTCAGCTTCCTGGTTTAGGAGTTATCATTATAAACAGTATCATGTCACTTTCACTTTCACCATGACAATGCCCATTGTGAGGGCACAGATGTATAGGCCTCGGTTTCTGCATACAGGAAATCATGTCAAGTAAATGCTAAGTAAGAGTGTGAATGTGTGTGCATGTATATACACTTTTCCTTCAAAACCCCCAAACGATGTTACTTTACAACTTCTTCTCGGAAGCACTAACTCTCCACCCTGACCACACCCGCCTCAGTGTACACACCGGACAAATAACACACAGCATAGAGTCATTAAAAGTATCTTTTCTCCTTCTGACTGGTATTCCATTGTATATACGAACCACATCTTTACCCATTCATATGTTGATGGACATCTAGGTTGCTTCCAGTACATGCATATATATGGAATCTAGAAAAATGGTACTGCTGACCATATGTGTAGGGAAGGAATAGTGACACAGAATAGAAAATGGACTTGTGGACACAAAAGGGGAAAGAGAGGGAAGGATGAATTGAGAAAGTAGCACTAGACATATATACCATATATGTCTATATACATAAATATACATATTTATACCATATATAAAATAGATAGCTAGTGGGAAGCTGCTGTATAGCACAGGAAGCCCAGCCTGGTGGTACTGACCTTAAGGGGTGGGGTGGGAGGGTAAAGGAGGCTCAGGAGGGAGGGGGCATACGTATACTTATGGTCGATTCACATTGGTGTATGGCAGAAACCAATACAACACTATAAAGAAATTATCCTCCAATTTAAAAATTGAAAAAATAAAAATCTTTTGCATCCTTTGTACTTTGAACTCTGTCAAGGCAGAGTCCAGGTTTCACTCACTTATCTGTGCTTCTTGGGTAGCAAGAATGGCATATGGAAACAGTATGTATTGAGTAAAATGATTTTGTTTGGCATGGGTAACATAAAATAGGGATACTGACGTCTGCTGTGTCATTGCTTCACAGAAATACAGAAAAGCTGTCTCCATGTTTGTAAATGACTGAAATTCTTTACTTGAAAGAGGAAAAAATTCAAGTAACTGTCATTTATAAATTATGATCTGATGTGTCTTCAAATGGAAACATTTATTTTTATAGCTAACATTCATTAATCATATTAGTTCATATAACTATTCTATGTGAAACACTGAGGTTGTGAAGAGCAAAGATTCCTTGATCTAGAAACAGTGCCCTGTGCCAGAAGCTAATCCAGAAAGGATGAGGGCCCCAAAAGCGATAAGAAAAACCACCCACACCACATTTCACTATCACAGCACAGGAAGATGGAGCAATCCAGAAGGGATGTCTTCAAGAACAAAAACAAAAGAAATGGAGGAAGTATGTGATGTGCTTGAACACATCAAGAAATAATTTACATTTTTAGTAGAGAGTATGAAGATGAATTAGTGAAAGAATCACAAAAAGGAAGCCAACAAAAACAAACACAAGTATTAACTCTCAAGCAACATAAAAACCATGCAAGAAAAGACAATCATAAGATGTTAGACTCACTTGTGCACAATATTTACATAAAACTATGTAAATATTTTTTGTGATGCAAAAACTAAATGATAATTTAAACAAAATTGATTAAATATCCAAATACCCACATAGGAAAAGGGGGAAGAGAAAGTTTGCTTTGTGAGCGGATACCATAAGGAAGACTGAAAAAAAAAATCTAATCTAACATAACAAGATGTCAATATGTTATATTTTCAACTAGAACATCAAATAAAAGCCATATGGGCATGCTCTTTAAAACATAGAAGTAAATCCTAGAAAGAGTAAAAAGTCTCAGAAGTGTTGGATTTGGGTGAAATAAAAAAGATCTCTTAGAACTAACACCAAAAAAAGATGTCCTTTCCATCACAGGGGGCTGGAATGCAAAACCAGTAAGTCAAGAGATACCTGGAATAATAGGCAAGTTTGGCCTTGGAGTACAAAATGAAGCAGGGCAAAAGCTAACAGAGTTTTTCCAAGAGAACACACTGGTCATAACAAACACCTTCTTTGTCTATACATGGACATCACCTGATGGTCACTACTGAAATCAGATTGATTATATTCTTTGCAGCCGAAGATGAAAAGCTCTATACAGTCAGCAAAAACAAGACCTGGAGCTGACTGTGGCTCAGATCATCAGCTCCTGATTGCGAAACTTAGGCTCAAATTGAAGAAAGTAGAGAAAACGAGTAGGCTATTCAGTTCAGTTCAGTCACTCAGTCATGTCTGACTCTGCGACCCCATGGACTGCAGCACGCCAGGCTTCCCTGTCCATCACCAACTTCCAGAGCCTACTCAAACTCATGTCCATTGAGTCGGTGATGCCATCCAATCATCTCATCTTCTGTTCATCCCTTCTCCTCCCACCTTCAATCATTCCCAGCATCAGGGTCTTTTCCAAGGAGTCACTTCTCTGCATCAGGTGGCCAAAGTATTGGAGTTTCAACTTCAGCATCAGTCCTTCCAATGAATATTCAGGACCGATTTCCTTTAGAATGGACTGGTTGGATATCCTTGCAGTCCAAGGGGCTCTCAAGAGTCTTCTCCAACACCACAGTTCAAAAGCATCAATTCTTCTGCACTCAACTTTCTGTATAGTCCAACTCTCACATCCATACATGACTACTGGAAAAAAGATAGCTTTGACTAGATGGACTTCTGTTGGCAAAGTAATGTCTCTGCTTCTTAATGTGGTCTAGGTGGGTCATAGCTTTTCTTCCAAGAAGCAAGCATCTTTTAATTTCATGGCTGCAATCACTATCTGCAGTGATTTTGAAGCCCAAAAAAATAAAGTCAGCCACTGTTTCCACCTGTTTCCCCATCTATTTGCCAGGAAGTGATGGGTCCAGATGCCATGATCTTAGTTTTCTGAATGTTGAGCTTTAAGCCAACTTTTTCACTCTCCTCTTTCACCTTCATCAAGAGGCTCTTTAGTTCTTCTTCACTTTCTTCCATAAGGGTGATGTCATCTGTATATCTGAGGTTATTGATATTTCTCCTGGCAATCTTGATCCCAGCTTGTGCTTCATCCAGCCCTGCATACTCTGCATATAAGTTAAAGAAGCCATCCAGGTATGACCTAAATCAAACCCATTATGATTATTCAATAGAGGTGATGAATAGATTCAAGGGACTAGATCTGGTAGACACAGTGCCTGAAGAACTATGGGTAGAGGTTCATAACATTGTACAGGAGGTGATGACCAAAACCATACCGAAGAAAAAGAAGTTCAAGAAGGCAAAGTGGTTGTTTGACGCGGTCTTACAAATAAATGAGAAAAGAAGAGAAGCAAAAGGCAAAGGAGAAAGGGAGAGATATACCCAATGGAACTCAGAGTTACAGAAAATACCAAGGAGAGATAAGAAAACCTTCTTAAGAGACCAGTCCAAAGCAATAGAGGAAAACAATAGAATGGGAAGGAATAGAGATCTCTTCAAGAAAATTAGAGATACCATGAGAACATTTTTTGCAAAGATAGGCTCAATAAAGGACAGAAATGGTATGGACCTAACAGAAACAGAAAAAATTAAGAAAAGGTGGCAAGAATAAATAGAAGAACTGTACAAAAAAAGCTCTTAATAACCCAGATAACCACAATGCTGTAATCATTCACCTAGAGCCAGACATCCTAGAGTGCAAAGTCAAGTGGGCCTTAGGAAGCATAACTGCAAACAAAGCTAGTGGAGGTGATGGAATTCCAGCTGAGCTATTTCAAATCTTAAAAGATGATGCTGTTAAAGTGCTGTATTCATTATGCCATCAAATTCGGAAAACTCAGCAGTGGCCATAGGACTGGAAAAGGTCAGTTTTCATTCCAATCTTAAAGAAAGGTAATACCAAGGAATGTTCAAATTACTATACAATTGTACTCATTTCTGGCTTCCCTGGTGGCTCAGACAGTAAAGGGTCTGCCTGCAGTGCGGGAGACCAGGGTTTGATCCCTGGGATGGGAAGATCTCCTGGAGAAGGAAATGGCAACCCACTCCAGTACTCTTGCCCAGAAAATCCCATGGATGGAGGAGCCTAGTAGGTTACAGTCCATGGGGTCGCAAAGAGTCATACATGACTGAGTGACTTCACTTTCACTTTTCACTTTGTACTCATTTCACTTGCCAGCAAGATTATGCTCAAAATCCTTCAAGCTAGGCTTCAGGAATATATGAACTGAGAACTTTCAGATGTACAAGCTGGATTTAGAAAAGGCAGAGGAATCACAGATCAAATTGCCAACATACACTGGATCATAGGGAAAGCAAGGAAATCACCCCAAAAAATCTACTTCTGCTTCATTGACTATACTAAAGCCTTTGACTGTATGGATCACAACAAACTGTGGAATATTCTTAAAGGGATAGGAATATAAGACCACATTACCTGCCTCCCGAGAAACCTGTATGCAGGACAAGAAACAACAGATTGGACACAGAACAACAGACTGGTTCAAAATTTGGAAAGGAATACATCAAGGCTGTTTATTGTCACCCCACTGATGAACTTACATGCAGAGTAGATCATGTGAAATGCTGGGCTGGATAAAGCACAAGCTAGAAACAACAATACAGTATATTAACACATATATATGGAATTTAGAAAGACGGTAATGAGAACCCAACAGGCGAGACAGCAAAAGGAATGCAGATGTATAGACTAGACTTGTGGACTTTGTGGATGAGGGTAAGGGTGGGATGATATGGGAGAAGGGCATTGAAACAAGTTAATTATCATATGTCTAATCAATCGCCAGCCCAGGATTGATGCTCGGGGCTGGTGCAGCGAGATTTCCCGGGGAGGGAGGAGGGAGGGGGGTTCTGGAGGGGAAGCATATGTAAACCCATGGTGATATCATGACATTGTATGGCAAAAACAATAAAATAAATAAATAAAAAAGATTGGTGGGAGAAATATCAACAACCTCAGATATGCAGATGATACCACTTTAATGACTGAAAGTGAAGAGGAACTTAAGAACCTCTTGATAAAGGTGAAAGAGGAGAGTGAAAAAACCAACTTGAAACTCAAGATTCAAAAAACTAAGATCATGACATCTAGTCCTATCACTTCATGGCAAATAGACAGGCAAAATGTGGAAACAGTGTCAGGTTTCATTTTCTTGGGCTTCAAAATCAATGCAGATGGTGACTGCAGCCACTAAATTAAAAGACGTTTCCTCCTTAGAAGAAAATCTATGACAAACCTATTAAAAAGCAACAAAGGTCTGTCTAGTCAAAGCTACAGTTGTTCCGGTAGTCATGTATGGATATTAGAGTTGGACCATAAAGAAGGCTGAACACCAAAGAATTAATTGATGCTCTCAAAATGTGATGTTGAAGAAGACTCTTGAGAGTCCCTTGGACAGCAAAGAGATCAAACCAGTCAATGCTAAAGGAAATCAACCCTGAAATTCATTGGAAGGACTGATGCTGAAGCTGAAGTTGTCCACCGGATGTGAAGAGCTGACTCATTGGAAAAGACCCTGATGTTGGGAAAGATAGAGGGCAAAAGCAGGGGGCAACAGAGGATCTAATGGTTGGATAGCATCACTGACTCAGTGGACATGCATTTGAGCAAATTCAGGGAGATAGTGAAGGACAGAGAAACCTGGCAAGATGCAGCTCATGGTGTTGCAAAGATTTAAACACAACTTAGTGTCTGAACAACAACAAACAAGAAGCAAACAGAAGTTACATAAAACACCTTTTTTGTTGTTGAGTATTATAACTCTTCAGGCTTTCCAGGTGGCTCAGTGGTAAAGAATCTCTCTGCCAATTCAGAAATCGCAGGATACGTGGGTTCCATCCCTGGGTTGGGAAGATCCCCTGGAGGAGTGCAGGGCAACCCACTCCAGTATTCTTGCCTGGAGAGTTCCATGGACAGATGAGCCTGGCAAGCTACAGTCCATGGGGCCACAAAGAGTCAGACGTGACAGAGGGCCTAAGCACAAGCACATTATAACCCTCACAGTATTGTTTTTGTACTATGCATATATTTTACTAAGATAAATCTAAAAGTTACATTAGAAATAAAGATAACCATAAGAAAAGGAAAATGGTAGACCTAGGCCCAAACTAGTCAGCACTGGTTCGCAGATAGGAGGGTGTACAGCAGAAGGAGGCAGGCAGAAACCTGCTTGTGTGTTTTTGATCGTCGCAGGGACTAGGATGCTTCTAATACTGAGTGACAAGACCAGTAAGAGGTTCTGCTAAGTACAGAGTAGCCACACATGCCAAGGGATGACCAGATCAACTGCTAACAGCACCTCCACTGGGACACACTGCAGTAGACGGGAAAAACGGCTTCCCAGATGGCACTAGTGGTAAAGAACCTGTCTGCTAATACAGGAGACACAAGAGATGCAGGTTCAGTCCCTGAGTCGGGAAGATCCACTGGAGTAGGAAATGGCATCTCACTCTAGTATTCTTGCCTGGAAAATTCCATGGGCAGAGGAGCCTGGCGGGCTACAGTCCATGGGGGCTGCAAAGCGTCATGATGCCTAAGCAATTGGGCACACATGCACACCCCCAGACACACAGATGGGAAAAAGAGTGGAGAAAATTATACCGAGGAGAGAAAAAGGACAGGATAGAGGGAGTATGAACAAAAAGAAACTATCACATTAGAATACATAAAATAATAAAACGGCAGACAAAAGTTGAAATGTTTTGGCAATTGTTGCCCAATCCTCACACCTCGACATGACTCCTAGAAAAACCACCGTAGCTTTCCCTAGATGGACCTTTGTCAGCAAAGCGATGTCTCTGCTTTTTAATATACTGTCTAGGTTTGTCAGGGGTTTCCTTCCAAGAAGCAAGCATCTTATAATTTCATGGCTGTAGTCACTATCCACAGCGATTTTGGAGCCCACGAAAAGAAAATCTGTCACTGTTTCCAATCTTTCCCCTTCTATTTGCCATGAAGTAATGGTACTGGATCCCAAGATGTTAGTTTTCTGAATGTTGAGCTTCAAGCCAGCTTTTTCACTCTCTTTTTTCACCTTCATCAAGAGTCTCTTTAGCTCCTCTTCACTTTCTACCCTTAGAGTGGTATCATCTGCATATCTGAAGTTGATATTTCTCCCAGCAATCTTCATTCCAGATTGTGATTCATCCAGTCTGGCATTTCACATGATGTACTCTGCATATCAGTTTGAGAGCAGGGTGACAATATATAGCCTTGTCATACTCATTTCCTGATTTTGAACCAGTCCATTGTTCCATGTCCATTTCTGTTGCTTCTTGACCCACACACAAGTTTCTCAGGAGACAGGTAAGATGGTCTGGTAGGCCCATCTCTTCAAGAATTTTCCACAGTCTGTTGTGATCCACAAAATCAAGGGCTTTAGTGTAGTCAATGAAGCAGAAGTAGATGTTTTTCGGAACACATTTGCTTTTTCCATGATCCAACAAATCTTGTCCTTCTTTGGGACTGGAAGAAAAACTGACCTTTTCCAGACTTGTGGCCCCTCCTGAGTTTTCCAAATTTTCTGACATATTGAGTGCAGCACTTTAACAGCATCATCTTTTAGGATTTTCAATAGCTGGGATTTGTAAAAATTATACATCCATTAAATAGTCCTGTTTCAACAAAGGTAAACATTAAGAGGAAAAGCATATTTACATGTAAATACTGATAAAGTAAAACATATATAGTAATACTAATATAATAAAAATGAATACAAATTAAAAAATCAAATAACACTAAGAATAATAAGCTTGTGTTAATAAAACTTATGTAACTCACCAAAACTGTATAGCAATTATGAATCTCTGTGCATCTAATGCAGATTTTTTTTTAATATACAAGAAAAAAATCTACTACAAATGCAAGGACATCCTTAAAATTTAATTAAGAGAGTGAGAAACTCCCTCAGAAATTGACAAAGCTAGAATTTGGTTAACATAGTTTATAAGCTTATTTTCTTATGGATAGAAGTCTATATATGACCTTACACATATAGGCATATATTATATGTATATATACATATAATACGTACACATGTGAACAAGAGAAGTAAAGACTTATACTCAACAATAGAAAACATTTTCAAATACCCTTGAATTACTCACAAATAATAGAATTCATGAAGGCTACATTCTCTCACAATTTAAAAAAAAAAAGGAAAGAACGGAAGGGAGGGAGGGAGGGAAGGAAAGAGAAGGAAGGGAGGAAGATTTTTAACAACCAAAGAATAAGCCAATCTATCCACTTGGACTTTATTTAAAATTCTAACTAAATCTTGGAGTAAACAGAAAATAAAGCAGAATGATTTTTGAGGGAAAATGTGTTATTAAAATTATCTTAAGAAAAGGGAAAACCTGAAAACAAACATCTTTAATGTAGCTAAGTGCTTTCAAACAGACTTTTCCTCAACAGATGGGAGCTGAGGCTGAATAGAGAAAGTGATGGGCTGGGGAGATAGCTTCACATGCATCTGGGGTGCTCAGATCCTGCCTGGCATGGGGTCTCTGGAAGCCACACACGCATCCATGAGAAAAAGACTCAGCTCTAAATATCTGCCAAAATCAGATGTTGTGAAACCAACTTAAGAACTTTCCTTTCATTGCCTTGCCTTCAACCAGGTCAACCGGGCTCAACCAGGTCAGAAGCTTTGGTAAACAATTGGAAATCAATTGTTTGAGTGACTGAGAAGAGAAGCAGGCAAAAAAAAAGTAGACGACTACATCCTCTCTTCCAATAGAGCTAAGAGAGAGACTTAACCTTAAATCCCATTTTGAGTTTTAACTATTTCATAAATTAATTATTCTAAATAGGAAAATGAGACTATGTATTGCAAATGAAGTGGGCAGAGGAATCAGCCAAGGTCCTAGCAAGAAACAGATGGCACTCAAACTGGGTAACAGAGCAGAGTTTCCTACAAGGGCTGTTTACTGTATGTGAGCAGAGTTTGGGGAAAGCGACAGGGAGGGAGCAGCACCTCCAGGCTCCCTCCCTACTGTCAGCACCCCAGAAGGACCTGGGGGCAGAATGGGCCTCCAAAGCCTGTAGAGAGTAGTGATTTGCCGAGGGTCGCTGGCAAGAGAGGAGGCCTTTGGTAGAGCCAACTCAATGCAACAGAGCAGAGGTGGGAACAGGAAGAATAAATATTTTGTCTTCTCCCTCCTCCCATGCAGACTCTACCATCTCCTGCTAATGCTTCTTGTTGATCAAGTCCAAACTGAAGCCAAAGGACAGCGCCTTACCTATAGGTTGGTTCCCAGAGCCAAGAGCAGGGAAAGGTGAAGAGTAGATCTCAATGGACGCCTAGAAAATATCCAGTACAACAGATAAACAGCAAGGGCCTACTGTAGAGCACAGGAAACTACATTCAATATCTTGTAATAAACGCTGAATGCCGGTATGCATGTGTAGAACCAAATCACTTTGCTGTGCACCAGAAACTAATACAACATTGCAAATTAACTATACTTCAATTTTTAAAAAATGAAAATTTCTGGTACACAATAAGATTTAAAGGACTTCCCTGGTGGTTCAGTGCTTAAGACTCTATGCTTCCACTGCAGGGGAAGTTCCTGGTCAGGGAGCTAGGATCCCAAGTGTTGTGTGGCAAGGTCAAAAGAAAAAAAAAAAACTTAAGACCACCAGACAAACAGAGCCCACCTGTGCTTTCTTCTAAAGAGAAAGGAAGAACACCCCCACTAGGGTAAGTGTAAAGGGACAGTGAGGGGAAAAAAGAAGTCACTTTTATGAGTGTGCCCTGAGAGATGTACTTGCAGGCAACACAAATACAATGTATAACAGAACATGATTATAAGTTAATTTCTGACTTAGTAATTCAGGAAAGTGATAAATTCTAGGAATAAAGAGAGAGAGGAAATATAATCCTGGCCCTGGGACTCGACCTTCTGGGCTCCAACTCTGGGCTTGTGTTGCTTGTTTTCTGATGATCACAATGTCTTCAGCTGCAAAGACTCCTGACACCCTCTTCATTCACCGAAGTCCTGTTTAACACAGGTGCTTTTTGTCTTAACTGCCTTTGTCTCTGCTGTTCTACCACAATTACTCTTTTATCTTTCAATTAAGTCTCTGCATTCAGCCACTTATGCACAGAATTCTTCCATCTAGTGAAAGACACTTTTCTCAGTCTTTGAAAGAAAACCTCTCTCCTTCTTTCCACCCATTAGAGCGCTGCATTCATCTAGGCTGACTTCAGCTTCTGATTGTCACTATGCTAATCTGAGCCCCATCTGGGAGGACAGGAATGGTGTACTGGAGAAAGCATCATGATGATAATAATAGCTATCATGTATTAAGACCTCACAGGGGGTAGGCATTCTGCTAAGCACTTTACATGTGTAGGGAAGGAAAAAAATCTTCCCTGACCCTCTAAGGTTCCCTGGCTGGGCCTGAAAATTAAACTGACAAAGACAGATTAACAGGAGAAAAGCAGACGAATTTATCTGATCTAAGTCTGACATGACATGGGAGCCACCATAAGGAAATGAAGACCAGATAAAATGGTTAAACCTGAGCATTTTTATAATGGATCGATAAAGAGTGGACAGTTGTGGAGGAATAAAATAGGTCAGTGGGTATGTGCTAAGTTGAGGGAAACTTAGCAAGGTCTGCTTATTCAGATTCTTCCCAGTGTCCTTCTGTCTTCTGAGATAAGGGTGTTCCTTTCCTCCACATATGGGAGGAAAGGAACCTCTCACATGAAGCTTTTATGACCTGTTTCAGGGGCAGATGATCAGAGAGACCTTCTTGTTTCTGCCAATTTCTCAAACTGCTTCAGTTTCCAAGCTGTCATGTTTTGGGAGAGTGATAACATGTCCTGAGCCCTGTCACATCCTCTCTACCTTCTGATTCTACCCCTTTTAGACATGAAGAATCTGAGGTTTCCTTGAGTTAAGGATTTGGAGATGATCAGAGAGCTGGCACTGAGTGAAACTAAAACTGTAAGCCAGCATAAACTCGTCCAAGACTGAGCTCTGGCTACATTCAATGGCTTTTCATTTCCTATATTCTATATATTAATTCATCTCTACACTTCACCGCAGTTGGCTCAGTGGTAAAGAATCTGCCTGCCAAGAAAGAGAGTCGGGTTCGATCCCTGGATCAGGAAGATACCCTGGAGAAAGAAATAGCAACCCACTCCAGTACTCTTGCCTGAAAAATCCCATACACTGAGGAGCCTGGTAGGCTACAGTCCATGGGGTCGCTAAGGGTTGGACATCATTGAGCGACTTCACTTTCACTTTTCACTTTCATTCACTGGAGAAGGAAATAGCAACCCACTCTAGTATTCTTGCCTGGAGAATCCCAGGGACAGAGGAGCCTGGTGGGCTGCCGTCTCTGGGGTCGCACAGAGTTGGACACGACTGAAGCGACTTAGCAGCGGCAGCAGCCAGTATTCTTGCCTGGAGAATCCCATGGACAGAGGAGCCTGGCGGGCTACAGTCCACAGGGGACACAGAGTTGAACATGACTGAAGTAACTAAACAACAACACCTTGCTATCTTTGTGACCTTAGAGAATTCATTCAACCTCTCTTTGCCTCTCTATGCCCAGGTTTTTAAATCAAAATAAGAATGATAATAACACCTAGGTCTTCCTATTTGAAAACACTGTTGAGAAAATTTCTTGGATGCCTTATGGGAGTTGAGGCATTTAAACTTGTTGGGAGGCAGTGTTTCCTGTTGCTGTTGATAAACAGTATTTATACCTAAGACTCCAGGCTACACTCTCTCCTAAGAAAAGATCTCAGAGTAACTAGTCTTTTAGGAACCCACCTTGACTTCCTGCCCTCCTTGACAACTATAGAGCTGAAGGACTCCAGGACACAATGCACTGTAAAAGCTGTTCCCCTAGAGGCAAGCTTATTTTTTTTCCAGTGGCCCTTTTTCTGTTTCCCTTTAAAAGTAATAAAGTTCTCTTATTACATAACTATGGGACAAGGGATCAGACAGTGCTTAAAATGCAAAAAGTGCCCTACATTCAAACCACTGTTGCCCAAAAGAAACACCCTTTGCAAGACTTAAATAAACCCTTTAACTCTTACCTGCCTCTGGTGCATGAAAATTACAAAAAGCACTGTCTTTATCCTTGGTTTCCTGGTGACATCAAGGGATACAATAAAATACTCCAAGAAGCCTCAACTCCTGGGAATTGTGGCCGAATTTCAGAAGCATATCAACCCAAGAACTGTAGAAACACTCATTTGATTTTCATTATTTTCTTATCAACCATGAATTAAAGGGTTTCATTGTACAGCATAACTAATCAGAATAATGGGCTCCTTAAATCTATTCCATGAATTGGGCCAGGTAAATCAATTCTGCTTGTCAGTTAAATTCAAATGTCTTATTTCATTGAATTTCATTTGATGTTTTAAGAATACCTACATAAACCTGGCATTTATGAAAATGGGCTATAGGTATCCTTGTTTAACTAGTGAAAAAAAAAGTCACAAGCTTTGGAGTCAGCTGCATTTTTCTTTCACCATATTAACAAATATTTATGAATCTCACAATACTGTAAATACTGAGACATGACTCTGGGGTTTCAATCCTAGTTACCATTTCCCAGGAGAAGAGAGTAGAGCTGGGGGTACATAGACTTGGAGAGCTTAACCCAAAGAGAGGTAGATCATATCCAGATAGTACCACCTAAAGAATGCCGAGCCCACAAACACGTGAGGCAAGAATTCCTGACAACCTGTCTAAATAGGAATGTGGGTTTATTATTTTTTGTCTATATATTTTTTTAATTATCAAATTCCCACAAAATAATTTACCCTGGACAATTCAATTTCTTTGAATCTGTGTCCTCATCTTTAAAAAGCAATTGATTATATAGGAAATGTGCAAAATGTCTGGCATGGTGAGAAATAATAGTTATGTTTTTTAAAAGTCATCTATTATTATTATTATCACTTCCATCCTAGGAAGCTCTTTCTACAGGTGATTTTTATGTTTTCAAATATCTCATTAAACTTGCAAAGGTATATTTAGATCCATGCAATATATTCAGATGCATTTAATGACAGACTATATCATAAGGTAACTCTGCTATGGTGTCTGTCTTTTAGAAAAATGCTGTTCGGAGTCAATGTATCATAGAAATTAAAAGCCCAGCTTGAGGTATGATTGAGTTATAGTCCATTGCCTGAGATGAGTAAAACCATTCATCCCCCACAGACAGGTCTATACTTGGTACTGGTGAGTCTTACTAAATCTTTATGTGATCTAAGTTTTGTTATACTTGAAATGGTTAATTAGGAAAGGTAGGGGAGTCTGAAATGTCACAGCAAGCTCCTTTTGGCTCACTGTCACGTTTCATGAATTCTTGTGCTGAACCCATTTGGATTATGCAGTGACCCAATCCAAACAAATTGCTTCTGTGCCTCTTATCTCCTATTACCTATTTATGTCCCGATACATCTGCATTGCGTAGCTCAGTAAGATCCATTAAGTCCTTGGGCAGTGTTTACAACTAATTTTTTTTTTATTATTTCTTTGAGGCTAAAATTTATCACAATAAAGTGATAGAAATCTACAGCACAGACAGTGAGTACAACACTTTTTAAACAAAAGGAAAGAAAAGAAGTATAAGATATGCAATTTCAGTCTGGGAATTCTCAGAGCAACTCTGTGGGTGAGAGACAATCATTTCTTATAAGTTTTAGGTAAAGATATAATTTACCTTTATTTTCAGACACAAAATTCTAAGAAAACATTACTTACTGTCAATTCCTCTGGCTTTAAAAATATTTATGAGATTGAAATGGTTACCTGGAGACAGACATTTCATTTCAATGTCAAAGGTCAGGCACATTGGCTAACACCCCAGATAATACTGATGTACTTTCAAAATTTAAAATAATGTTTATACCATTTACTTATTCATTCATATATAGAGCACCCATCCTGAAGTATCTGGGACACTGAACAAGGTTTACATAAATCTGACTGTTTTTTCCTCTGGGCCATTTGGCTCAGTCTCGTAGAGCATAAATATTCAATAATACTTTACAATGACAAAGCATCTTTTATGCAAACATCTCTAAGCACATTATTCACCAATATTACAATCTCCTTTTTAACCTACTGGTAAAGTCACAGAAACTAATTGACTTTCTTCAAGGTCCCACCAGAAATTGTTTATAGAGTCCAGGTATCCTGTTCCTACCTATAACTAAAAAAAAAAAAACCAAATAAACACATTTTTAGATGCTTAAGCTGATGACCTATACTAAATATTTCTAAATTGAATCTATTAGGCAAAAACATCCTCCGTAAAGATGTTAAACGTTGTGATGCATTCAACTAAATTTTATAACTTTTCTTCCAATTTGCCCAAGGCCAGTTACCATTTTCAGAGCCCCAAGAATGACCTATTTTAATTGAATCCTGTTACAAACACTTAAACTTTAACTCTTTAATCAAATCGGTTTTCTAAACAGAAATTAAAGTTGGAGCACAAAAATAAAACTTTTCATGAAAAGATCCAGTTGAAGTAATAACATAACTGTACCAAAATAGTCAAGCAAAGTAAAAAGGTGGAAATTACTGTGAGAGAGATCTGGGCAAATCTCAGAGTTCAGGTTACCCAAGCAAAAGGAAATAATTTAAATTCTTTTTTGCTTCTTCTCCCAAATGTTAAGTAATGCAGGCTAAATATTAAAAATAAAATGAGAAAATTTTTTTAAATCAATCACCACTGTGACTGCCATAAGAACACATTTTACAAACCCCTAACATCAGGGAGTATAAGTGACTGAGGACTGAGCTATGAAATCCATCATCTGTGCTGGAATTGGCACTGAGGCACTCTTCTCCAGGTTAGCCCCAGCCAGTGATGAGCATGGAAAGACTATTAAGAAAAGCCTGGACTTGGAAGATGTGGGAGGGCTTCCCTGGTGGCTCAGCGGTGAAGAATCCACCTGCAATGCAGGAGCCACAGGTTCCAGCCCTGGGTTGGGAAGATCCCCTGAAGGAGGGCACAGCAACCCACTCCAGTATTCTCACCTGGAGAATCCCCATGGACAGAGGAGCCTGGCGGGCTACAGTCAAAAGGGTGGCCAAGAATTGGGCATGACTAAAGTGACTTAGCATGTGTGCACAGAAGATATGGGAATCTTCTGACAGGTGACATTGGATCAAGGACTCCCAAAGATCCTGGTTAACTTTCTTCGAACTGCACTTACATTTAAGAGATTCACACAATCTTCCTTTCTTTCTTCCCTTACTCCTTCACTCCTGCATCCCAGACTCTCTGGTCTCCCACTCCAGTTTCTCTCTTGGGCATTTCCCTAATCAGTTGCTTGCATGTTCAGTACCATCCTGGCATCTGCTTCTTGGAAGACCCAGACTAACCCATCATCTGATGGTGATGATGGTGGTGGTAGTCACGATGGTAGTGAAGATGATGATGACAATTATCAACATTTAGTGAGCCATTTTAAAAATACCAGGTCCTGTGCCCAAGAAATTGCCTACATTATTTCACATACTACTCCAAATAACCTCCAAAACATAGATATTACTCATCTGAGGGAAGTAAGTCTTAAAAAGGTTAAATAACAAAGACCACATTTCTTAAGAAAATTAAATTTGAACTCTTGTTTTTCTGAAGCTAATGGAGTATAGAAGCACTGTTGACAATAACTACTACATTATATTACTTCTCTGTATTAAAATTTTGCAGTACAATCTTCCAGTCCTTCTTCTGGATAGCTATTACACAGTTATAACTATACTCAAAATAATAAATGTAAGAAGTTAAGTCTTTTTTATAAGAAACTGAATTTCCTCTTGAACTTTCTGATTCACCTAAAATTTTCACTGTTAATCTATTTCACTAGGTTACATTGACCTGATCCAATTATTCAAATACTGTTAACATATTGACATATTTTCCACCTTATCATTAAATACATATTTGTACCACCTATATGTAGAACCACTGTATCAACTCTGTGCGGTGGAGGGATTTTCCCCAAGTTATGAAAACAAAGGTCAAGCAAACAAGCCAAGGTCAAGTAACTTAGACAACCAACACTGTCAGAACATCCAAAATAACAATGCGCAGTCTCCAACTTTAGAATTTATTGACACTATTAAATAGACCACTTTAAATAACAAACTAATAGACTTTTTCTAAACAAAACAACTGGTACAATAGAATGTACTTAAGAGGAGTTATATACCATAAGTGTCTTACTAAGAGGAGAGACCAGCTTGGAACTTGTTGCAGATTGCCAATTCCAGAACAGAACTTCCCAATGGCAGTAGATGCCACCTAGAATAATTTGAGGTTCCTTTGACTCATAAACTAATTGAATTTCCTCAAGGTCTCCCAGGAATCACTGGGTCAGTCTTCATTCTTGGCAGATTTCCACTGATAACCTCAAAATAACTCCCTTCATACCGAGTATTCTGGAGATTCCATGTGAAAGAATGATTGCAGTTGCTATAAATAGTTTCTACCATATGCAAATTGGCAGCATAAACAGTACCCTTCCAAAAGGGTCTTCTGAAATAAATATGCATTTTAATAAGGAAAGCACACTTGTCTTGCAAATAGAATTTTAAGACAAGTCATCAAAATTTCACTCTGACAAATTATCAAGATTTCACCGCCCAACTAAACTGTCTTTCCCAAAGACCCTCTTACATGAAAGGAAAGCAACTGCTGCCCTTCACTGACTCTCTAGCTCATCTTATCATTAAAGCTCCACTTCTCCCAGAATTTGGATGGAGTCTGGACTATAATTGCAACACAATGTCCATGACAACTGCCTCAATTTCATAGAAACTGGAAAGACTCCCTTTGTTTCTCCAACCCACACAAAACCTTACACACACACACACACACCCTCATCTATTCCTGAAAACCCTAGGTTGTCTTCACCATTGGGCAGGCTCCAAGCTCCATGCTGCCTGTTGCTGCTTTGTTTCTTGTGGGCTTTATCACATAATGTTCTCCCTCAGTCACAAATGAGTTTCAAATGAGTTTCATGACAACGATCATGTAATCCATCACCCAGCCTCTAAAAAATAAGGAATGCACATTGGTGTTTTAAAAGCCCTGTTCCCTGGAGAGGAGTCAGGAGTTGCCAAGTGGGGAAGAAGCAGTAAAGAAAGGAACACTGGATGGATAGGCATACTTTCTTCCTCTCTTCCCTTCAACTAGAGATACTCTTCATTAAAGTGCTAAGTTAGATTTTCCTTGAAAACCGAGTTTTGCTGCATTAAAAACTGTTATAAAATCACTGGTCTAGACAATGCCTCAAGTTCTTTCTAATCATTCTCATCTGCTGGAAGAATGCCACATCCTTGTGGGCTCTTCTGAATCTTCTGAATTCTTTTACAGTACTTAATCCACACTTTGCAACCTGCCCTTTTTCTGTTTCCCTCTATAACCCTATCTCAAGGATTATCTTCTTTTATGACTTGAACTATCAGCTACACACTGATAACTACCAGCAAATCCAATCCAAACTGGAGATATGACTTTCCAGTCACTTCCTATGCATTTCCATTTAATTACCTTAAGGAAATTTCAACCCCAAATTGAATCTACCAAATTATATATCTACCAAGCAAATTCCAATTCCTCTCCTTCTCCAGTGTATTGTATTTCTATTCATAGAATCATCAGCCAGAAAGTTACCTAAACTGTTATCACAAGAGTCACCTTAGTCTTCCTTCTATTTCCTTCACACCATACATTATATTCATGGGCTTCCCTGATAGCTCAGTTGGTAAAGAATCTGCCTGCAATGCAAGAGACCCTGATTCAATTCCCAGGTCAGGAAATCTGCTGGAGAAGGGATAGGCTACCCACTCCAGTACTCTTGGGCTTCCCTTGTGGCTCAGCTGATAAAGAATTGCCTGCAATGCAGGAGACCTGGATTCGATCCCTGGGTTGGGAAGATCCCCTGGAGAATGGAAAGGCTACCCACTTTGGTATTCTGGCCTGGAGAATTCCATGGACTGTATAGTCCATGGGGTCACAAAGAGTCGGACACAACTGAGTGACTTTCACTATATTATGTTCACGAATATTTCCTTTTGGTTCTCTCTCAATGATGCCTCTTTCTGGTTTTTTCTCCATTTTGTCCCCCTACCCAAATCCAGGCCTTTGTCACCATCTTCCTCATCCATTGCAATAGCCTAATAACTTCCTTTGCTTCCATGTCTTGTTCCTTCAGTTCCTCCTCCACTCTGATGTCAAAACTCTTCTAGTCTATGGACTTGACTGTTGCACTTCCTGTGCTTAATATTTTGTGGGTCCCAAGAACCCAGAGCACAAGATCCTGAAACCAACTCTTTGGCTTGGCACCTCATGTACATCGTGACAAGGCCCTACCTACCTGCCTGGCTTTAGGTCCTGCCATTCACCCTGTCATCAGAAAATAGAGCCTATGGCAGAATTTCTCAAATCATCAGCCATCCACAACACAATCACACAAAGCATTTATTTTTTTAAATATAAATTCCTGGGCCCCAGGAATATCACTACTAAATAACCTCCTTTGGCCCCCAAATCTTGACACAAGAACTTCAGGCGATGCTAGTACATTCTAAAGTATGAGCATTTCATTTCTTCCACTTTAGAGTTGTCACATGATATCATAGTCATGTGTTTGCCTCTGCCTCACTAGAATCGTGGATTCACATGATTACTCTACTGACCTTTTAAACCTCCAGACCCTAGTACCCACAGTAAACAAATATCTAGGAAGAACTAAGCAGTAGTAATTCAGATAAATATTCATTCAATTTATTTTAATTACTAATTCATCCCCAGGAACCCTCCAAGTACAACCTGGAGGTAGACCTCTTCGGAATCTTCTTGCATAATTTCTCTACAACCAAGAGAAAAACCATCATCTAAGTCAATCATATTGGAGGCTCAGTATACTTGTACCTGATCTTTCTTGGAGCCACACAGCATGTACTGGCGTGACCCTAGAGGATGTTTGGCCCAGCTGTACAGTCCCTATGCTGAGAACTCTTTCGTTTTCCCTTCATCTAGTCAGTTGAGCCACAAGAGTGCATTGTATGCCTACGTTTGACCGGCTCTTGGCACCACAAAGAATCAGAAGACTTGGTGGGGAGCGTGGGGAAGGTCTATGCGCTAGTTACAAAGTTTCTATGCAGTAAACATGGTTTATATGTACACTGTAAATTTAGCCAACTAATTTGTTGAAATAATTCCAATGAATTGGAACTGCTAGGACTAAGACTATCCAAAATTTATAGTGAGTCCAAACCAGATTTTCCCCTATTACAATGGATGGGACTTCATCCATCTTGTTCCCTAGTGCTGAAGTAAGGATGTTTCCTAAAACTGTACAAATGTTAGATTTTCAATCTTTGGTAATATGATATTACAAAGAAATTGCTTTTCTTCTGCTCTTGTTCAGCTCAGTCATTTTTATATATGCTTAACCCTTATGAGTCACTTGTGTTATTTCATGTCTTCTGCTGTGTTTTTTTTTTCTTTCATTTCCCTTGGTATATCAATGTCTTTATTACTAGTTTTTAAGAACTCATTTATGGTTAAGGATGTTAACTGTCAGGCAATGCAAATGAAATACTGTATTTTATTGTCAATAATTTACTATGGTGATTTGTATTTTGCTTGTATGTTAAAATATAATCACGTTGTGTTTTTTTAAAAGAAAGAACCAGAGGATACAGCACCTCCATCCCCATGTCTTGCTCTTCGCACAAACACAATAGACAGAGACCAAAGGCCCTTTGTAATATCTCACTCTGTGAAAGAGCCTGAGTCTCTTACACTCTGGTGCAGAATGACTGCCACGCATCCCTAACCAGAGCCTGCCACCCAAACCTGGATAATCATTTGTAAGATATATGAAGGAATGGACCATCAAGAGAAAATGTTGCTCTTGCAAAGATCCCCCAGTATGCATTTGTATGATGAACTACAATAACTCCAAAGGAAGATTATTGTCTTTAGAGTAAATAATGCACTTTTTTCCCCCAAGTCTCAAAGCCTGCATTTAAATGATTATTCATGGGTGTTATGGGAGTCTTTAAGCCTTAGCTTGGCAATTCCCAACACAAAAACGGGTCATGTTTCAAAAACCATCTTTATGAGTCACCTGCCCAGAAACTCACCATTGCCTCTTACATTACATTCCAAATTCCCAGGTCCAACCCCAAAATCTATTTGTCTCATTACACACCTGAAGGGCATTCAGTGACACCAATCCCTATTTACAACACCGTTCCTTTGCAAACATGTCCTCTAAATTCCCAGTCAAGTGACATGTAAATGCATTTCTCTCTGCATGCGGACATGCATAGGGAAAGATGAAAGGATGAAAATGAGAAGCAAATGAGATCAGATATTTCCAGAAAACAGAATCCTGTTAATCTTACACAAACATTCATGAAATGCCTTTCTCCACATGGTTACTGCTCATTAGGGACAAAGAATTATAGCCTCCTCTTTCAAGAGAGAGCTTTTCAGAATCTGAAGTAACTCCCACCCACTCCTTGCTACCTCGCTGCAACATAAACATAGTTATAAGAGAATCTGACATTGAATATGAACCCATCCAAACTCTTGCCTATATTTTCAATTTTTCCCCTAACTCCATTAAGTACCCATTATGATTAGTATATATTTTAAACTATATACTAATCATCATAGGAAATAGTCTCCTATTTTGAATCAACTTAAAGCCAAATATATCAACATTTACTGTTTCAAAATATAAAATAGGCCCTTTTTGATTAAAAAAAGGAGAAGAAAATCTAGCTTGGTTTTTTCTATTATTAAAATGTAAAGGATTTTTAAAATCTCATTTATTTTGTCAATTGGTTCTGCTTAGCACTCTTCAGCCCAGTCCACTCTCAATTATCCATGCTAAGGAAGGAGGATCAGTGGCCTGGATAATCTAAAACAGCAGACAATTTTAAAAGCCCTTGCACTTGGCCTAGGCATACTTTACAATCAAACTCTGATTATCCACACTAATGAAAGGAAGAGCAGGCACCTTGAGAAAGATCCAAAGCCAATACAGATCTGTTCAGCTCAAGGCAGCATCCCACACAGCAGAGGAGAAGGAAAATAACAGGGCTGTAGCTGCTCCCTTGCCATCTGAAATACCAGCACTCAGTGTAATAGCCATGTTAATATCATATCAATTGATATCAATATTTCTCATGATATTGCATGTATGCTAAGTTGCTTCAGTCATGTCTGACTCTTTGCGACCCTTTGGACTGTTGCCCACGGGCTCCTCTGTCCATGGGATCCTCCAGGCAAGAATACTGGAGTGGGTTGCCATGTCCCCCTCCAGGGTATCTTCCCCACCCAGGGATGGAACCCTCGTCTCCTGCAGCTTCTGAATTGCAGGCAGATTCTTTACCGCTGAGCCACTGGAGAAGCCCCTCTCATGATATTAATCATCCTTAAAAGCATGGAGTTATGTCCAAATGCTCTCAGGGAAAAAGACATATTATCCATGTCATTCCAAAGAGTTAATACAATAGATTGTTATAGGTACTAAAAATTTTGGGGGAGGCTTCCTTTGCCATATCCCACTCCCAGCTCCTTACTATTTCTACCAAGCTCCCATAATATACTCAGATGAGTAGCATAAAGGATAAAGGCGAAAGAGGCAGTATGCCACAGTAGGAAAGGAGACCCAGTCTGGAAGTAAAGAAGCCTGGATCTTTGTCTGCTGTTGGTCTCTGAGCATGCCAGAAGTCAGGTATGCATTCAAGCAGAGGGAACAGTGTGTGCAACAGTACATGAAGGTCGTGGCACATTTAAAGAATCGCTTGTGCTTCCTTTTGGTCAAACAATAAGATACAAATGAAAAGGAAACAAGAGATGAAACTGGGGATATAGTCAGAGGTAAAATTATAAAGTTTTTTTTTTAAATGCCATGCACAGATTCAGAAATAGTTTTGTAGAAGACAAGAAGACAATTAAATAATTGTTAAATTTTATTGAACATATGCAGTTTGCCCAGTGCAAATCTAAACAGCTGATGTTTGTAAACATATTTACAACAATCAACACAGGTACCCCTACTATTCCCATTTTACACATGAGGAAATGAGGTGCAAAGCTTAGTTGTCTCCAAAGATCACACAACTGGTAAGAGGTGAAGTTAGAGTTCAAACTTGGTCTGTTTGATTTCAGAGCTCATGCTATCTCTCAAGAAATGGAGGGATTCCCCTGAAGGTCCAGTGGTTAAGACTCTACACTTCCAATTCAGGGGGCTCAGGTTTGATCCCTGGTTGGGGAACTAAGATCCTATATGCTGCACAGGGCAGCCAAAAAGTAAAAACTAAAAACTAAGGACCACTTAGCTTCTCTTACCAAAAATAAAAAATCATTAAAAAAAAAAGAAAAGGAATGAAGTGTTCAGAATTTAAGACCATGCTAGAAGCAGGGTGTTAGGGAGATCAGAGGAAAGTGAAGGGGAGGGAAGAAGAATTTAAGACAAAATATAGTAAGTTCTGGAACTAAAAGAAAGGAAACACTAATGGGGAAGATGGGTGTAATCAAGGGGCTTAGAAGAAATAGAACAAAAAAATAACTGATTAAATAAAAAAGGTAAGAGGAACAGTCTAGCATGAGTCCCATATTTCTGTCTGGGACACTATGTGATGACCCAGTAATTCTTGAAGAATCACTTAAGCTTTGCACCAGTTAACTTACCTGGAAAGCAACCCCTGCCAGATGGGCAGGCCCAACAGTCTTTTTTTCAGTACGATGCTGGCACACATTCATCTAAATAACAAATGTCCCAGCTTAACTGATGAATTTGGTGGTGACAAATTAATTTATGTACAGATATGTAGGACACGATATAGAACTCTACTCCAAACAAGAGATGTAGCAAGTTTACTGAGATACAGCAAATTTTCTCTTAGCTTCAAAAATGCATATTGATTCACATTTGTTTTCTTTTTTGATTCTTTTTATTTTTAATTAGGGGATAATTACAATATTGTGATGGTTTCTGCAATACAAGCAGCTCATGCACTTCAACAGCAGAAAAACAAACAACCCAATCAAACAGTGGGCAGAAGACCTAAACAGACATTTCTGCAAAGAAGACATACAGATGGCTAATAAACACATGAAAAGATGTTCAACATGACTCATTATTGGAAAAATGCACATCAAAACCACAATGAGGTATCGTCTCACACCAGTCAGAAGGCCACCATCAAAAAGTATACAAACAGTAAGTGCTGGAAGAAGGTGTGGAAAGTGTGGAGTGCAAGCGCATTCCCTCTTGCACTGTTGGTGGGAATGCAAATTGATATAGCCACTATGGAGAACAGTATGGAAATTCCTGAAAAAATTAGGAATAAAACTATAATATGATCCAGCAATCCCACTATTGGGCATATTCCCTGAGGAAACCATAATTGAAAAAGACATACATATCACATTTGCTTTCTACGCAACATCCATGTGTATAGAAAGACAGAGAGGAGAGAAAAAGAGGCAAATGTGTTATAGTCTATCAGGATATTTTTAAGTATCTTACAGAAACCAAAACCATCTATAGAACATTCCTATCAGGATGAACAAAAGTAGATGAGTGCTTGAAAAATCTGTGAATGTATACAAAGAGACTGAAGTACGCACTCAAAATTTGAAGACATCTCTCTGGCTGATTTTTTATTTGTTTGCCTGTTTGTATATTTTAAATGCTCTACAATTATTTTGTAGTAATTCCATCACACAGCTAAAAATGCTTTTTCCTAAACATATGTGATAAGCATTCATTCAGTATCAATAACTTTGCTGATAGAAAACAATACACAAGCAGGCAGACTCTTATTAGCAAATACCCCACATGTACCAACAGCAATGACAGCAGGAAGCCAATTCGTTACCAGGAAACTTGGTACATGGAGAATCTGTGTCCGGAACAAAGGGAGGTAAGAAAGGATGGAAAGTACAAATGGCTTAGAGCAGCTGACCCCAGAGTACCCGACCCCAGAGCACCCACCCTCCACTTTGGCTTTCCTCACACTCTCTCAATATGTCACTTTCTCTCATTGCCTGAAATGACATCAATTCCATGTTATCTCATCCTCTTCCTAAAAAGCATAAGACTAAACAATTTCCAGAGCCTCGATGTGTTAGTGATAGACAGGAGGAGGATAAGGGTAAGAAGAAGATGGGGGGATTCATTTGCTAAACTTTGAATACTACTGTATGGTTTATAAGACACCTTTGTTCTATAAATGTATGTCAGTAAGGACTTCCATTTCAAGATGGGGAGTGGAATGGACATATTTAATTCCTCTCCTTCTCACAACCCCACTGAAATGATAACCAATTAAAAAAAAAAATCCATGACATAACTGAAAACCAAAAAGCCCCTAAAGAATGCCACGTTGACTTTGTAAAGTATTTGTGGCAAACAGAAAGTAACTAGAATGGAATTGTCTGAGAAGCTAAAGCAAAGGATTACAACACACACAGACACAGACACAGACACACAAGATGGCTGGTAAGGATTAAGAGGGATGGCCCTAGAGAATCTATGGGTCAGCCACTGCAGAGAGCAGAAGAGACTCACAGCAATCATCAGAGTAATTAACCAAGGATTATCAAACATGCTGCTGGCCTGACTGGTTCCTCTCCCACCCTTCAAACAGAGCAGTTGGTGCCGCCTTCACCCAACCTCGAAGTTCCAAGATATGCTTAATAAAAGTGAGATAAGTGATGGGGAAAGATTGCTATCAAGGGTACTGAGATAGTCCAGAAAGGCAGAATAAACCTGAGAAATAAATATGAACTTGAAGGGTAGTACAGATGGGAAACAAAAGTCAAAAGTGAACAATCAGACAGAGAAAGATGAATATGGTATGATCTCACAGAGGAAGCTAAGAAAAGAAAGAAAAAAAAACTCATAGAGAAAAAATAATCAGATCCATATCCTCCAGAGATGGGGGGTGAGAGAAGGAGAAACTGGATGAAAATGGTTAGAAGGTACAAACTTTGGGTTATAAGATAAATTAGTAATAAAGAGGTAATGTAAACTTTGTTGCATGCCATATTTGAAAATCGCTAAGAGAATAGATCCTAGAAATTTGAATCAAAATTTTAAAAAAACTTTTTTCTTTTTTTGTATCTAAAGGAGATGTTAACTAAACTTATTGTGGTAATCAATTGACAATATATGTAAGTCAAGTCATTAAGCTCTACCCTTTAAACTTACACAGTGCTTTACAACAATTATACCTCAGTTAAACTGATGAAAAAAGAAAGACTTGATAAAAACACTTTAAAAAGGTACACAAAAACATTCTTTTTTAAAGTCCTCATTATCTGGCAATTATTGCGATCTAAACATTGGCTTCCTTCCCTCACACATAGAACTTTATGAGTAGACTGACCATCAACTGGTCCCACTCACTTACACAGAACCCTGCCTCTTACAGGGTCAGGACTGTTTCAGTTCAACAAAACCACTTAACTTCAAAGGAAGCCTAACTCAGTTACTCATATCAATGTATTCTGTCATTTAAAATCATAAATGGGTATTCCAGGATCACCAACCACCTGACAAAGACAGGTGAGGACCTGAAAGATGAGGACCCAAATAAACAAAGATTACCATAATTAAATACTTCATAGAGAGGTTGAAAGACAGAATGAACAAAGCTAATGCCCAAATTAATAATCTGAAAGAAAAAGTTGGGGAAATCAACCCAGATCCAGAGAAGCACACAATGTAAGAAAAAGTTCTCCAATACTTATCCAATGAAATTTAATTAAAAAATAGAGAGAGATGAGCATCAAGGGATTTTGCAGGTGAAAAATTTGAGGCTTGGGGATATTAAGTGATTTAACTCTCCAGTAGTTCACAAATAGTCTGATATAGTCTTCATGTGTCCCACTCATAAGCCTAAAGCTAAAATTCAATCAGTACATGAAATTGTGGCCTCACTGGCTGATTACAGCTGGTACTCACTCTCATTAGTTAAGTGAGTGCCAGGCTAGTCAAGTCAGCTGCTGATAGCTGGCCTCTACTCTTAATGGTCAATGAAGACACTGACAATAGTCTGTCCCATACCAGCGGCTGATGGTTGGAATCTCCTCTCATTAGTCAATGTAGGTGTGAGTCCAGTCTATGCCAATTTTTTTTTACAGTTTGCATCTGATTGGTCAGTGTATCAGCAAATGAATATCTGAATACCATCCCCGCCAAAGCCCATACTTATTTGATGATTCCTACATAATTTCATGGTACAATCAAAAACGGAGGGAACTACTGAGTTTTTGTGGATCTCAAATTTGAAACTGGGGGAAAGAAATAAGGGTGGTTTCTCTCAGCTCAACTTCAAGCTATGAGAAATTTCATAAATTCTTACCTCTCTTCCTCCTTTTTGTAAATGTCTATGCTTTTAAGTCTGCTTCTACTCCTTTCTTAGATGGTTCATACAAAGGGCAGATCAGTTTGGTGAACAGTGTACCAGCAGACTACCAAGGGTAGCCAAAAGAGCAAATCCCCAGCTGAAATCTTTGCTCCTAAGACTTTAGTAGAAATTAGGAAGCCAGATACACAACCAAAACTTGCTGAGTGGAGGAAGCAGACAGGAAGCAATCTAAACAAATAGGGGGCCTGTGCTGACATCTATAGCAGGTAGATAAAATGGGTCTCTAGCTCAGGATATACAGTTGGATTCTGTTTTTAAAAGGTACAGAGAAGAAACAGCCTGGATAGAATCACTACAGACCTTCCCTGGTAGCCCAGTGTTTAAGGATCTGCCTGCCATTGCAGGAAACATGGGTTTGATTCCTGCTCCAGGAAGATCCCACAGGCCTGGGAACAACTAAGCTGGTGCATCAAAACGACTGAGCCCCCACTCTAAAGTCGGAAAGCTGCAACTACTGAGTCCGCGTCTACAACTGCTGAAGCCCCTGTACCACAGGGCCCGTGCTCTACAACAGGAGAAGTCACCGCAATGAAAAGCCCATGCCCTGCAAACTAGAGCAGGCCCCGCTCAGCTCACTGTAACTAGAGAGAGCCCGCTCGCAGCAGTGAAGACCCAGAGCAGCAAAAAATTGACTAATTTTAAAAAAAAGAATCACTTAAAACTGGACCTAAAACCAAAGAATTTGTTCATTCTGCCACTTTTGTAAGCACAAAAGAACCCCAAGTTTCTCAAGTACAGGAGTTCATCTTTGATACATCAGGGCAAATAGAAGGCCAAATTTTGAGGCCAGCCTCAATATCTGCCAACATAAAGTCAAAATCCAAGTTAGATTATAGCCCAAACATTACACTGATATCAGTGCATCATGGAGAGTTGGTAATCACATTCATAAAACTGAGGGGTTTGAGGAAACCAGAATTGAAAGAGCCACGTGCACCCCAATGTTCATCGCTGCATTGTTTACAATAGCTAAGACATGGAAACAACCTAGATGCCCATCAACTGATGAATGGATAAGAAAGCTGTGGTACATATACACAATGGAATATTACTCAGCATTAAAAAAAAAATTCATTTGAAGCAATTCTACTCAGATGGACAAAACTGGAGCCCATTATCCAGAGTGAAGTAAGCCAGAAGCAAAAACAACAATACAGTATATTAACACATATATATGGAATTTAGAAAGACAGTAATGAGAACCCAACATGGGAGACAACAAAAGGAACGCAGATGTATAGAATAGACTTGTGGACTTTGTGGATGAGGGTAAGGGTGGGATGATATGGGAGAAGGGCATTGAAGCATGTTAATCGTCATGTGTCTAATCAATCGCCAGCCCAGGATTGATGCTGGGGGCTGGTGCAGCGAGATTTCCCGGGGGGAGGGAGGAGGGAGGGGGGACCCGGAGGGGAAGCATATGTAAACCCATGGTGATATCATGACAATGTATGGCAAAAACAATAATAAAAAAAAAAATTAAAAAAAAAAAAAAACTGAGGGGTTTGCCTCCTTAAAAACCACAAACTTGGATTCTACCAGGAGGCCTTAGTAGAGTAGTTTCAGACTTCACTTAGGACCCGTAAGATTTTTGCAGAGTACATTCACCCCTTTGGAGCCTTCCCTGAAATTACTGGGAGTTACAAGCTCATAAGAGCTATAGAATCAGGTCCTAAAAGTTATTTTCATAGGCCCTCCGTGGCTTACCAAGGAAGTAAACAATGGCATTCAGCTATCTGCTGTTTTGTGCCTCATGTTCCCTGTAGCCAGAAACAGAGGCAAAGAGTGTCATAAAGGGTTAAAAATCATGGGGAATTTTTTCGTGCTTTAAAATATTGCATGAGATTCACTTCTGTATAAATAATGATTATCTTCATTTTCTTCCCTGCCTCTTTGTCTAGCAAATACATTTTTACAGGTTTTACAGTGTTCTTTACAACTCACCTAAAACACATAATTTTCCTCCTGCTTATATCACTTGTTTATTATTATTTATTAGATTTATATGGTGCTTTCCTCAAAAGCTCTAGGCACCATGAAGCCAACTCTGGTATAATAAACATTAAACTCTTCTTAAAAACCATAGCCAAGGAAGTAGCCAACATGAAGGTGAAAGATACATGGACAAAGACAGAAAGAAGGAAGAGCCATGGGTCTGGAGAAATACACAAGCACATAGTACATAAGGAAGCCCAGTGACTGAACGGCCTGTTTTGCCCTTTCTGGTCACTCTACTTGCAAAGACCCTGACAGTGACTTCCATTCCAAGTAACAGAGCCAAAATATCACTATTTCTGTGTGGGAGTGGGCATGGATCTGTAGAGGAGGGCGGGGGCCATGGGGTATGATAGCTATCTCTGCAGACTCAGGAGAGGGTGTCTGAAAACAAAGATACCTACACAGGCAATGTGTTTTTAAAATCAATATGAAAAGATACATCATGATGTTTTAGAATAAATGACCAAGATAGATTTTTTTTTTTTTTTACAAATAAAGTTGCTGCTCAGTCCTCAGTTCTGCTAAGTGCCCATGACTTCCAAAGACCCTGTGAACTTTCAGAGGCCAGGGAAGCTCAAAAGTTCAAAGATTACCAAAATTAGAAAGTGACAAGGTGACTTCAGCTTTTAAATTCCAAGCCATATTGATCTGACAAAGCCAGGTGTTTGCTTCCTGCATGTGTGATCCCTACAAAGGTGGAAGGGGTAGCTGAACAGTAACTCTCCCAGTAACTGGACAAGAATGAGCAAGAACAGAGTGTATTCTTATTTAGGGTCCAAAGAAGAAAGGACCATTTCCAGTAAATGGAGCAGATGATGTAATGGGACAGAATCAAACCAGGAGAAAGAATAACATTCTTCATCGTTACTAGTAGTAGTAGTAGAGTTACTTTTATTTAATGGATACTATGCACCAGGCATTCTTGTGCTCCAATTACATATGCAGACCTCTTTAATTCTCAGAACAAACCTACAGAGTGGGTATGACCATTTTCTTAATTTTACAAATAAGGAACCTGAGACGTAAGTTATTTGTCCAAAGTCACTCAACTAGTAAGTGCTCAAGCTAGGATTCAAATCCAGCATAAAAGGATAGGTAAGAAAAGAAAGTCAGTCAGTCAGTTCAGTCGCTCAGTCATGTCCGACTCTTTTTGACCCCATGAATCACAGCATACCATGCCTCCCTGTCCATCACCAACTCCCGGAGTCCACCCAAACCCATGGCCATCGGGTCGGTGATGCCATCCAGCCATTTCATCCTCTGTTGTCCCCTTGTCCTCCTGCCCTCAGTCTTCCAATGAGTCAGCTCTTTGCATCAGGTGCCCAAAGTATTGGAGTTTCAGCTTCAACATCAGTCCTTCCAATGAACACCCAGGACTGATCTCCTTTAGGGTGGACTGGTTGGATCTCCTTGCAGGCCAAGGGACTCTCAAGAGTCTTCTCCAACACCACAGTTCAAAAGCATCAATTCTTTGGCACTCAGCTTTCTTTATAATCCAGCTCTCACATCCATACATGACCACTGGAAAAACCATAGCCTTGACTAGACAGACCTTTGTTGACAAAGTAATGTCTGTGCTTTTTAATATGCTGTCTAGGTTGGTCATAACTTTCCTTCCAAGGAGTAAGTGTCTTTTCATTTCATGGCTGCAATCACCATCTGCAGTAATTTTGGAGCCCCCCAAAAATAAAGTCAGCCACTGTTTCCACTGTTTCCCCATCTATTTGCCAGGAAGTGATGGGTCTGGATGCCGTGATCTTAGTTTTCTGAATGTTGAGCTTTAAGCCAATTTTTTCACTCTTCTCTTTCACTTTCAAGACGGTCTTTAGTTCTTCTTCACTTTCTGCCATAAGGGTGGTGTCATCTGCATATCTGAGGTTATTGATATTTCTCCTGGCAATCTTGATTCCAGCTTGTGCTTCTTCCAGCCCAGCACTTCTCATGATGTACTAAGCAGGGTGACAATATACAGCCTTGACATACTTCTTTTCCTATTTGGAACCAGTCTGTTGTTCCATGTCCAGTTCTAACTGTTGCTTCTTGACCTGCATACAGGTTCTCAAGAGGCAGGTCACCATGAACAGTATGAAAAGAGAAAGCAGACATACAAAAGGCATCTGTGCATTGACAGAAAGAGAAGGGAAGATCAATTTCCCTTCTGAAAGCTGTTATTAGACATTGAACAGCACAATAGCAGGCTAGGGATCACAAATAAAGAGCTTACAGTAAGGCAGCAGCAAGCCAAGTGTAGACAGAAGAGGTCTAGCCATGTGGAAGCCCTGTGAAGAGAGAAGCTCAGAAGGGAGCCGTATGCTTACCCCTAGCACCTGAGTGAGCAGGTTCTGGAGCTGGGTACTGAAATCCACTGTGTTGTCTTGGATAACTGATTGCATATTTCAGCCAAGTTTACTGTAGAGTTCTAAAGTGAGTCATTCTCATTAATCCCTTTATAACTGACCCCCATCTAAATATAAGTACCATTCAGGGATCACTTACTAATCATTCAGCATTTAACACATATCATCTTATTTAAACCTCACAGCAACAATATAAGGTTGATAATACCATCCTTATCCCCATTTACATGAGAAGGCATAGAGAAGTTGAGTAACTTGCCCAAAGTCACACAGAGTTAGGAAAAGGTAGAGATGGACCCCAGGTCCAGGGAGTCTGGCTCCACAGCTTAATATCCTAGTCTCCATGCTATGCTCCTTCTAGAACCTATTCTGTTCACTACATTCCAGCACTCTGCAACCCCCTCTCAGTTCTATCTGATCTCTCTTCTGAGAAGGAAACTAGCCAATGTGATATCTCATTTTTACTCCTAGAGGGTCATCCCTGTCAAGTCACCCACACTGAACAAGTGGAGATTATCTGGGAAAAGATGACGACGGTACTACAGAGAGAGAGAAAAGTCATGTACGAACTTGCTAAACTGGAAATTCCCAGACCTTTTGAGCATGCCTTGTATCAGAGCATGAGAGTATGAAAGTATTGGTTGCTCAGTTGTGTCCAACTCTTTGTGACCCCATGCGCTACAGCCCTGCCAGGCTCCTCTGTCCATGGGATTCTCGAGGCAAGAATAGTGGAGTCAGTTTGAAGGAAAGTTGCATGGCTCAAGGTAGCCTGGAGTTAAAACTCCTCTCAGGGCCTCCCACCATTCTAGGCAAAACAAAGAACTCTCTCACCCGAAGAAAAACAGACATTAGGTTTAACTACTCCCAGCAACCTTGGAGAAGAACAGGCCCCCTAAGACAGTAGCTTTCCACATACATGCCTATATATACTTACTCTTTTCTTAGATAAGTGCAGCAGCTCGCTAATCCGACTGCTGCCCCTTCTCGCCCCATTAAAGGTGATCTGTTCCTGTGGAGTGCCGGCTCATTCTTTTTCTGAACCTCGCCTACTCAAACTCCGTACCTTACACAGTTGCCATGCTCTCCTCCAGGGGATCTTCCCAACCTAGGGATCAAAGCCATGTCTCCCACATTGCATGCTGATTCTTTACCATCTGAGCCAACAGAGCATATGCGTGTCAAAACACAGTCCCCATGGAAGACGGCTTCTACCTGGCAGTTCCATTGAGGTGAACGGAGATCAACTTCGTTCTGAATCCTCTTTGATCTCTCACAGTTGCTCCCCTTTACTTCTCAGCCACCCAGGAAATGGGGCGGGGGGGGGCCTTGTGCTCAATAGAGTTAGAACTGGGCATCTCTCCCAACTGAAGAACATCCCTTAATGATGTCTCTTGAAATCTTTGAAGGTCAATATTTTCCAACCAACAGGAGCAACTGCTTTCATTTTTAGGGAGGTTAGAGCCAATGTGTTCAAGAAACAAATGATGGAAGCAACTCGCTCAGATGTCTCAGATAAGCTGAAACCGACCAAAGCAACAGCTGTTGCTGGGTCTTCAGCCCATCACCACCACCACACTTGTGCCTAAGGAAAAGGACATGGGAAGCAAGCCTCTTCTATAACAAAAGGGGTAGTTTCATTTATATAATTATGGGCTCTTCGGTGCTTTTCTGGGACTTCCCAGGTGGTGCTAGTGGTAAGAACGCGCCTGCCAATGCAGGAGGCCTACGAGACGCAGGTTGGATCCCTGGGTCAGGAAGATCCTCTGGAGGAGGGCATGGCAACCCACTCCAGTATTCTTGCCTAGAGAATCCCCATGGACAGAGGAGCCTGGCGGGCTACAGTCCATGGGGTCATACAGAGTCAGACGTGACTGAGCGACTAAGCACGCAGGCACAGTGCTTTCCCTTCTTTTTTTTTTTCTTTGCCTCCCAACCCCACCTTCTTCCTCAGACATACAGAATCCATGAGAAGGCATCCAGCCCAGCCCTAGAGACGGGCAAGGAGTTTCTCCTACCTTCCACTTGATAAGCTGAGGTGGCTGCCCCCCATCCAAATCCTGCGGGGAAAGCCATGTGTTTGGGGACAGCAGACCCGGCCACTTCGGCAACAGAGCACCCTTCCGGCAGCGGCAGCGTTCCGCAGCTGCGCAAACAGTGAGGGAACTCTCACCCTGACTGAAGTCTCCGGTCGGTCCGGAGCGAATATGCAAACAAGCCTGATGACTCTGCGTAAATGGCCCCAGCCTTGGTAGGAAGCCGAGTCCCTGTGTTCAGGGCGAGTGTCTATAGTTTCTTTTCCGGGCACTCCCTGATTCTTAACAGACTTGGGCCAGCCTGGGCACAGACCTAGTCCCTGGTTTGGCAGGGCACCCATCCTTCTAATCTTTTCCCTTTTAATGAAATACACGGACATTGCTTTTATGTGTGTGTGTGTGTGTGTGTGTGTGTGTAATAAAGTTTTATTAAAGTATAAAGGAGATAAAGCTTCTGACATAGGCATCAGAAGGGGGTAGAAAGAGTATCCCCCTGCTAGTCTTCAGTTGGATGTTATAGAGTTGCTAGCAGTTTGCTAATGAAAGAAAGGAATGTCTCAAAACTCAGAATGGCACCAGGCCCCTCATACATAAGATACATTGCTTTTAAACGTCACGTAAACCCTTGTGGCTCCGCTGGTAAAGAATCTGCCTGCAGTGCGAGAGACCTGGGTCCAATCTCTGGATTGGGAAGATCCCCTGGAGAAGGGACAGGCTACCCACTCCAGTATTCTGGCCTAGAGAATTCCATGGACTGTATAGTCCATGGGGTCACAAAGAGTCAGACTCGACTGAGCGACTTTCACTTTCACTTTGGGCTTCCCTGGTGGCTCAGATGATAAAGCGTCTACCTGCAATGCAGGAGACCCAGCTTCGATCCCCGAGTTCGGAAGGTCCCCTGGCGAAGGAGATGGCAACCCACTCCAGTACTCTTGCCTGGAAAATTCCATGGACAGAGGAGCCTGGTAGGCTACAGTCCTTAGGGTCACAAAGAGTCAGACACGACTGAACGACTTCACTTTCTTTCTTTAATCCTCCTAGAACTTTCCCTTGACCAATTCCTCACAATTCCTTATCCCCATGCCCTAGAGGTAACTATTCTCAGCTGTTTCTGCTGCGTTTTATTTTCGTGTTGCTTCCCAGGTGGCACTAGTGGTGAAGAACCTGCCTGCCAATGCAGGAGGCATAAGAAAGGCGGGTTAGATCCCTGGGTCAGGAAGATCCCCTGGAGGAAGCATGGCAACCCACTGCAGTATTCTTGCCTGGAGAATCCCCTGGACAGAGGAGCCTGGGGACTACACCCCATAGGGTCCGAAGAGTCAGACTCGACTGAAGCCGGTTTGGTATAGGTATGTATGTCTAAGTAATAGGCTGATATTGGTGCTTCTTAATTTGTTTTTCAATTTTCCATAGTGACTATTGACTTCTGGATAGAAGGGTGGAAGATCCCAGCATGAGTGTTCTCTCTCTCTCCCCTTCCTCCATCCCCCCTAATGTGGTTAGATTACTATTTCTGTTTAAATAAATATTCACTATTTACATGAATTTGACCAAGTATAGCTCAAAGCTAAACCATGTAGCATACCACGCTTATGTGAAACTTTTTATTTTCTCTAGGGCTCATCAACTGTCTGGTTTTAATATTTAATTTCCTGTATACTTGTCACTAATTTATCCCCAGACAGTCTGCCTGGGCTATGAATCTATGTTCAGACACTTCTCTTTTCCTCCTCCTCGCTGTACTGTTTATTTCTTAGGTGGCCACAGATGTACCTGCTCTTTCAGCCTCCTTCATCAGCTCTAGGATTTCTTCCTCTTTGTTTCCTTTCCCTTTTTAGAGAAGCAAGCCCTTGAATAACTCTCTGATACAAAAGGGCATGCTGCTGCTGCTGCTAATTCGCTTCAGTCGTGTCCAACTCTGTGGGACTCCATAGACAGCAGCCCACCAGGCCCCCCTGTCTCTGGGATTCCCCAGGCAAGAATATTGGAGTGGGTTGCCATTTCCTTCTCCAACAAAGGACATAGGAGCCATATTTTTTGAAACCCCATAGTTCTACAATTATCTTTATTCTCATGTCACATTTGATATGTAGTTTGGCTACTCTGGAATTTTATGACACAGATAATTTTCACTCAGAATTTTGAAAACATTGGTTTATGGTTTTCTAGCTTCTCGTGTGGCGATTGAGAAGTCTGATGACAAGCCAAGTCCTAATCTTTCATATGTCACCTATTTTGTGCCTCAGCTCACTCTCATTGCTCCCCAAGCTTCTGTTTCTGAAATTTCAGAGTCATGTGCCTGATGTGGAACTTCTCACCCACTGTTCCAGACACAGCGTGTGGACCATAGTCATGAGGATGCTGACAATAGGGCAAGCTGGGTGGAGGGTACCCAGGAACATTCTCTACTATCTGTGCACCTTTCCTGTACATCTAAAATTGATCCTAAATTAAGTTGGGTTTTTTAATGCCTGGGGAGAGAGGAGTTAGAAAAATCAAAGTGAGGAAAGTTATTTCTTCTGTTCAAGTGTTAGTCGCACAGTCATGTCTGACTCTTTGCAACCCCAAGGACTGTAGGCCGCCAGGCTCCTCTATCCATGGGATTCTCCAGGCAAGAATACTGGAGTAGGTAGCCATTCCCTTCTCCAGGAGATCTTCCCAAACCAGGGATCAAACCTGGATCTCCCGCATTACCGGCAGATTCTTTACCATCTGAGTCACCAGGGAAGCCCCCAGTTCCTCTAAGATAGCAATAATGCATCCTACACTGTGTAAGACAGGAACATAAGATTGGATCAAAGTATAGCTAGGTTGAAATCCCACCCTCTTTAGTTATCCTAATCCTAGAGGAAAAGAAGAGGTTAACTATCAAAGGAAATGAGGGAAGACATTTAAAGAGTATGTATTTGGTGGATAAACATAAAAAACACAGGGCATGCTATTAAAGTCCCTCTAGTCTTTCAGTTCTGAAGCAATCATAAACTGAATGAATATATATATTAAAATATTTTCACTATGTAACACTAGATGGCAGTATTGTAATTTTTTAGGTTTACAAACTGCTGTGTGAAGTGTTTGTTGTAACATTTACTTATCCCACCAATGGCCATCTATACCATAACCCCTAGCTTCTAATGATTTTTCTCCAGAAAGGAAAATCTGCCTTCTCAGTGCTTCACATTCTCTGAAATTATTAGACCACAAATGGCAGAATCTAATTCTTCTCAGCTCTGGTGGCATTCTCCAATCTAGCATTCTTAAGCATCTTGGTGTCAGGACCTCTTTACATCCTTAAAAAGAACCAAAGCCCTAAAGAGCTTTTTTAAAATATGATTTGTATTTATCAATATTTATTCTATTTGAAATTAACACTGAGATTTTTAAAATATTTACTGATGAATTCATCTAAATAGCAATAAAAAGCATGTGAGCATAAACATTTTATGAAAAGTAATCATATAATCATAAACAAAGAATATTTAGTGAGAAGAATGTTTTGCATCTTTGCAAATCTCTTTTATGCCTGGCTTAAGAGAAGACAGCTGGATATTTATATCTGCTTTCATTTGATCCGTTGCCTCTGGAAAACTCCTCTGTACACTCATGGAGGAAAGAAAGATGAGAGTGGAAAAGACAAATCATGTCTCAGTATAAATATGGGCCCCCCAAAGGGTCTTCAGTCCCCAGGGATACCTTTGCTCCACTGGCACCCTCTCCAATACTTCCCTTTGCTTCCCACAATCTCTCTGTATTCTCGCCTTAGAAAGAGCTCATTCCACTAATACTCCCCACACTAAAACCCTCCTGGCTATAAGACCTGTGAATTTGCAGCCCCCATCTTCAGTAAGAAAAAAAGTTATTTCTTAGTTTTCTTTATACGAAAGAATTCTGATTTCATGGCCTCATCTAGCAAGGCTGTCTGGTAATTTAATTTGTTATTGAGTCCCCTCCATTCCATTTTAGGGCCAAATAAGAAAATTCAGGTCTTATGAAGGCAAGGGCAATGTTTTAAATGCTTGATGTCCCCATCCTCCCACCTCCCAGTTTTAATCCCTACTAGGTGATGCTAGTAGGGATCAACGACTGGATAGTCCACTATCCAGTCTGTGCACCTACCATTGCCCCCTGCAGTCCACCAACTCTCAGCTTTTGTGACATAGGAACCCTTTAAGGGTGTAAATCTGAGCCCTCAGGTTCAGCTCACTTTCAAAACCACACAATAATCCCTCTGAGATCCTACCACCTTCCCAGTGTCCCGCCTTGGAATAGCACACCAAATCCTGCCATTTGGGACAGCCACTGACCTCTGTCCACATTCAAAACTGAAGGGAAATGAATCTATGACTTGCATTTATGGGTTTGGCTACGGATGTGCTCTTTCCAGAAATCCTGGAGAGCTCAAAGACTATAAATGTTGTACCCTCTGAGGTAAAAGTACATCTCACCAAAACTACAAGCTGTTACTCAGTAGAGATCCAGCACCCTCAGTCAGACTTTGACCCTCCCCATCTGAAAGACCAAGATTCAAAAACCCTGGCATTCACCATGTTCCTTTAAAGCTGTGTCAGGAGAAAAGTGAGGTTCTACATAAGCGTTTTTCTATCTGCAGCAGAGATTGCTCTTGTCTAGCCGAATCCTGGCTCCTTTTCCATCTGGGCACACGTTAGACCACATTTGTCGGCTCTCTTGCAGTTAAACGTGGCTATATGACCGTGTCCTGGCCAGTGGAATGAGGTCAGAAAGAACATGCATCGCTTCCAAGCTAGGTGGAGGAAATCTGCCCACACAACCATCCACGTTTTATCCGTATGTCATGATCATCCTTCCTCCAGCCACCGGATATAGAGGATCCACTGAAAAACTTCGATGTCCTAGGTATTCCTTCGATAGAAGACGCCTGGTTCCCTGTATCACCAAGTGAAGCAGGTCCCAGTACCAACCCCACAAGCAACCCACTCTGCACTATGGTGTGAATTAGAAATAAATTGTTGCTAAACCACTGAGATCAGACACAAACTGATAAATACACTCTCTGAATACTGAATAATGACTATGTTTTAAACAACAACAACAAAAAAGCCCAAGGAAAAAGTTTGGTGACTTCAAATACTCTTTCCAGCAGGGGATCCTGTTGTGATACCCTATCATGGAAGGAAAAGGGTGAGACAGAAAGTGAAGGAGGACAGGATGGTATGAGGCACACCACAGGGCAATTGTACATGCAGTTGTGTGTGCGGTGGATTATGCATCTTGTTTCTGCCTTTGCCAAGAAAGATCTCCTCAAATCTTGATCTAAGGGTGCATATTTCACAAAAGTGCATCCCAAACAGGGCCCTGGACTCCTGAGAGTCAGCAGGCTATTTTAACATTTCAGTATTTCTAATTGCAATTGTACATTTACTTTCTATTGGGTCTCTCGGGCTATCTAAAACATCCATTTTATTGCTTTAGGCTGGAATTGCATAAGCTCATTGTGGTCATACTAGCTTGTCATACATGAAAATGCAAAGATGAGTTAGTTATAACAATGCTCTCAGTTTCTTCACAGATAGAATCTGTCAAAACATGAATTGTAGAAAGCAAATCGGTTATAAAAGAAATCTTCAATTGTGAAGATTCTGACGTGTGTGTGTGTGTGTGTGTGTGTGTGTGTGTGTGTGTGTGTGTGTGCGTGCCTGCAGCTGAGACAGTTTGTTAATCTGGGCCACCTAGAACTCAGCCGGTTCTCAGGGTTCTCTCAGTAACTGAGTCTGATTTTCCTATGGGTATCTGCCTTTCCCCTCTGCAGCCAATCTGCTTGTGGAGACACCGACACTTCACCCCACCCAACAACCCACCATTCCCAGGGATTAATTTAAGGCCATCTTCACATCTCATTGGTTACAGGGATTAGATCTGAGTTGGGCTTGAACTCCAATCAAACAATGAGACATAAGAAAATGTGTGTCAGGGTTTCTGAGAGAGAAGCTTCTCATCTTTCACAGAAGCTATCTAAAAGGACATGTTCTTCCTGCTAATTTGGAAGGCCTTGGCAACCATTTCAACAACATAAAGAGGGCTAGCTTTGGGATCTGGAGGAAAGATGGAAGGAACTGAACCTTGGAGAACCAATAAATTCCCTTTATGGTTTAGGCCTATTGGGTTGAGTTTCCTGTTACTTGCAACCAAAAGATTCATGTACAGTATACATATGTATGTGCACTGTGTGTACATGTATCTATATCTATATATGCATATGTGTCCATATCTATACTATTTATTTCCATGTTTATGTCTATCACACGTGTGGTTTTATGTAGATGTGTATAAGTAAGTATAGACATAGGGACATGAAAGTCCCTATATACAGGATCGTGATATATCATATCCTTATATATATACACAATTCACATGTGCCTCTTATATATCGTAAATCCCCTCCAAATAAAGGAACTTTGCTGTATATTTTTTTCCACCTATCTTTAATGTTGGCCCATATCACCAGTGCTGCAGTGAAGAGGTCTGTGAGATAATTAATGGCAGGCTCAAATGGGATTCAATTACATCATTTGCATTTATTTATTGAAGGCCATACACGCCATAAGATTTAGCATGAAAGCAGTATAAAACAACAGCAGTGTATCATTCAACATTTCAAAAAGTCATACTGCTATATAATTAAGGATTTACTATTGAGTAATTTTCAAAACAAATCAAAAAAATAAAATGGTCTGCCCATCAAGGTGTTGACAGGCTGGTACTAGCAATGGCATACAAGTAATCACAGGAACCACTCAGAGCTCAACCATTGAGCTTAGAAGCACTAAGAACAAAAGGCAGTCAGTAGAGGCAGAGCTCTTAGAAGGCCTTTTAGGAGCCTTCCGGTGCACACCCACAGCTGTGGTGTCAGATTCTATTAGCAGCGCCTCTCAGGACATCATTCATAGCCCAGCTGCCAGGGAGTCTGTCTGTCCATCAACATGATTTAAATTCACCAGAATTGTGATTCCAACCAGCTTGTATTTAGCCACTCAGATTATCTTCCTAAAAACACCCCTCCGTCAAAATAATCTAAACTCCACTTATCTTCTTAGGGACTATTTAGAGACGGATTAAAGCTGGAATTAGCATGAAGCAAGTGAAGTGCCCAGGATGCAAAATTCAAGGAGGTGCTCGCTCTCAACCTTAGCCCTGGTGTTAAGTACCAGAAAGAGAACTTTCAGGTTGTAAGGCCTTGCTCAAGATCACATGCATGTGTGCGTGCACTGTGTGCTCAGTCGTGTCCAACTCTGCGACCTCATGGACTACACCCACCAGGCTCCTCTGTCCATGGGGTTCTCCAGGCAAGAATACTGGAGCAGGTAACCATTTCCTCCTCCAGGGGAGCTTTCTGACCCAGGGAGCAAACCCGTGTTTCCTGCATCTCCTGCATTGGCAGGCGGATTCTTTACCACTGAGCAACCTGGAAAGCCCCATGATCACGAACAGGCTTTATTTCTAAACTGTTAGTGACAATGCACAGGTGTGCCATATGCCTCAGGACTAGACTGTAGCTAATCCACCTAAATCCCATGAGTGCTTGCACATTTGAGAGCATCTCTGATTGTTTGTCTTGCTTCAGGGACTGGTTTGGAACTTCAAAAGGATTTTCTTCCCAAAGTGAAAAGAATGATGCATTGGAGGCCTACAATCTGGAGAGGAGGCATCAAAGGGTGGAATCTAGCCAAATAAAATGTAAAATCAGAGTGAAAACAACAATTTCAGTGATCATCAAGTTATTTTAGACAAGCTATGCTGAAAGCAAACACAGCCTTCTCTGTGGCATGTGTGGATGGTCAAAAGGAACCTGCCCAGACCTCTCTTTTGGATCCTCAGCCAAGCACCAATGCAGAGCCTGGGCACTATTCTTTCCTCTTGTCCTCCTCCTTTCTGTCACATACAGCCCACATCCAAACACTGTTGGCTCTAATTCCTTGACATGTCTGACATGTGTCAAATTTCCTTCATCTCTCCAGCCTCTTTGTGCAAAGTCAGTGGAAATCCTCTCTAGCCTGAAAACCTCCAAATGGGCTCCCTACCAACAGATTCTACTGCAGCCTGAGCCATCTTTCTAAAACATTCATTGCTTAGATATTGTGCTCTGCCCCAGAAGTACAAACTTGTTGATCTCTGCAAAGCCCACATGACCTGCTTCCCACCTCCCTTTCCCATACAGTCACATCACTGTTCCACGCATAAGCTGTTTTAACTTTGTTCAGCTTTCCAAGTCTACCATGTTTCTTGCTCTTTCTTCACAGTGATTCTTGGAAAACGATGCTTTCTCTGCTGGAACATTTTCTCCCTTTGTATGAAAACTACCTCTTACTCCTCTTCAATTGGCAAGTTGAAATTTACATTACCCAGAACAAGCTAAGTCTTCCTGCCCTGTGTTCCTTGCACTTTGCGCGCCTCTTAATCATAACATTCATGGTTATTTCATTGTAAAATGTGTTTAGCTGCCTGACTTCTCCATCAATAACTTTTCTGAGAGCAAGAATTGCCTTAACTAGGCAAACTAATATACCAAAGCTCATTTGGTGTATTTTTCCCCTAAACTCAATGACTCGTCACCAAATGTAGAGTCGTTATTTACAATGAGCCAGGAACCATACTAAACCCTATGTGGAAAGCAGTGAACCAGTGCAACCAAATGAGTTCCTGAATATGCCATCAGGGTTTGAATCATCTTTCAGTATAGTAATTAAAGCTCCCAAATTTATTTTAATAGCATCTGATTTTGATCCCATACTACTCAGAGAAGAAACAAAAAATAATCAGAGAGTTACTTGTGGTTACTCTAGGTGTGTTATTCTGGAGAAGGGAATGGCAATCCAGTCCAGTATTCCTTGTCTGGAAAATCCCATGGACAGAGGAGCCTGGAAGACTACAGTCCATGGAATCGCAAAGAGTCGGACATGATTGAGTGACTTACACACACACACTCACCCCAAACCCCACCCGCAAGCCTTATAGACTCAGAGTAAAGAAAGGAGATGGATGCAGAGGAGGAAAGAGTATAACCTGACACTTTTGCTCTGTTTGCCTGTGAGGTCATCAAGGGAGAAAGAAAGTGGTCCTCTGGGACCATTGGCTGAAGAGGGTTTAGGATTTAGGTTCGAGGAGCAGACAGTAAGGCTACTCCTCAGAGAACTCCATCCAAAAAATTGTCTGTGAAACTTCTGGCTCTTGGAGTAGCTGGCACAAAGATCCACCAGCCAGTGTGGTATACTAACAGTATGGAGCATCTCAGTCTCTGAACAAGTCAGGGAGGCCTCCTCACTGCCTTCCAGAAAGCAACATTATACAGCACCCACATTCCTTTTATTTGGGATCCCCTTCCTTGGGCAATACCAGCCCTCAACTTACATTTCTGTTCATAACGTTTAGAGCTAAAATGTACTCTGCTCATTTTAAATGATTATAAAATATTATTATTCTGTTCTCATTTCCTGTGTTTTATGTTGTTTCATTCTGACTAATGATTTCTTGCATTGTAACCTTCATATATAATCAAAATGCATAAAGTATGAGCAATATATTAATAATACTCTTGAAATCAAGGTGAGTCTGTTAAAACATGCCAAAACAGTTAAGGTCAGTGAGAAGGAGCTTGTGACAAATGAGAATTTTTCCTAGGGACCCCTTTTTATAACATTCATTTCCTGTGCTTAGAGATTCATGGAAGAGACAAACAATATACACAGAAACCAGCAAGCAAAAACACAAAAATCTATTTCTAACTGTGACAAAACAAAAATTCTAGCTTCCGATCATGCCAGAGTAGCATTTGTCAGAATTATCCTTTTGCAAATTCCAATTACAAAGTCTTAACATAATACCAGAGACAACTTTTTAAAGAAGATGATGCAAAAGTGGGTGGAAAACTGGGGAGGATTCAAACCATGAAAGACAGAAGTGAACCATAGTGCTATTCATTTTTCAAGATGTTTACCCTGAGGACACTCCTCGGAAAGCAAGCAAAAAACCTCTCTATCTTTGTAGCTTGATGGGAGAGAGTGAATGGAGCTTGAGGGGGAAGAGGGGCTGGAAGGGAGAAGAGGGGCTGGAAGGGAGGAAATCTGAAAAAGGAGGGAGTTAAAACTTAATAAAATTGCCAGGCTTTCATTACATACTTTTCTAGGTACATGATGCTTCTTATAACACATGGTGCTAGTTTTCACCATGGTATAAGTTTTTCTTCATAAATTTTAAACTTAGTAAAAATTTTAAGTTAAAATAAAAAGAGTCCATATAAATTAAGTGGTAATTCAAGAATCACAAAGCTACAGCAAAACAATGAAACAGTGTTAAAAGTGATATCCAAAGGTCTGAAATTTATGTAGTTCTGTCTTAAGCCATTATTTTCATCCATTTTAAACCCATGCCCAAACAATAATTTTACCTGACCATAAGGAAGATGCTGATTAGCTTTTCCTTTGGTGGTTTTTATTGGGAAGGAAATTGGAGTATTGAGTATTTTCAAACCACAGCAGACCCTTCTTTTCTAGAACAGTGAGTAGTAGAGGTATGTGAGCTTGGGTGTCAACCAAAGGCCCCACGTGAGGATGGCATGGCTGTTTCATAGGTGTGTGGGCTTGGCTGCACTTACCTCTCTGAACAAAACATTCCTCATCTGTAAACTAGTGATGGTTCTTAGTTTAACCCTGTTGTGAGGGGACAGCATATGTGAGACAATATATGTGAAGCACTAAGAAAAGTGCCCAGCCCACCACTGATGCTTCATCAAGAACAGTCATGGGTAACTTTGCTATGTATTCAAGGTAGCAGTTTGAATACTATATAACTGCATTCTTACTTCACATCTGTGAAATGACATGATTATAAAATGCAGAACAGACTAGAGGCTGCCTGGGATTAGGGATGGGAGGCTGGCCATAAAAGGACAGCAGATGGGACCCTTGGGTAAAGGTGGAGAAAAGTTGCAAGGCTCCAGGTAGCCTGGAGTTAATCCTCTTCTCCAGGTCCTCCCCACCATTCTATGCAAAACAAAGAACTCTCTCATCTGGAAAAAACGGACTTTAGGTTGATTACGCCCAGCTCCCAGCCGGTCCAGCCTCTGGCTGATCTCCAAAATTCCTTGCCCCAGCCATTTAAGAGATAACTCCTCCGAACAGGCTTGGAGAAGAACAGGCCCCCTAAGACAGTAACTTTCCACATACATGCCTATATATACTTACTCATTTCTTGCTAATCCGACTGCTGCCCCTTCTCCCCTCATTAAAGGTGATCTGTTCCTGTGGGGTGCCCGTCTCATTCTTTTTCTGAACCTCGCCTTCTCTAACTCCCTTACCTTACAAAAGGTAAAGTAGCTAATTATGGTGGTGGTTACTCCACAGAGTTACACCCATACACATACTCAGGAGGAGCACGTGTGTTAACTGGTGACATGGAATTTGTACACTGTCAGTTCCCTAGTTTTAATATTGTACCATAATGTCTGATGTGGAGACACTGGCAACTCACTCCAGTACTCTAGCCTGGAAAATCCCATGGATGGAGGAGCCTGGTGGGCTGCAGTCCACGGGGTCGCTAAGAGTTGGACACAACTGAGCGACTTCACTTTCCCTTTTCACTTTCATGCATTGGAGAAGGGAATGGCAACCCACTCCAGTGTTCTTGCCTGGAGAATCCCAGGGACAGGGGAGCCCGGCGGGAGGCCGGCTATGGGGTCACACAGAGTCAGACACGACTGAGTGACTGAACTGAACTGAACTGAACTGAATGTCTGATGTAAGACATTAACATTGGAGGATGCTTGGTGAAGGGGGCACAGGACTAACTTGTACATCTCTGAGCAACTTCCTATCGGTCTTAACAATTATTTCAAAATAAAATGTTAAAAAAAAAAAGGTAGCAGTTTGACATTCAGAAGGCTGTAAAGATAGCAACAAGCTGGGTTGGACAAGGATCTTTTCAGACATAATGTATTAAAGAAGCTAGTTGCCTCCGTCAAATTAACTTGGCAGTGGGAGGGGGCTGAGGGGTGGGACCAGCCTCCAGACTTAAAGAAAGTGTGAAGATGTACAATTATGAGGTGCATAGGAGCAGTTTGTTTCCAGGGCTCACATCTGTGATGAATGGCGTCTCTCGTTTGTCACGGCCTCTCTGAAATGGATTCTCCCACTTTTACAAGTACCTGCTCTTGTTTATTCAAATTCAACCACCAAAGAATTGAGCCAGAACAGAAGTCACATGGGCACATGGAAAAATGTTCCCTACTAACCCCACTTAGCATGGAACCTTAGGTGCCCCTCTCTCACTGGACTTGTGGCCTTTTGCCACTTGCCATTCCAATTAAATCCCTGTGTAGTCCGACAAACACTATGAAAATGAATGTCTCCTTTGTCTAGGAAAAATGTACTTCTCCTTGATTCTTACAAGACTTCTGACATCAGAAGTTAGGGTTTTCCCTCATTGACCAATCTCTGATGCCAGCTGGGTATCTGCCAATATGAATCAGTTCTGACAGTCTGCCTAGAGTTAACATCAGACCCCATGAGTCAAGTGCTCAGTCCCACTGACCACCTACACTTCAGAGGCCAGTTGCAAGCCCCAAGTTGTTACCCACACTCTTGACTAAGTTGGGGTTCCCACACCCCCTTCCTTGGGCTTAATTGTTTATTAGAGCAGGTGACAGACTCAGAGAAACTTTCTTTATGTCAGTGTACTCTATAATAAAGGGTATGATCAAGGGTACAGATGAGCAGCCTGATGAAGAGATATATAGAGTAAGGTCCAGAAGGGTCTTGAGGAATTTCTCCCCATGGAGTTCGGCATGTCGCCACCCCAGCTTGGACATGCTCACCAACCTGGTAGCTTTCTAAACTTCATGCTAGTTTCTCAGTCATGTCTGTCTTTGTGTGACCTCATGGACTGTAGCCTACCAGGCATCTCTGTCTATGGAGTTCTCCAAACAAGAATACTGGAGTGGGTAGCCATTCCCTTCTCCAGGGGATCTTCGCAACCCAGGGATTAAACCTGGGTCTCACAGGTTTTTGTAGACTTTGTAGGCAGAGTCTTTATTTTCTGAGCAACCCAGGAAGCCCCGGAACTTGTTGGGATTCTATGGAAGCTTCATATCACCAGCTTGATTCTTATCTCCACTTCCCCTCCTTCCCCTCTCCAGAGAATGGGAGGTAGGGCTGAAAATTCCAAGCTGCTACTCACGATTGGGTCTTTCTTATGATCAACCCCCACCTAGAAGCCCCCCAAGAGTCACTCCTTTAGAAATAAAGATGGTCCTGAAACTCAGGAAATTACAAGGGCTTTAGGAACTCTGTGCCAGGAATTGGATCAGGTGTGTGTGTATGCGATCACATCTGTAATATTTTTTCATCAGTGATTTTTTTTTAATTCATATCAGGGTAATAAAAAAAAAACCCACTGAATTCTTTGGATCACTCACCTATACTCCAAGCAATATTTGCTACATTTTCTACAAAATCCAATAATACAGTTTAAGAAGTTCGTTATGTAGTTCTCATGGGGTTGGCCTTATGTTCTTTAAAGAGGCATTCAGAAACTATCAAAGTGAGAAAAGCAATAGGGAATATTAAGGCTGAGGCCTGGCCCCTTCTATCTTCATGTGTTTGGATATCACTTTTTTTAGGACAAAATACCAGCATGTGTTGCCACATCCTTTTCTGGATCACTTTCTCCAGTTCACAGCTTTTGTTTTATTTCTGCCTCTGTTATTTAGAAGCCTGGACGCTTCTGCTAAAAATGCTTCATTTTATGGCATAATTGCTAATGCAAAAGGCAAACATTTAGTCTGGGGTATTTTTCTTTCCCCAAACCAATTGATTCCCTAAATCAATAATTGTTTTAATGTTTTTTTAATTGAATAGTCAATGATTGAATGGCAAACATTGTTAAATTCCCCAAAATTGCCTTAATTTTCCTACAATGTTCATTTATTCCATTTTGCCTATGGTCTATTAAGCTATGCCTACATTTCTTTTCTCATTCTGTCTTGTTTTCTTCTCTGTATCTGAGCTTCCAAAAATTCTAGTGACTGGAATTTTGTGGTAGTAAAAAGCAAGACACTCACCAAAGATCTTTTTTCCTTCAGGGCAATCACCCATTTACCTCCCCACTAAGAATTTTAAAGCTTCACCCATTTAAAAGAAGCATGATTTTTTATTTTACCCATTTTTTTGATACTTTAAGCAGAATTGTCAATTTTGCCAAGCTAAGGGGGAAAAAACATTTTTATTTGCAACATTCTCCACAAATATTCTATGTATGGCTTTTATAGTTAAAAACATATCGTCTCCTCCAAGTGTAAATATTTTCTTGGAATGAGAAATCCAATAAAACCACAGGTCCTTGGCCTTTGTGCTTGGTATAAACAAGCTCTACTTTTTGAGCTTTCAGTCTCAAAATATGACAGCCACAATTTTATTTTAAAGGTTACACTTTGCATTTTTTTAAACATTTTCAAGATTTAGTCATAGGTGGTTAAATATTTCCACATCTCTGAAGTCACCTGCTAGGATCAGCCTCACTTTACATATGGGAAATCATTTATGGGAAGCGAACAATAATTCTTTTGTCTCTAGCCACAAGCTGGCTCACCATCACCTTCACAATTAAGTAAGTTTCCAAAATTATTTTTCTGGTGTGCATTTGATTCTTTTCTTCTCTGAGAACTAGAGAACAAAATTGCCTTATCCCAATTCCTTACTGTAGCTTTTCAGTGTCAACAATGCTTTCACTCTTCTGAAACTTTTAGCTGAGCCCCAAAGGAGATGCAGTGTAACATAAGAATCTGTACCAGTCGCAAAGGTTACTTTGCTTCTCCAGGTTTATTTCCCTATGTGGATGTATGTATTTCCTACCTCTCACCCTTCTTTGGCTACTTATTGGTATATTTCTTACAAGATCCATTTCCAAAATGTGGTCATATCTCGGTGTTGAGGTGATGATCTGTTGGGCAACATGTATACACTATAAATATCAGAAGGAGAAAAGCATTTTTCTTAAAATGAGACCACATTAGGAGTTAGAGAAATTCTACCGACTGTCACCAGACCTTGATTCTAACCACGAATATTCTTCAAAGCAAGTTGTGTGAACACCCTCCCCACCCTCTAGGATAGAGAGAAGACAGGGCTACACAGGCTCACAGTTCTCTATTGAGCATTTGCAACAACTGTTTTGAGTGGCAACATAGATGCACTGAGTGATAATGTCACGGCTGGCTGCCAGTCATGGGGAGCTAAATAAAGTGAACATTCCAGAGGCTCCCGCCCTATTCGGCCTCTGTCGACTTTCACACATCATATTTTTTTAGGAAGCAGAAATGCTGTACAACTATTCTTTGTGCCAGATGGTATCACAGTTAACTACCCAGCGGCCCTTTCCAGACCTTTCTTCTCCCTTTCCACACAGTGGTCAAGCTGAAGTGAGACCATTCAGAATCACAAAACAGAGAACTCAAAAGGCCCTATTCATGGAGTTTGGAGAAAGCCTCAGTTAGGGTCATAGAGTCTTTTGAGCTAGAAATGATATTAAAGGCCATTTAGGAAGATGTAATCATTTATGAATAAAGAAGCGGGCCAGAGACTTGCCTGGAAAAGCACCGTTAGAAGTCAGCAAAGCCAGGACTCAAGTCCAGGTGTTTCCATTCCAAGTGCTGTCCCTTTCCAGCACTCTCACTCCATGTGGAGATGCAGCTGATTACTACTCTAGAAGACACGAAACATTTCTACCACAGAGCCCCTGTAATAGAAAAGCTTTTCACAAAATTTCTCAAATTTTTAAGCCTTTTACAGGCATTTATTTTTGTTGGATTTTCCAGTAGGCGTATACCTAACGCTTATGCAAAGGATCATGAAAATTCCACTTCTGGCCAAAGTCTTTCCCCTCTAGGCTTTTCTTTAAAAATCATCTCTTCTACTTTTCCCCTCTCTCTCCGTTGTACAAAAGTAAAAATGGCAAAGAGAGAAACAAATCTGAAAATACGTGTTGATATACGTCTGGCACTGGGTACATGGGAGTAAAGGACACTCTTGAGATCGTAGCATACTTGAAATGAAGTGGTAGCACCCTGACTGAAAAACAGGAAACTGGGTTTCCAAACCAGAATGGAGATTTTTAAAACATCAGCACATTTTGAATAAATATCTCTTGCCAGGGTCAATATACAACTATAGTTCTGGCACTCCATTTTGTTGGATCAACACTATGCTTAAAAAAAATAATGTTTAAAATATTTCCCATGATTTAAATGATTCTATAAAGAGACAAGGAATCCATACTTGGGTAAATTTAAGTAGACTGTGTGCATGCTCAATCGCTCAGTCATGTCCAGCTCTTTTGCAACCCCATGGACTGTAGCCCACCAGGCTCCTCTGGCCATGGGATTTCCCAGGCAAGAATACTGGAATGGGTTGCCATTTCCCCTCCTGGAGATTTTCCCTATCCAGGGATCAAACCCAAGTCTCCTGCATTGTCAAGTTCGTTCTTTACCTCTAAGCCACCTGGGAAGCCTTTTTTTTTTTAACACCAAAAACATTTTGTATTGGGGTATAGCCAGTTAACAATGTTGTGATAGTTTCCAGTGAACAGTAAAAGGACTCAGCTAAATATATATACACACACACACACACACACACACACACACACACACACACACACTAGTATATTTAAGATGTATAACCAACAAAAAACCTACTGTATAGCACATGGAACTCTGTTCAATGTTATGTGCCAGCCTAGATGGGACATGGGTTTGGGGGGAGACTGGGAAGCACTTTAAGCAGATTAGAATAATACTTTTTGAAGATAGGCAGATAGCTGGCCTTCAACAGAGGAAAAAGTCATAGTTCGCTGAGTAAGATCGGATTGGTTCTAGCACTTGAATTTCCCCTTTCAACTTGGACCTCATGTTCCAAAACATAGCCTGATTCTAGAAGCTCAAGGTCAGTTTTGGATAAGACTACAGTAGATTTCCCAAATCAAGAATTGACCATTTACCTTTCTTCTTCTTTCTCTCTTCAACAACACCTAACACAAGTGCAAAAAGTTCATAAGCTATGAAGATTTGGGGGAAGGAGAAGAGTTTGGAAAAATAGAGATATTCTTTCGATGACCATTGGCAATATGTATGGGACTTGGGTTCACAACACCCAGGCTTATAACAACATTAACCTCTTCACTCAGTTCTAAAGCTCTTCTCATTCTTCATGATGAAATGAGGTATTTATGAGGAAAGGTGAATAGAACCACCAAATGTAAACCAGGTTTCATCTTACCCACTTTGCCAAGCAGACTTAGTTCATTTTCACAACAATCCTGAAGACCAGTAGTTTTATTGCCTTTTTAAAGACTTAGAAATTAAAGGCTAGAAAGGTTTGGCAACTTGCTTAATTCAAAGTTGAAGACGAGTGGCATAGGGATTTCTTTGGAAATAAGACCTGTTGGCTTTGCCCCAAATCATGACACTTGAAGCTTACCTCCCATGTGTGAAGCGTTTGTGAAGATTTTTAGCTCTTCACCCCTAGGCAAGAGGACAAGCCTCAAGCCCATACTTGTTCTTTCTGTGAACCTGAATTCTTAGAATATCAATATTTCTCATCTTGGAAAATCCAGACTCTTCTAAACAAATAATGGCTAGGAAGGAGAAGACTGAGCCCCTGGGGTAGGATTTTGTATTCACATTGATGGGTAAAAAATAGCCATGTGCAGTGGGGGGACTCTACCTGATTTCCACTGTAGGAATCACTGAGCCAAAAGCCTAAGGAGGTCACCCTTCCATATATAGGTGTGTGTGTGAGTGTGTGTTCCTGTATACACTCAGTCACGTCCAACTTTTTGCAGCCCCATGGACTGGAGCCCACCAGGCTTCTCTGTCCATGGAGTTTTCCAGGCAAGAACGCTGGAGAGGGTTGCCATTTACTACTCCAGGGGATCTTCCCAACCCAGGGATCAAACATCTTACCCACATCTCTTGCATCTCCTGCATTGGCAGGTGGGTTCTTTACCATGAGCACCAACTAGGAAGCCCTATATATATAGTATGTCATATACATATATATATATATTAACATCTAATGTTATTAGTTTCAGATGTACAACATAGTGACTCAACACTTGTAGACATTGTGAAATGATCACTAAATGAAGTCTATTTCCCATCTGTCACCACACAAAGTGATTACATTATTGACTATATTCCTCATGTTGTGCTTTATATCCCCATCACCTTTATTTTACAACTGGAAGCTTGCACTTGCCCCCTTTGCCCATTCCACCCCACCTCCACCTCTCTTCCCTCTGGCAACCACCAGTCTGTCTTCTGCATCTATGAATCCTGTTTTTTTTAATTTTTTCGGTTTTGATTTTTAGATTCTTCATATAAGTAAAATCATGTGGTATTTGTCTTTCTCTATCTGACTGATTCCACCGAGCTTAACACCTTCAAGTTCCATCCATGTTGTTGTAAATGGCAAAATTTCAGTTTCTTAATGGCTGAGTAGTATTCTATTGTTTATGTTTACCACATTTTCTTTATCCACCCATCCATCAATGAGCACTTATTTATTGTTTCCATGTTTTAACTACTGTAAGTAATGCAGCAATAAGCATAGGAGTGCAAAAATCTTTTCAAATTAGTTTTTTATTTTCTTCAGATTGATACCCCAAAGAGGAATTGCTGGATCACATGGTAGGTTAGTTTTTAACTTTTTGAGGAACCTCCATACTGTTTTCTATAGTGACTGCAACAGTTTACATGCCCACGAACGATGATAAAAGAAATTGAAGAATTACACAGATAGATGAAAAGATATTTGGTGCTCATGGATTGGGAAATTAACATTGTTAAAATATCCATACTACCCAAAGCAATCTACAGAGTCAATGTAATTCCTATCCAAATTCCAGTGGCATTTTCCATCCTCCCTTTTTATTGGATACTAGCTATTACAGAGATCATTTTGTTTGGAGTTTCTGACTTCCTGGATTATGAACACCTTCATTTAAAAGAAACTCTATCTTCCTATATATAACAGAAGTTTGCAGTCTCTTCCAAAAGGTAGGTTTTAAGCTCATTAAGTACTTGGGCCCTGCATTAACTATCTTGACATCTACAAAGAACCTGAACTTGCACTCTGATGATTCTCTTGAAAAAGGCGGACAAGGAGGGGAGAGAGGATTAGAGGAAAGAGACAAGGTTTGGCTAATGTGAAAAGAAAAGCTACTGCTTTCCCCAGCTTTCTGAGCTCTGCCACATGTTCTCAAATTCATTTTCCATGAATCATCTTAGTTGTTCTCCTTCTCATCTTGATGCCTCCTTGCGTCTTTCTAAAACCATAAATTAGACAGACAATTACTCAGATATGGCTTAAATGTATTCCATCAGCAAAATTAAATTTTCTGTTAGTGGACAAGCCCAGACCCTAAGACCTCATGATTTGTGACCTGCTCACGATTATGTCAGTCACTTTGGGAAAATAGTCCCACAAGCTGAATCCAATGCCTGTGGCAAATATCATAGCAGTGAGTAGATGTACCTGTTGATACAATATGTAAAAAGAAATCAGAGAAAGAGAGACTACACTTGCTTTTATTTACAATCAGATAGAGATTATTTCTGCTTTCCTTATTTTGTAAAGAAGGCATTTAAGACACTTGCTACCAACTGCTAAGACTGGTAGGAACAAATCCTATAACTATTACCTTCTATCTGCTCTCACCATGCACAACTCAAGGTTAGCTAGAAGGTGCTCATAAAAGGACTAGGATACTGCAAAGATTATCTTAACAGTCCGTGGAAAACCTGTAAATCTAAATTGTTACTTTCAAATGCATCACTGTATAGATTTACATTATGATTGTTATGGCAAACTATTGTTATATATGTTCTGTCAAGCCCAGAAATAATTCTCTCATCTTTAAAATGTTGTTTATTTTGCATTTACATTTATATTAACCACCCCCCACTAAAAAACTCTTGCTCTTGGAAAATAGTTAGGCATGGTGATATAAGTTTACACACCCAAGCCCTGCACCATGAGTTCAAATCAGGCTCTGTCACTTAATAGCTGCAAGTACATGGGACTGTGCTTCAATTTCCTTATCTGTAAAATGGAAAAGATACCTACTTTGGGCAGTTGTTAGGATTAATTTACCTCATTCAAAGAGAACGTATTTCACTGTGACATAATAATGCCTATATTAGCTTTTATCATTTATGCTGAAACAGATCTTGCTGACTTGTATCAATTTCTTTGTAGGAAAAACAAGATGATTTAAAGAAGGCCAAGAAATGTAAAATGCCAGTCCCTACCATGACGATACTCAGGAGGTTGTGAGCTTGGAGTCAGAAGAGCCAAATATACTCTGTAAGAAGAGAGTGAGCTTAGGAACATCTCCTAAAATTTTTTTTCGATATTCCTTATCTGCCTGCATCCAAAATTGCTTATGGATCAAATGAATCCTTAGTCGAAGCTTAGTCAAAGTCAGAAACTGGAAAAAAGGGAAAACAAAAGACAGTTTTGGTTTTTGTCTCAGTGTTAATTTTTACCAAAATTATTCTGACAATGGTTTTTATATTAAAGGGTGTTATAAATTAATTACACATCAACTTCCAACATCTTAAAGCCATTTTGATCATGTCTTTCTGCCAGTGGTTTCTACAAGTAAAATAAAATTCCTGCGCCCATAGTTCAGGCTTTCCCTGGCCAAGCATCTGTTCCAGTTTTATTTACCCAAGTTTGGTCAAACTAAGTGGTTAGTTAGGATTTCAGTTCACAGACAGAATATTTATTTATTCCCTCTCTAATGTTATTCCTGACATGTGGAATGCTTTTTTGTCCCATCTCCATCTGTCCAATTCTTACTCATCCTCCAAGTCACTCTTATGAGATCTTATATAATTCTCCTAGAGTCAACATCACTTTCTTACTTCTCCGAACTATGCTGCTTCTTTATGCACGATGTCACAGGAAATCAAAGACACTGCATGTCAACAGCTGTAGCAAATGACAGGCTCTTCCCCAAATCAGCTTTCTCTCCTGGGAGAGTCTATGCATGCTGACTCTACAATCTGAGATTCCTTCCATCTGCTCATTCACTAACTGGGTTTCTAATCCTGCAAACCTTAATCCAAGAGCTACTCTGTCAGCCAGGACTCCACCAGACAGGACTGAGTAAACCCCTTCTACCTCTCATAGCACCAAAGACCCTGAGCACTTCAGAAAGCCATAAAAGGTAGTTTTTGACACTGAGAACCCTGTGTTTGAATCTCAGCTCATTCACTTATTACTCTGACAATTTTATCGATTAAACCTGCTTGAAACTTGTTTCCTCCCAAAAAAAAATATAGCAAGGGATTGAAAAGAGAATATTAATTTTGAGGAACAACTACTAAAATAATTTACAAAGTCATGAGAATTTGCAGCTTTGTGAAGAAAGCACATGCACATTTAAGGAATAAATAAATCATATATATTTTCACATAACTTTGTGTTAGTTCCTATCATAATACAGCACAATTGCTTTTTTGATTGATGTTTCCCTGTATTATGAGCCCCTGGAAGGGAGCTATCATGGAGCAAAAGGGTCTTAGAGCCTGACAAACACACACCTGGGTTTAAGTATCAGCTCCATTACTTATGAGCTGTGGTCACTGAGCAAGATTACTACCTATAATATGCAGGTAACATTAGCTAAGTGGGAAGGGTGTCTTAAGGATCCATTGAGTAGAAATAAGAAACTCAGAAAAAAATATAGGACATAGGGATTTCTCAACACACTGAAGTTATTATTTCTCTGATACAAATGAGTATAGCATATAATAGCTAAATATGGAACACTGTTGTTATTGTTGTTTAGTCTCTAAGTCATGTCTGACTCTTTTGAGACCCCGTGGACTATAGTCTGCCAGGCTCGTCTGTCCATGGGATTTTTCAAGCAAGAATACTGGAGTAAGTTGCCATTTCTTTCTCCAGTGGATCTTCCTGACCAGGAATTGAACCCCAGTCTCTTGTGGCTAATGCATCAACAGGCAGATTCTTTACCACTGAGCCACCTAGGAAGCACAAATACAGAACATGGTGGTTTATTCACTAAGTCGTGTCCAACTCTTGCGACCCCAAAGACTGTAGCCCACCAGGCTCCTCAGTCCATAGGATTCTCCAGGCAAGCAATACTGGAATAGGTTGCTGTTTCCTTCTCCAGGGGATCTTCCTGACCCAGCAATCGAACCCGAATCTCCTGCATTGCAGGCAGATTCTTTACCAACTGAGCTACCAAGGAAGCTCAAAAATACAGAACATATAATTTCTACATACAAAAAATATAGAACATAGCAGATGCTAAATAAACATTTCTTGAGTGAAGAAATGAGTAGTCTATAAAATACTAAGCAGATATTAATAATTATTCTATTGATTTACTGAAGTTATTTCAGCTCCAAGAACCTGTTCTCAGCTTTGTTTGAGTAGGAAATCTTATTCCATCATTTACTCCAGTCATCGTGAACAAGTTCCGGGATGCAGATAAAAAAGATTCTAGCTTTTTTTCAAAATGTGCTGGAAAATACACCTGGACCGATAGTCAAAATGTATTGATATGCAATGAGATAATCTATCAGATTTTTCTATCAGCAGTCTTCCTATGGGCCAGAACAAAAAATGTTGCATCTAATATTCTTCTGGAAACTTTTTTTCTAAGTATCCGTTTCAGTGCTACCATCGACCAAGATATTTGTTGAAGGTCTCAAGTCTGGCATTTGTAAGGCAAAACCTTTTGACTAACTCATCTCTAAGAATCCTTCTAGGATTTCAAGGTGCTCGGCACCTGACTGGGTTCCATGGAGAGACGACAAAGTATGAGGCATGTACCCTTCCTTCAAAGAGTATATCCTCAGAGCTAATATTTTTAAATTAAATAGGGAACAAAGAGGAGTTGCTCATTAGAATTAGAGTCCATTGGTTCTTAGTTTAAGACAGAAACATTGCATATACTTACTATGGGCCACTGTTTTTAATTATGACCAGAAACTTTTGATTCTCTGGAACTCTGTATGTTGCAATATCATGTATTCAGTTTCAGCACCAAGTTTCACAGGGAAGACATTTTCAGTGGGCCATCTCATATATGAGATGAAGTAAGACAGAGCCTACCAGAGGGTGTCACCTTCTGACATATTTCACTTTTGTAGATTTTAATGTTTTTTCCCTGCATCCACATTGTCTTGGACACTTCTCTGTTCACGGGCTTCAAATATGGCAACTTTAAAAGTAACAATGAGTTTTAGTGTTAAAAAGGAAATGAAGAATCATATTATTATTGACTCTTGCAAGGAGAGCTTTTAGGACACTTAAATTAGTTTTGAATTTTTAAACTCTAAATTACCAATTTAAAAAAAAATGTATGCTGCTGTCTGCCTTCCTGAAATTTTTCTTAAATAACTGATACATTGTTGTTCTTTCATTGTTATTATTTTTCACTTACATAATGTTAATTTTATATTATTTAAATGATTTATACCTTTAACCTATCTCCCTAAAAACAACCAGCATTTTTAAGTGCTTAATATGTATAAAACACCACTCTATATCATATAACTTCACACGACAACCATATAAGAATGTGCCCTGTCTCACAACTGAGAAAACAGGTTTATTACAGCATGTAGTTTTCCCAAGGACCTATAGCCAGGAAGTACAAGAGCAAGATTGGAACTCGGTTTCTCTGACTCCAAATCATAAGTCTTTCATTCCTATGTATCAACAGCTGTCTTACCAGATTGAGTCTTTCTTTAGAACAGAAACAAATATATTGTTCTGATTTCTTTATCTCTTTCTAATACCCAGCATAGAATCCCTTGCCGAGTAGCTGCTTAATAACTTCAGAAGAAGAAAGAGGAGGAGAAGAGAAAGAGGAAGATGAAGAGGAGGCAGCAGAAGAAGGGGAGGGGGAAATGGACTCCAAGAATGATACAGTGACTGCAATACAGTTTCTTCTTTCTTGAAGGCATCCCTATGTTTCTCTCAAAACCTTAGGCTCCAGCCAAGAGTGCCCACTCACTATGTGGGGGATGAATGTGGGAGGTGGGTGGGCAACAAATTTCTAATTTTCTGCATGGATGCCTTAGTTACTGTTAAGATACTGTCAAAGGGAAGTAATTTCAAAGAAGAGAAGCTAGCCTGATTAAGAAGTTAGATTAAGATTGACTTGAAAGAAAAATTAAAAGCTCAGAGGAAAAAGGAAAGATTAAGATTGGGAGCCATTAAAGGGAACTCAAAGACACCGGAAAAGGAGAGAGCAGCTGCTCATTGGCATAGAGCACAAGACCTTTACACTGACAATGCCTTTAGTCGTAGCAATCACAGCACAAGTGTGCGTTGTCAGCCTGCCCAAGGCCAAGCATGCCCGTGTTAGCTGTGATTTTAATAAACTTGGAGCCTCTTTAGGGCCTGCAGGTCCTCAGTGGAATCACACAGCCTCCCTGCTTCCCTTGCCCCTCGCTGGCCTACTCAGGACTTGGACCCTAATCGCAGCACCTACTCCCACCCCTTCAATCCTGTGGATGAATTTTTTCTCTCCTTGGAGATTTGCTGAGAACAAGTAGCCACCCCAACCACCTCATTTAAAAAAGAGAATTATTACTCTTAACCTACTCTATGTCAAGCTCCTAGTTGGTGGCATTCTTGGCTGACTGTCCAGATTCCTCTAAACACAATATGCTTCCGGCCAGTGCTGCCCAGTAGCTGATGGTCTGGCTTTTGGTCTCAGGAGTGCAGTCTAGAAAGGATGCCAAGACTGTGGGAGATGCTAGGGATGGGTCCTCTGGGGATAGATGACATACAGATCCGTACGCCCTGACTTCTACAAATCCTACATGCTTCTGTGTCTGTTTTATATCTTTGTCAGCATTTGAAAGCTGTCACTCAAAATAGACTCTGGCTACTCATTCTTGGTCAGTTCGAATGAACTTTAATGTGCTCTTAACACTAACAAGTAAGGATAAAGCTGTCAGCCTAGTCATTAGTAGAGCTATAGCCAATAGGAAATGCTTAGAAAATTCAATTACAATTAAAACACTAAGCATCACTACAAGGGACAGGGACTAGAAAATTGGAATTAGCAGAAAACTAAATGGTCCCTTTCAGCTTTTTTTTTCCTTCCTAATTTTCCTCAAAACAAGAAGTCTTGAGTTTCAAAACCCCACATTTCTATAGAAAAAAGAGATAATGATATTGCCACCCTAAGAGTTTATAATGACATGTGGAAAGTTTTTGTGTTACTGTATACATGTGTGTTCAATGTTCATGGAATTTTAACCTGGCAAGGAAGAGAAATGGGGCTTCTCAGGTGGCTTAGCAGGTATAGAAGCCCCCTGCCAATGCAGGAGATGCAGGTTCGATCCCTGGGTTGGAAAGATCCCCAGAGAAAGAAATGGCAACTCACTCCAATATTCTTGCTTGGGAAATCCCATGGACAGAGGAGCCTGTGCAAAAAAATTGGACACAACTTAGCAACCAAACAACAGCAAGGAAGAGAAATGTCTTCTTCTGTTTACTCTGAGAAATGTGAAACTCAAAGCAACAACAGTTTGTAACTTGTCACTTAGCACCACAATCCGAGTTATAATATTCTACTTTTAGAAACTCCCAAAAGTCTGTATGTGTGAGGAATGAGAGTCAGGCCAGAAATAAGAAAGATGCCTTGAAATTAAACCCTTTAGAATCACATTATGTTCTAATGTTACATCTGCCTTTCTGAGCTCAATAAACCCCCAAATAATTCTAAGTTAACATTTGTCAGTTTCTTCTGAATGTGTGTCTATGTGTGCGTGTGTTTATGAACTTGAAATTTTGTTGTTGTTGCTGTTCAGTCACTCAGTCGTGTCCAATTCTTTGTGACCCCATGGCCTACAGCATGTCAGGCTTCCTTGTCCTTCACTGTCTCCTGGAGTTTGTTCAGATTCATGTCCGTTGAATCTGTGATGTTATCTAACTTAAAATAACTTTTACTTTTTTCTTATTTCTAAAAAAAAAAAAAAGAATTATTGTTGCTATATTAGAAAGAATAGAGAAATAGAAATAAGAAGAGAAAAATCCCACTTTTGGAGGTAGTTAACATTTAACATCTCAAAATACATCCTGTGTGTTATGTTTCGTTCATTTAAACCTAAGAAGCCCTTTTCCTCACATCTTTCTCCACAGTGTTCTTCCATAAAATATAAAATGATTTTTTTAAACTTACCTTTAATAACTACAGAGTAGATCTAAGGGAGCAAAAAGACAGGACCCAGAACCCATACGCAATTGCATGTGTGCAGAAAGTCAAACAGAACATTTTAAAACTAAAAGAGACTTGAAATATGGTGCAGTGAATACTTGTTTACTTTGTGCTCAATGCATGCTTCTTTTCAATATCCTATGAAATAACAAAGTAGGGATAAGCTCACAATGTCAAAAGGAATGGAAAAAGTGACAGCAGCAACAAATTTTAAGAAGAGAGCAAATGGACAGGTCATAACAGACTTCGCCAAACAGAGAAACACAGAGGCCTGCCCGTGGCATACATGCTCCCACCATAGGTAGTTTCAGCTTCTACTATAACGCTGCCGAACACAGACTTGGGATGAGCTGAGCCCACCGTCTCTAAGAGATGAGTCAAGCTGGCTCCAGCACACCTCTGGTTAGAACCAATGAAGCAGTAGAGGTGTCATCTTTCTTTTTCAGCAGCTATTCTATGGAGACATTCCAGAGAGACCTACAATTCAGAGACTCGAGGCTCAGATAGGAAGGAAGCACAGCATGCAAAAGGAGGGCTATGTGGACATGTTTTTTATGCTACAGCACCTTTTTCCTCTTGGCCAGAGATGGGAGAATCCTTTACGAGTAAACTGAAACTCAAGCAGAAAGATCAATAGACAGGGCATTTGGGGAGTTTCTCAGTGAAACACAGCAACCACATTACACCAAAGTGAAGCCCATAATCAAGATGCTCCACTCTTGCCCCAGAGCCTTCAGTCAGCATTTCAGTGCATCACTTTAAAAAATAAATATAAAATCACATTGGTGTTGGTACATTAATGTTACTATTATTATTTTTGTGCTAACTACTATGCCAAGTGAAATAAATCAGAGAAAGACAAACACTGTTTGATACCACTTACATGCGGAATCTAAAAGACAACAAACTAGTGAATATAACAAGAAAGAAATAGACTCACAGATACAAAGAGCAAACTAGTGGTTACCAGTGGGGAGAGGAAAGGAGAGGAGTTGATATAGGGACAGGTGAGTAAGAAGTATGAATTACTAGGTCTAAAATAAGCTAAAAGGATATATTGCACAGCACAGGGAATATAGCCAATGTTTTATAATGACTATAAATAAAGTATAACCTTTAAAAATTGTGAATCTCTATATTGTATACCTATAACTTCTTTACTGTACATCAACTATACTTCAACTTAAAAGTATTATTATTATGAAACTGTTGGTATAATACGGAATAAAGCATGAGTGTACTGTGGGATATTCAGCTATCTTCTGTATCCTTGAGAACTAAAATTCCTAACACAGAAGAAAGGAGACTAAATGTAATATAGAAGGAGCTGAACTCTCCTATTTATGGTCAAGTAATTTTTTGGCAAAGCTATCAGTGCAGATCAATGGAAAAAGAAAAATATTAAGATGATTGGATATTCACATGCTAAGAATATAAGCTTTATACAGAATATAAACTACCTCAGAATGGATCCCAGACATAAATGTGTATGCATGCTCAGTCACACTGGACTCTGTGATCCGATGGACTGTAGCCCGCCAGGATCCTCTGTTCACAGAATTTTCCAGGCAAGAATACTGGAATGGATTGCCATTTCCTACACTGGGGGATCTTCCCAACCCAGAGATCAAACTCATGTCTGCTGCCTTACAGGCAGATTCTTTACCTCTGAGCCACCAGGAAAGCAATACGGACATAAACATTAGCACTAAAACTACACAGGCTCTAGAGGAAAGCATAGCAAGTAATCTTTATGACGCTGAATTAGATACGACACCAGAAGTAGAATCTATAAAATAAAAAACTGTTAAATTGAGTATTTTTTAATAAATTTCACCAAAATTAAAATCTTTTTGTAATCAAAATATGCAGCTAAATAATGAAAAGGAAACACACTGACTGGGATAAAATATTTGAAACACATATGATGAAGGACTTTTATTCAGGTTATGAAAAAGATTTTTGAAACTCAGTAAGATGCCAAACAATCCACCAAAACACTAGACAAACTATTTGAATAGACACAAACAAAAATATATACATGACTGATAAGCACATGAAAAGATGCTCAACATCAGTAATCATGAGGGAAAAGCAAATCATCATGTACTAGCACATGAGCTGCTAGTACAGAGCAAATAGATTGACTCTAATCAAAAATACTACTGAATATTAGGCAAAACACACAAAAAACTAGACTTCCTATGCTTTGCTGGTGGACAATCTGTAAACTTTGGAAACCAATATGATGTGCTTCTATCCCTAAGTATTTACTTGAGAGAAGTGAAAACTTATATCCACCCCAAGATTTAAATGACCATAGCAGCATTACTTTTAATAGCCAAAAAGCTGGAAACAATTCAAATATATATCAATTGATAAATAGACCAAAAAAATGTGGTATATCCATACAATCAAACACTAGTCACTAATAAAAAAGAATGGATGATTTTTATATATTACAATGTGAATGAGCCTCAAAAACAGTGTGCTTAGCAAAAAATGCTAGACACAAATGGCTTCAAATATTGTATAATATTTGAAGCAAATTCATAGAGACAGAAAGCAGATAAATGGTTCCCTGGGACTGGATTGTGTCAGTGTAATTAGACACAAGAGAAGTATTTGGGATGATGAAAATGTTCAAAAGCTGGATGGTGGTGATGGTTGCATAACTCTATGAATTTATTAAAAAAATAAGTGAAATGTAGTTATAATGGGTAAATTTTATGATATGTAAATTATCCTTCAATAAGGCTGTTAAAACATAAGGAAATCAAAAAGCATATTAAATAAGTGAACAAAAATGAAATATGACATCTAGCATGACGTCTTTGGTGATGAATCTAGAAAGAAATATTAATATCAAGAAGTGGTTATTATCTGACTTTTTTGTTCACATTTATTCAAAATTCCCTTAGTCTTCATATCCCATTGAGTAAAAAAGGGCATCATACTAAGAGATGGTCCACTGTTTCTAATTTTAGAACTATCTCTTCCTATGGAGTTTCCTACTTTCTGCAGTCTTCCATAGTTAATTCAAGAAGTCCATACAAGTATCTCACTGACATCACACACTAAACTCTCAAACAGATTTATCTCATGGGATCATTGAGAAGACAGTGTTCTTCTCGTTGTTTAGCTCCTTTTGTTAATATCCGTGTATGAGCTATGGAGCAAATTATGAGACATGGAATGAACCTATTCCATCAATAAATGAATGGCTAAAGAAAATGTGGTATATATATATATATATATATACACACATATATATACATAATATATATATATGCACAAATGGAATATTATTCAACCATAAAAAGAATTAAATATAGCCATTTGCAGCAATATGGATGGATCTAGAAATTACCATACTAATTGAAGTAAGACGGGAAAGAGAAGACAAATATATATATCACTTATTGTTGTTGTTCAGTCTCTCAGTCACGCCCAACTCTTTGTGACTCCATGGACTACAGCATGCCAGCTTCCATATCACATATATTTGGAATCTAAAAAAATAATACAAATGAACTTATTTACAAAACAGACATAGAAAACAACCTTATTGTTACCAGAGGAGCAAACAGGCAAGGAGGGATAAATTAAGAGTATGGGATTAACAGATATACACTACTATGTATGAAATAGATAAATAACAAGAATCTACTGTATAGCACAGGGAACTACATTCAATATCTTATAATAACCTATAATGGGAAAGGATCTGAGTATATATATATATATATATATATATATATATATATATATGTATGTATGTATAACTGAATCACTTTGCTGTATACCTGAAACCAATGCAATATTGTAAATCAACTATACTTCAATAAAAATGTGATGTCATTTTAGTGATTCTACACATGAGATTAATGCTCTTACAGCTACTTTTAAAATTGATATTGTACAATATAAATGATATTGCACAATATGAATGGCAAAATCTATGCTAAGAACTTAAAAATTTTTAATTTTCCCTTACTTAAAATGGCATAAAATGGAAAATTTTGTTTTGATTAATAACTGATGTCTTCCCAAACGTTTCCCCTGCTTCCAACCTAGGACCAGTCAGGGCCAGCCCAGCACGCAGAATGGAGGGCAGTGGATGGATACTATAAGAGGAAACATTAAGGCTGGTCCAGCTTGACAGGGTCCTTGGGGAAGGTAGGCCAAGGTGATAAGACATTGAGGGTGGGGAATAAGGAATGTGACCAGTTAGCACAGGTGGGGGGTTTTTTGCTAAACCAACACAGGAGAATTCTTGCTAACACAGGATTAAGCAGGCTAAGAACAGATCCCCAGAACAAAGCCAAGTCAAAGAGTACTGAAAGGAGCCTGACTCAACTTCGTTCAAACACCAGTCTTCGTTAAGTGCTCCTCACTCTCCCCTTTTTATTTCTTCTAATTTCTATGTATTTATTTTGATAAAGAGTATATATATTTAATGTGCATGACATGACATTTTGGTCCTGGTATACGTTGTGAAATAATTACCACAGTCAAACTAGCCAACATATCCATCATTCCATACTTACTGTCTTATGTGTGTGGTGAAGACCTGAAATCCCTGCTCTTAGCAAATATCAAGTATACCATGTCTTACTGGTAACTCTATAGTCACCATACTGTAGGTATCCAGAACTTATTTAACTTCTGCCTGAAAGTTTATAGCCTTTGACCAACATCTCCCAGTAACCACCAGTCTACTCTCTGTTGCTACGAGTTTGACCATTTTTTTATTCCACATATAAGTAAATTCATGCAACATTTGTCTTTCTGTTCCTAGCTTATTTAACATAATGTCTTCCAGTTTCATCCATGTTGATGCAGTTGCCAAGATTTCCTACATTTTTAAGACTGAATAATACTCCATATATGTGTGTGAGTGAGTTAGTCACTCAATTTTGACCCCACGAACAGTAGCCCGTCAGACTCCTCTATCCATGGGATTCTCCAGGCAAGAATACTGGAGTGGATTGCCATTCCCTTCTCCAGGGGATCTTCCTGACCCAGGGATCGAACCCAGGTTTCCTGCATTGCAGACAGATTCTTTGCCATCTGAGCTACAGGGACGATTTTATATAGATAGATAGATAGATATACATATATATATATATATATATGTACACACATATATACATATACACATACGTGTGGAAAATTCTGAAAGAGATGGGAATACCAGACCACCTGACCTGCCTCTTGAGAAACCTGTATGCAGGTCAGGAAGTAACAGGTAGAACTGGACATGGAACAACACACTGGTTCCAAATAGGAAAAGGAGTACATCAAGGCTGTATATTGTCACCCTGCTTATTTAACTTATACTCAAAGTACATCATGAGAAACGCTGGGCTGGAGGAAGCACAAGCTGGAATCGAGATTGCCAGGAGAAATATCAACAACTTCAGATATGCAGATGACACCACCCTTATGGCAGAAAGTGAAGAAGAACTAAAGAGCCTCTTGATGAAAGTGAAAGAGGAGAGTAAAAGATTGGCTTAAAGCTCAGCATTCAGAAAACAAAGATCATGGCATCTGGACACATCACTTCATGGCAAATAGATGAGGAAACAGTGGAAACAGTGGAAGACTATTTTGGGGGGCTCCAAAATCACTGCAGATGGAGACTGCAACCATGAAATTAAAAGACTCTTGAGAAGTTCAAGGGTGAACTGCAAGGAGATCCAACCAGTCCATCCTAAAGGAAATCAGTCCTGGGTGTTCATTGGAAGGACTGATGTTGAAGCTGAAACTCCAATACTTTGGCCACCTGATGTGAAGAGCTCACTCATTTGAAAAGACCCTGATGCTGGGAAAGATTGAGGGCAGGAGGAGATGGTGACGACAGAGGATGAGATGGTTGGATGGCATCACCGACTCAATGGACATGAGTTTGGGTAAACTCTGGGAGTTAGTGATGGACAGGGAGGCCTGGTGTGCTGCAGTCCATGGGGTCACAAAGAGTCGGACATGACTGAGCAACTGAACTGAACTGAACATATATATTATTTATGCACTCATCTGTCAGTGGACACTAACATTACTTCTGTATCTTGTCTACCATGAATAATGCTGCAATGAATATAAGAGGACAGATATCTTTCCATGACTTTATTTCCTTCGGGTATACCCAAAATGGGATCATACGGTAGACAGGGCCAACAGCAGGCAAGTCTCTTGCTGTAGGAGTTAGCTGCAGGCACGCAGCAGGGAAGGCTTATGTCAGGAGTCAGGGCCAGCTTCCGGTTCATGAGCAGCTGTGGGGACCTGGCTCTTGACGTGCACCTGTGTGGCTATAGGGGTTAGCCACAGGCACACATGTTATGGTGAGGGTTGGCTGCGGGGAGCCTGGACTGGCACTGTGCACGCACACACCGCTGCAGAGGCATGGCTGGCTGGCTGCAACAGAGTGAATACGAGGATCCAGAGCCAGGGGCCCCTCTGGCAGCACTGGCTGACAGGGGGCTCTAGCAGGAGGTGAGGGCAGAGAGGGACTCAGGCAGCTGAAGTCTTCAAATGCAAAAACCCATGGAGCCCTCAGGGGTGAAATTTGTAAGGGACCCTCAGCGTCCACAGGGGCTGCTGAAGTCCTCAGTGGTGAAGGCTGCCCGGTGCTCTGCAGAGCGGGCCCCTGGGAGCTGCAGTCGCTCGCACCCTGTGACTGACACTGGTGAACGGTGACCATCGTCCTTGTCCCTATCCGTCTCTAGATGTCTTGGTCTGCCGGTCTTTGAGGAGGGTAAAATCAAAGCAGGTCCTTCAGGCAATGCCCAAATAACGGGGAAGGCTGCATGCTCCCCCTGGTGAGGGGAGGTCTCTCTGTCCAGGGACTGGACAGTGCCAGTCTGGGGTATGAGATGGTGCAGGCAAAGTGGAACTTTTCTTTCTACCTTTTATCTGTGGCTGTCGTTGTTGCTTGGTCGCTCAGTCGTATCTGACTCTTTGCAACCCCAAGGACTGTAGCCTACCAGGCTCCTCTGTCCATAGGATTCCCCAGGCAAGAATACCGAAGTGGGTTGGCATTTCATTCTCCATTTGGGTGGCTATTCCCAGGTGTTTTGCTCCATTGTGACACTAAAGTTTCTTAAGTGGACTCCAGACTTCTCCCAGAGATACCTTCATTCATGAGTAGCTGCCTAATTATTGTTCTTTGTGGGGGACAGGGGCTGGGGTCTCCTACTCTGCCATCTTGGTGACGTCATCCAACTTCACTCTGTTTCTCTCTGTCCTGAGTTAGGTAGTGGGCCTACCTGGGAGCTGTTGCTGCCAAAGTCATTCCTTTCTCCTCACTTCCGTTGTCAGAGGGAAAGCACAGAGCTTGGAGGCTGGCTGACCAGAGTTTGAATATGGGTTCTGCTACTAACAGCTGTAGGATCTTTTGCAAGTCATCTGTCCTGGTTTATTTTATTTTTTGGCTGCACCTCACAACTTGTAGGATTTTAGTTCCCCAATCAGGGATCAAACTTGAGGCCCCAACAGTGAGAGCTAAGTCCCAGCCACCAAGGAATTCCCTGTCCTGATTTAAATCATGCATTCTTATTTATGCCATTTTTTATGTATAAAATGGAATGATTATATCTGATTGAATAATTGATATTTACATTAGCAATGGTATATAGTTGTTATGTAAATATTTACTACTCCCCTTCCTGCTACTACTACTACTATTATGATCATTCTCTATTCTTTAATTCAGCACTTTATCAGTTCTATTTTATTTGGTTTGGTGCTCAGTTCTTGCAAAATCTTTGCTAAACAAGTGTATCACATTGTGTATTTGTGTAGCTAAGAGAATTCTCAAGCATGCGCGTGCACACACACACACACACACACACACACTGTTTGTCAGAAAACAATCTTGTCTTGATAGGAAGAAGGATAATGACACCCAATGGGTCTTTTTCATTTCTAATTTCAGTCACTCTATGGTCCTGCAATTACTGTAGCCAACTAATCAACTAAACGTAATTATGCAGAATTCCAAACATATTATGAAGAAATAAGGCCTTTATTTTTCATTGTGCCCTGAACGCTTGTATCATTAAAGATATAAAAACAGAATTTAATTTGGGCCCACAGAATAGAAAGTCAAAGGAATGAAAGAGAAGATAAAAAGGTCTAATTTTTTTTCTTTCTTAACTCTGAAATATACAAACACTTGCATCTTACTTGTAAAATGTGTGAAGAACCTCACAGGGGCCAAATCATAGAGGGGACTCACCTTATATACCCCAATATTGGAGGATTTTATTCTTGAGTCCATTGAGAACAACTGAAAATAGATATCAGAAGTTTCTGATGAGATGCAAATGATAAAGTGTCCTGGAAAATCTAAACAGATCTGTACCAAGATCATTGGGACACATCTTGGTTGTCCCATTGCCTGGAAAACGTGTTTAACTCCACAGTTTTCTAAGTCAAGACTGTATATAAACTGCAAAATTAATTCTAGAAGCATATTAACAAAAAGCAGATAAGAGCAGAGGGTTTTACAAAGTAGTTCTGATATAACTCCTACAGCATATCATTAAACAAAATAATGAATGCCGTCCTGGTCTGTAATCTGTACTACAGTGGATTAAGCAGAGTTACCATTATCTCTAATGATGTAACCCACTACAATTCTCATAATGAGAGCAGAACAAAGTTATTCATCTTACCCAACATCTTCAATAAACAGGCTAGTCCAGTGGCTAGCAGTGCCTGCTTTGCAGAGAAAACCAAACAAAGCAGTGGCATCCTCCTTCAAATAGAAAAGAACAGAAAATCTCACAATTAATTTGGGAATGATTTTAATAACTCTTTTCTGAATTCGAGGCTGAACTATGGTGAGACCAAGCTGTTTCCAAAAATTAATAAAACCATAAGTTATTTTAAATGCTAGATGTATTTGCCCCACAACATACACTAATTTTAACCAGCATAACACATAAATCTATTCTGCATCCTCTCAGATCTCTTTTTACATTTCTATTTAAATTTTCCTGGAGAACGCTGAGCATAGCTAAACATTCTTCATTCTCTAGGCAAAACCATGTATGAATGTGGATTCCAAATTATGTCCTTTCTGTTTTACCCTATATGGGCATATATTAAATTTCAGACTAAATTTGTGAGGGACTGTCATAAATAAAAGAGAAAAAATTAGAAGTGTTTAAATCCGACTAGCTAGTGCTGATATTTCAAGATCCATGCAGGAAACACACCGTATTTTCCTCCCCAGCTCGTTACTCTTATGCAGCTTCTTTTCTCTTAGAAGTTAGAAGAATGTTAAACTTAAACAACAAAACCAAATTACTCTTAAAAAGGAGCATTTATCAGAAAAAATATTAATTGGTTGCTGGAACATGGAGTTATGAGAATAAAGGAATCTGAAGTGAAATGAGATATTAAAGCTAGAAAACATCACTAATGAGGAATGGAATCTCCTTTCATGCACGTTGGAGCTTGTATGCATGTGTTCATTTCTCCCAAATATCTGAGATGCTTAGATGAGCAACAACATGCCATTAGCTTTGCCCAGTGAGTTTTCCCTTTGCCTCCTATGGTTTGTGAAACAAGACATTCTTCCCCCTTTTTCTTCTGTAGAAGTTTTGTAATTCTCTGTGTTGCAAACTGCCCACACTGCCTTTCCTGCTCTGATAAGATGGGAATGCAGAGAAGGTATAACCCTGTCTGTGATCAGGGCTAAGATGCAGTAAAGAGAAGCAAAACACAAGAAGACTGCTTCTTGTCCACCCAGGAGAGACCACAGTATCCTAGCAGAATAGGGAGGCATTTCAGCAAGGTTTCCGAGGCTCCAGTCTAATACGCTGGAATTCTCAGCACCCAAGTCAGAATGAGGGTAGGGGAGGCGTGTGCAGCTGCTCTCTTAAGCTCTCACCAAAACACACACACATTGATAGTGTTTTAGGGATAGAAAATTATTCAAAAGAGTCTTACCTTGCCAACACATCCTTCCATTCTCCAGCCCTCCCCTCATCTAATCAAGATATTTCATGCCTCCAATGGTCTTCAGTTCAGTTCAGTCACGCAGTTGTGCCTGACTTTTTGCAACTCCATGGACTGCAGCACGCCAGGCCTTCCTGTCGTTTTGGAGTTTACCCAAACCCATGTCCATTAAGTCAGTGATGCCATCCAACCATCTCATCCTCTGTCATCCCCTTCTCCTCCTGCCCTCAATCTTTCCCAGCATTACGGTCTTTTCCAATGAGTCAGCTCTTCACAACAGGTGACCAAAGTATTGGAGTTTCAGCTTCAACATCAGTCCTTCCAATGAACACCCAGGACAGATCTCCTTTAGGATGGACTGGTTGGATCCTTGCAGTCCAATGAATTCTCAAGAGTCTTCTCCAGCACCACAGTTCAAAAGCATTAATTCTTCAGTGCTTAGCATTCTTTATAGTCCAACTCTCACACCCATACATGACTACTGGAAAAATCATAGCCTTGACTAGATGGACGTTTGTTGGCAAAGTAATGTCTCTGCTTTTCAATAAGCGATTTAGGTTGGTCATAACTTTCCTTCCAAGGAGTAAGCATCTTTTAATTTCAAGGCTGCAGCCACCATCTGCAGTGATTTTGGAGCCCCCCAAAGTAAAATCAGCCACTGTTTCCACTGTTTCCTCATCTATTTATCATGAAGTGGTGGGACCAGATGCCATAATCTTAGTTTTCTGAATGTTGAGCTTTAAGCCAACTATTTCACTCTCCTCTTTCACTTTCATCAAGAGACTCTTTAGTTCCTCTTCACTTTCTGCCTTAAGGGTGGTGTCATCTGCATATCTGAAGTTATTGATATTTCTCCCGGCCACCTTGATTCCAGCTTGTGCTTCCTCCAGCCCAGCATTTCTCATGATGTACTCTACATACAAGTTAAATAAGCAGGGTGACAATATACAGCCTTGACATACTCCTTTTCCTATATGGAACAAGTGTGTTGTTCTGTGTCCAGTTCTAACTGTTGCTTCCTGACCTGCATACAGGTTTCTCAAGAGGCAGGTCAGGTGGTATGGTATTCCCATCTCTTTAAACATTTTTCACAGTTTATTGTGATCCTCACAGTCAAAGGCTTTGGCATAGTCAATAAAGCAGAAATAGATGTTTTTCTGGAACTCTCTTGCTTTTTCAATGATCCAGTAGATGTTGGCAATTTGATCTCTGGTTCCTCTGCCTTTTCTAAAACCAGCTTGAACATCTGGAAGTTCACAATTCACATAATGTTGAAGCCTGGCTTAGAGAATTTTGAGCATTACTTTACTAGCATGTGAGACAAGTACAATTGTGCAGTAGTTTGAGCATTCTTTGGCATTGCCTTTCTTAGGGACTGGAATGAAAACTGACCTTTTCCAGCCCTGTGGCCACTACTGAGTCTTCCAAATTTGCTGGCATATCAAGCACAGCACTTTCACAGCATCATCTTTTAGGATCTGAAATAGCTCAACTGGAATTCCATCACCACCACTAGCTTTGTTCACAGTTATGCTTCCTAAGGCCCACTGAACTTCACATTCCAGGATGTCTGGCTCTAGGTGAGTAATCACACCATCATGAATATCTGGGTCATGAAGATCTTTCTTGTACAGTTGTTCTGTGTATTCTTGCCATCTCTTCTTAATATCTTCTGCTTCTTTTTGGTCCAAACCATTTCTGTTCTTTATTGAGCCCATCTTTCCATGAAACGTTCCCTTGGTATCTCTAATTTTCTTGAAGAGATCTCTAGTCTTTCCCATTGTTTTCCTCTATTTCTTTCTGTTATTTTCCTCTATTTCTTTGCACTGATCACTGAGGAAGGTTTTCTTATCTCTCCTTGCTATTCTTTGGAACTCTGCATTCAAATGGGTATATCTTTCCTTTTCTCCTTTGCTTTGCACTTCTCTTCTTTTCACAGCTATTTGTAAGGCCTCCAGAGAGCCATTTCACTTTTTTGTTATTTCTTTTTCTTGGGGATGGTCTTGATCCCTGTCTCCTGTACAATGTCACAAACCTCCGCCCATAGTTCATCAGGCATTCTATCAGATCTAGTCCTTTAAATCTATTTCTTACTTCCACTGTATAATCATAAGAGATTTGATTTAGGTCATACCTGAATGGACCCACAGATACTGAGATAGAACTGTGTTTGAGCGTCTCCTGTGGAGATGGGTCATCAGTGGACTGCCAAGGGATAGGGGCTCTGGGTACAGCAGACTTGGGTATGGCATAAGCCCTCTTAGAGGAGGTTGCCACTAACCATACCATAGAGCTGCCAGGACTGGGAAATAAACTCTTGGAGGGCACAAACAGAACCTTGTGCATCAGGACCCAGGAGAAAGGAACAGTGACCCCACAAGAGACTGACCTAGACCTGCCTGTGAGTGCCCAGGAGTCTCCAGTGGAGGTGTGGGTTGGTGGTGGCCTGCTATAGGGTTCAGGGCTCTGAATGTAGCAGTACATGCATGGGATCTTTTGAAAGAGGTCACCATTATCTTCTTTACCAATGGTCTTAGCCTCCAGATTAATGATAATAATGATAGCTGATCACCCTCAAATTGCTCGTGCTTGAGACTTCAGGAAGAACAGCTCCAGAGGAAACTAAGAAATTGTTTACTAAAAGGATTCAGATATGGGGCCCCCAAACATACTCTAAGTCTTTGTAAAGAAAGGATACTCCAGGTACAAGACCTCAAATACCTTGACCGCCTCCCACCTCTGCCCCCATACCCAGGATATCCAGAAGGAGCCATCACAGCAAGAAAGACTCTTCCTTCTTCCCCAGTCTCATTCTGCCCAATCAAATAACATTAATATATAGCTTTTTATTGGACCTCCCTGGTCACTCAGACGGTAAAGAATCTGCCTGCAATGCAGCAGCCCCAGGTTCGATCCCTGGGTTGGGAAGATCCTCTGGAGGAAGGAATGGCTACCCATTCCAGTATTCTTCTCTGGAGAATTCCATGAACAGAGGAGCCTGGCAGGCTACAGTCCATAGGGCTACAAAGAGTCAGAAACGACCGAGTGACTAACACACACACACATGCACACACACACACAGCATTTTATTAGTATAAAAAGCATGTTATCAGCAAGAAAAGAGTTTAGAGATACTCCAACAGCATGATGAGTCTCCTCTGAGAACAGTCAATAAATAAAGTAGCCAGGACAGGCTTAGATGTGGGCAAAGGGGATCGCTAACCTGGCCCTCCACTTTCAAGAGCCCCTTATAGCATAAACTCATACTCACAACAGTGTCCAAAAGAACACATAGGTCAGCAGAATGTAAAAGTTCTCTTTATTAAAAGATGTTCTTATGAAAACAAAAAGATGAATCAGAGACTGGGAGAAAAACATGCACAATACTCATATCAGACAAAGCCTTATATACAAGAATGTATTAAGAATTTCTATAGATTAGTATCAAATAAAAGACAACTAGCTCAATTGTTTTTAATTGGGCAAAAGACCTGAAAAAACGCATCATAATCAAATAGACAATGCCAATAAGCACATGATGAGGGGCTCAATGTCATTTATCATCAAGGAAATGAACACTAAAACCAAATAATACTAATTTACACCCAGGAGAATGGCCAAAATAAAGCAGATAGAAATTCCAAGTGTTGGCAAAGATGAGGAGCAATTGGAATTCTCATACAAAATATCACTTTGGGACACTGTTTGAAAGTTTCTTATAAAGTTAAACCTATGGGTCCAATCCTATGAACAAATAATTCCACTCCTAGGTATTTACCATAGAAAAATGGAAACACATGTCCATACAATGAATTGTATGGGACTGTTTACAGCAGCATTATTCATAATAGCCCCAAACTGCAAACAACCAAATATTCAGCAAGAAGAAAAAGATTAGATAACTACAGTAAATATATTTTAAATGTGTTTTTCAGCAATATAAACAACTGCATAATACACAAAGTAAAATGATTTAATCTCAAAAACATTATTACATCTAGCAAAAAAAAAGACATGAAATAGTACACACCATTTACATGAAGCACTAAAACAGATAAAATGAATCAACAGAAATAGAAATTGAAATGGTGGTTGCCTTTGGTTTTCTAAGGATCAACTAAACAAAGAGACAGAAAATGTGTTCTGTGATGATGAAATTTTATTATCTTGAGTGAGGTGGTGGTTAAATAAAGTACAAAATTTGTCAAAAGTCATCTAATTTTATACTTACATCTTACATTTTATTATACCAAATTGTGCATTATTGCATGAGTTTGTATAAAAAAATTAACTCTAAGAAAAAATTATCAAAATTCAAATTTTGCTTCATTTAAAGTGATAAGTATGTCTGCCACTCAGCAACTGGTGCTCAGCACTGACAAAGTAAACACATATCTAGGAGGAAAAACTCTTCCTTTACCATCTTATGTTTTGTCTATGAGGCCTGCAAGTTAGACAAAAGATAGGTTAACAGAAAAATATTTTTTTCATGTACACACAGAAGGCAACAAAAGAAGTAGCTCGTTCATTATATGATTAAAGTTTTTAAGACTTATATATTTAGTTTAATAAGAGAAAGTTACTTTAGACCATCACTGTCAAGAGAACATAAATTATGTATAACTTTGATTACAACAATATAATTAGTGATTTTGCTGAAAAGTTCCATGGAGTTTTTCCTGTGCATAAGAAATTGGGACCTTTACAGTAACTTCTGCTTTATCCTTACTCACCATTCTTAATTCTAGAAGGCTTTCAGAGAAGCTTGGAATATTGTTATTTTCTATCTTGATCTAGATCAAATTCTTGAGCAGGCTTTCTACCTACCAATGCTCTTTATGAACTGGTGGGAAAGTACAATACAAAGACTTATTTTGTCAATTTTAAGTGTAACTCATTGTGAGTTTTCTCTAAATTTCTACAACTGTATAATCTGACCAAGAATGAGGAACAGGTTTCTCTCTCTTGCTACCTACATTCCTATCCCACCATGCCCACACATTGATGCTGCCAGCTTAATAGTATCACTTGAGGCTGGCAAGTTCAACATTTCTTGAGAGGCATAACTGAGTGGGTGCCAGAAGATGTTGGAAAGGAAATTTGCTTCAGAAGCCCTCACTTGCGCACATCCACCAGGAAGCCCTAAAAGGGGCCCCAGCAGCCTATTGTCACGGTGATGTGCTTTTCTGAAATTAGCAAAAAGGAGGCCCCACCCTTCCAATTTGACTTCTCCCATTGCACATACTCTTGTTAACACAAGATGATGTTGAAATGGCTATGGACTTTAAGAAAAAAAAAAAATCTAGCTAAGGAAAATCTGACTTGGGGTCCTTTTAGTTTGTATTTGGTGGGATATAATTGCATAATTTGCATTCATCTCCATCTACAGTCAGTCTCTTGCTAGCTTGCCAGTGAACAAATTCTCCTTTCACTCCCTGTTGCAAACTCATCTAGCACATCAGTAAGAGACTGCATGAAGGAATGATGTGATAATCATTTGTGATGGGTTTTTTCTCATTCATGATGAATAGTTACTTACATATTTAATTTTACATGTATGAATTTGTTATCTTTGTATTCTTTATCCTTGAGAAGATCTCCCCAGGGCGTCCCTGATGGCTCACTGATAAAGAATCTGCCTGCCAATGCAGGAGACAGGGTCTTCAATCCCTGGTCCGGGAAGATCTCGTATGACGTGGAACCACAAAGCCCAGGCACCACAACTATTGAGCCTACACTCTAGAGCCCAGGAGCTCCAACTGTTGAGTCCACGAGTTGCAACTACGGAAGCCTTTGTTTCCTGGAGCTCGTGCTCCGCAATGAGAGAAGCCACTACAATAAGCCTTCACACCCAACTGGAGAGTGGCCCCTACTCATAACAGTTAGAGAAAAGCTCACCCAGGGATAAAGAGCCAGCACAGCCAAAAATAAATAAAATTATATTTTAAGAAAAAGATATCCAAAATTATATAAGGTTCTGACCCCATAAAATCCAGATGTGTTCTTCATAAACATTCAGTAAATGTTTGGTGCTCAATTTTATTAAAAAAAACTTCAAGTTAAGGTAGTGAATTAAATTCCTCAATCTCTAAATACCACTTTGGTATATCAGAAAGTTTGGGGGGAAAGCATAGACTTCAGATTCAGATAGAAATGAGTTTATACCCTTCCTCTTAGTAATTTAAACTCGTACAAGTTATTCAATTCCCTTGAGCCTCATTTCCCTCATCTGTAAAATGAGGCTAATAATACTTACTTTGCAGAATTATACCAAGGATGAAATAAGATGAGATCCATGTAACACTGAATTGTGGGACTAAGCCTACAAAAGGCATCTAGAAAAATGTTGGGGATTTGGTGTAGAGGTGAGTGCACAGACTCTGAATTTAGATTACCTGATTTAAATCCTAGCTCTGCAACTATTTACCTGTATGATTTGGGACAAAGTGTTTTCCCTTTCTGTATCTCCAAGTCCTCATCATTAAAATGGAAATAAAAACGGTACCTGTATTATAAAGTAGATACAAAGATTAAATGAAGTAATATTTCCAAAGCACTCAGAATGATACCTTTGGCACAAAGTGTGCTATATAAGTATATTAACTTGTCAACTATTTATTTACTGAAAATCTTTATTCCACTAGAGCAGAACTGTCCTATTAGGTACACACTACAGAAGAATAACTGTAACATTATCTCTGAAAATGGGAGAAGTCTGTTCTAATTAAGTCTACATTTCATTGTTTGGATTTCTTGTAGTTATAGATTTATGAGGAAAGTGAAAGTATTAGTCACTTAGCCTTGTCCGACTCTGTGACCCCATGGACTGTAGCCCACCAGGCTCCTCTGTCTGTGGAATTCACCAGGCGAGAATACTGGAGTGGGTTGCTGTTTTCTTCTCCAGGGGATCTTCCCGACCGAAGGATCGAACCCAAATTTCCTGCATTGCAGACAGATTCTTTACGATCTGAGCCACTAGGGAAGCCCTACAGATTTATAGACAGCTTAAAAAAAAAGTTAAGAATCAATGGCATCACGTTCTGCCTTGTTTCTACACATGAAGACCCCAATTATCTTACTTGGTTAATGCCTTCAAAAGTATTTTTGATAACAGTTTAAAAGAGTTCCAACAAAAAAAACTATTGTTTTCTCTAGGATCCAAGAAAGTTTAATTAAAATGCCAACATGATCAAGCAGGCTAAGAATGTTTTCTCATTATTCCAATTAAGAGTCGGTAAGATTTGATTAATATTATTCTGACTGCATTGGGTTCTGGCAGATCTGTATATTTCCATTTAGTTATTCAACTCTCAAATATCCTATTAATTATCTTTCTTTCTCTCTGCCTTTCTCTTCTTCAAAATAACCCTTTTTTTCAAAAGCTCTCAAGAGCTTTTTCCTTAAAATCTTAAGAATTACTTTAAGTGCTACAGTTAATTTTAGTCAAAACTTTAAATATCATTTTGAGTTAATTCATAGCTCAGGTTCTTCATATAAAAGGAGTATGCAAATTTTAAAAAATAGAATTTCCTTAGTCGTGATAGAATATGTAACTCGGTGTCTACCCAAGAATTAGAATGATTATTTACATTCTCCAGACTCAGAGAATGAGGGAAACATTGAACTGTGGTGATTTTTTAAAAACAAAGTTGGAATTGTTCAGCAATGCTTCATTTGCATGCAGAAAACCCAACGCACATTAAAACAGGTACACACTTCTGCGCTGGTTTCAAGGAAGTGAAAGTGAGCCAGTTTATTTTCAAAGCTTACATTCAGTATCCACCCCAACACTACATAAATGAGATGCCATGTTGGAAACAATACATAAATAGGAGTCTAAAACCCAAAGTTATGACTCCCAAAGAAAGGATAACTCATTCCTTTACATAGTTACAATATTAAATCCTTGGCTACATATATAATTCTGAGTAGGTGTGCGAAACAGTTTTCTATGGGGAAAATGCCTGGTAGTAGTCTTTTTCAGCCTGATAATTGTGCTGGTATTTTTAAATATGTTATGGTACCCAGAGGTTTTGGAAATGGTCATATGTTTTATCCACATATAAATAAATGTGAGTTAAAATTATACTGCAGTTTCTGAAGAAACCATAATTCTGAAATGAATGGCTTTTTTGTGTTTTTAAACCTCACCTGCATAAATGTGAATATAAAATGTGAGTTTTAAACGAAGGCCATCTATAATTATATTCTAGCTCTTTTGTGTACTTAGTTTCATGTCTGTGTGTGTGTGTGTGTACCCACACATTTCTGGTTCTATGGGGGAAAGGTTTCCCCTCAAATTACAATGATATTGAGAGACAATATATTAAACACAGCTGCATAAAAGAAATGCTGCTTTTTGTGTTTGAGTTAGTTTCTTTTTTTAATTTTTTCCCCTTACTTATAAATTAGAAGAAGAAAATAAAATATACAGACTCTTTCCCATCTGCCCTCTACCATCATGGAACCTACTACACCTCGACCATATCACCCTTCAGGCATGGATTTGTGTTCCCAGAAGGTGGCATTCTTCACAGAGATTTTATACACAAAATACTTCTCAATTTCATTTATCCAGGCTACATTAAGTAGAGAATAGAGACATTGATTATGATTTAAATTATTATAATTTCAAATGATAAAAAAAGCTTTAATGAAGTATGAAGTAATGAAGTATGTTTTTTTTAAGAAATGAAGAATTAAAAGTCTTGAATTATGTTAGTGGCAAGGAAAATTCTTCCTTGAAAAGAATCAAATACAGCATTCTGATTCACTCTTTGATGCAAAAGGAAGAATACAGCGTGATATGGTAATACTGTGGTCATTTTGTTGCAAAATGGATGAGACCCAGTCACAAACCATGTTAAATCCTAATTCTCTCTACTGTGCTGTGCCTTCTTTACCTCATGTTTCAGGTTAGAAATAAAATGAAGAAAATACTTTTTTCCATATTGATGACAGTTCTCAGTGAAAAAATTCACATGAAATATTTAGCTAATGCTTGTTACTTAGTGAGTGCTTAGCAAACGATAATTCCAATTTAAAAATCAGGTTTTAAAAAATTACTTTCTGACCATCTCTCACAAGAAATGTCCTTCTCTTGAAAACTTATACCTTGCTCCCATCTGCAAAATGCTACCTATATACATCACCTTAATAAAATATTTATCATTTTTCCATAATTCCTTTTAATTTTACTATTCATTTGCTTTTAAATTTATAATCATAAGCACTCTTCTCTTTCCATTCCAAAATTATGTGTTCAGATTTTTATTTATTCAGTAAGCATGTTTTGAAACAAAGTTCCTCTCCTTTAAACATAATTTTTCATCATATGCATAGCTCTTTTTGTTTAAGGGAGATCTCTGTAGTTGCTAGTAACATAGTTTTATGTTTCTAGCAACTACTGCATCTACAAATGGCAGTAGCATTTTTACTAGACTGTGAATTCATGAGAACATAATGTTATGTAGTTTAGTTTCCTTTGCAGATTCCTCAATTTTGTTTTGAAGAAATTAAAAGCATCGATCGCCCTAAGCCTACTGAACCATCAACAGTTAAGGGACTTCCCTGGTGGTCCAGTGGCTAAGGATCTTCCTTCCATTGCAGGGGATGTGGGTTCCAGCCTTGGTCAGGGAACTAAGAGCCCACATGTAACAGGGCACCCTGCAACTACTAGAGGTCCGACACCCTAGAGCCAGTACTCGACAACTAGAGAAGCCCGTGAACAATTCAGTTAAAACTCAGATTTAATAAACATTTTTGAAAGAAAATGAAATTATGTCTAAACTTCAAAGTCAGTTGGAATTAAGAAAGTGAATAGGAAAAATTCTAAGTAACAATTTCACTAAGTAACAAGCACTTTCCAAATCTGTTTTCTACAAGAAGCCCACCTTAAATATAAAGATGTGTGGGTGCATGCTAAGTCATTTCAGTTTTGCCTGGCTCTGTGCGACCCTATGGACTGTAGCCTGCCAGACTCTTCTGTCCACAGGATTCTCCAGGAAGAATACTGGAGTGGGTGGCCATGCCCTCCTCCAGGGGGTCTTCCCAATCCAGGGCTCAAATCTGCATCTCTTACGTCTCCTGCATTGGCAGGCGGGTTCTTCACCACTAGCACCACTGCAGAAGCCCAAATATAAAGATACGTATAGTTTAAAACATATTTAGATTAAAAGTAAAAGGATGGAGACAACATATCATAAAAGTAACAATTTGTTCAGGTTGAACTTAAATGCCTCTCTTTGTGATAGTGCCTAATTTTAACTACGTAAATTGCATTCAAGATACATGAGCTCCTTTATCTAATCATAGGCTGCCAAGAATCTGTTTAAACATTCACCTGGGTTAATATGCATATTATTGTTCCTTAGTTTGGAAAATGAAGTTTCAGACAGAATCCATTATCTGTGTGTGCTGGTTTGCCTGAGCAATTGTTTCCCAAATGCATATTAATTGTATTTTTGTTATTTTTAGCTCTAATCTCTCTAGGTCCTTGTGCCCTGAGCCCTTGGATAAAGACGGCTCTAATAAGCTATGGGAAGTTGAGAAATGGGTTCCAAGAGTTAGTGGGTAACTTTCAGAGACCTTGACCATCCTGAGCTAGTGCTCTTCCATTCAGTGAGGGATACTGGGTAGCAAGCAATGAAGGCTTTTCATGTGTCTCCTCACTATTGGCAGTAAATCCCAACCAACACTAGCCCCCAAATGCCTAAAAATTAGTGGTCCAATTTAGCTCTTTAGGAAGTAGTTTTTCCTAAAGACCTGTATAGTACAACTCCAATGGAGAGCCAACATTATTAAAATTAATTTTTGTTGCAGTATAGTTGATTTGGGCTTCCCAGGAGGCTCAGTGGTAAAGAATCTGTCAGCAATGCAGGAGACATGTGTTCCATCCCTGGGTCAGGAAGATGTCCTGGAGGAGGGAATGGCAACCCAATCCAGTATTCTTGCCTGGAGAATCCCACAGACAGAGGAGCCTGGTGGGCCGCAGTCCCTAAGGTCTCAAACAATTGTACACAACTGAAGCAACTGAGCAGACGCGCATCGTTGCCTTCCAAGGTTGTTTGAGTTTCAGGTGTACAGCAACATGAATCAGTTTTACGTATACACACATCCACTCTTTTTTAAAGTCTTTCCCCATGTAGAAAAGAAAACTGTGTAGAGCCCCTTGTTCTATACAGTAGGTTCTTATTTGTTATCTATATTGTATATGGTAGTGCGTATGTGTCAATCACAGTCTCCCAATTTAGCACCCCTGCAAACGTATTGGTAACCATAAGTTTGTTTTCTAGCTCTGTGACTCTATTTCTGTTTTGTAAATAGGTTCACCTTTCATATTATGGATCATAGTAAGGCTCTGAGAAGGCATGAATAGGTCTAAGTTCATTTAAACCAAAGTTTCCCCAATTATTTTTAGGTATGGTATTGTTTTTATTGAATCATGATTAGCATAAATTATTATATTAGCTTCAGGTGTACAACATAATGGCTCAATATTTTTATACATTGTGAAATGATCACTACAGAAAGTCTAGTTACCATCTGTCACAATTCAGAGTTGTTGAGAGTGTTGCTAACTATATTCCCTAAGTGTGTGTCACATCCCCGACTTATTTATTTTATATAGAGAAGTTTATACTTCATAATCCCCTTCACTTACTTCATCTTCCTCCCCCCCATTCCACCCCATGTGGTGACCACCAGTTTGTTCTCTGTATCTATGAGTCTGTTTCTGTTTTGTTTGTTCCTTTGTTCTGCTTAGTTTCCACATACAAGCGAAATCATATGGCATTTCTTTTTCTCTATCTGACTTATTTCACTTAACATAATACCTCACCAGGTTCATCCATGCAATGGTAAATGGCAAAATTCCATTCTTCTTTATGGCTTTAGTAATATTCCATTATATATATGTGTGTGTGTGAGAGAGAGATTTATATAGGTTGCTTCCATAACTTGGTTCTAGTAAATAGTGCTACAATGAATATAAGGGTACATAGATCTTATCAAATTAATGTTTTCATCTTTTTTTTTTATAAATATCTAGAAGTTGAGTTGCTGGATCATGCAGCTTTGTTATTAGTTTTTTGAGGGAACTCCATACTGCTTTCCAAATGTATTTGAGCATGAAACATTTTAAACAAAACAGCCATAAAGACTTTTCCCTTTTTACTTTTATCTGTTTTCTGAGTTTTCTGCAATGAGGAACTATTAGTAGAAAAGAAAACAACAACTGTGTAGAAAGTGAAATGATTAAAGTTGCCACACTGGTGGCGTAGAATGCCTGTGAGCAGTCGCTGAGATCCTGACTTTCCTCACCACATTTTTTTCCACTTTGAAGCACAACCACAATCACATTCTCTGACTCACATTATCGTTTAAAGTGGTACTTCTCAAAGCATGTTCTATGCACCATTAGTTTCTAGATATGTTAATGAATGCACCACACACAAAAAAAGCTTTAGGGTCAAAAAACTTAGGCTCTATAAAGTTGTGATTGAACTTCTCAGAACCTTTAATATTCTAGCGCACATTGTACAGTACTCTTGCCTGGACAATCCCATGGACAGAGGAGCCTGGTGGGCTGCAGTCCATGGGGTCGCTAGGAGTTGGACACAACTGAGTGACTTCCCTTTCCCTTTTCACTTTCATGCACTGGAGAAGGAAATGGCAACCCATTCCAGTGTTCTTGCCTGGAGGATCCCAGGGACGGGGGAGCCTGGTGGGCTGCCGTCTGTGGGGTTGCTCAGGGTTGGACACGACTGACATGACTTAGCAGCAGCAGCAGCACATTGTACCTTCCCAAAAGAGATGAATTTGCTGGGTTTCACCAAATTTGTTTAACCATTTTTTATTAGAAATATCTTAAGGGCGTTTTCCTATCAAATGTACTTTGGAGAACACTGGTTTAAATTTTTAGCTTAGAAAGTGTCTGACAGCACAGAGAGGGTGATGATTAAAATGGTTTTAGAGTTTCCCTAAGACCCTGAATGAGCCGGGGACAATTTAGAAATCAGAAAGTGAAAGTGAAAGTCACTCAGCTGTGTCTGACTCTTTGCAACCCCATGGACTATAGTCCATGGAATTCTCCAGGTCAGAGTACCTGAGTGAGTAGCCTTTCCCTTCTCCAGCAGATCTTCCCAACCCAGGGATCGAACCCAGGTCTCCCATGTTACAGGCAGATTCTTTACCAGCTGAGCCACCAGGGAAGGCCAAGAATACTGGAGTGGGTAGCCTTCTTCAGCAGATCTTCCCGACCCAGGAATTGAACCAGGGCCTCCTGCATTGCAGCTGGATCAAGGGACTTTGTTTTTTTTACATCCAGGAAAAATAGATATATATTTTATAATGATAATAATGAATTTTGCATACATAACCAAAATATATTTCCCTAACTGTATGAAAAAAAGTCTGTATGTGTGTTTTCCTTTCAATTGATCAACCATTTCTATGCCAATTCTATTCTCAAAACAGGAGTAACACTAAAGATACAAAAACATTTAGGTGAATCCATGCCCTCTGAGGGTTTGTAGTCTTTGGTATGGCAGCCAGGCAAATAAGCCCAATATGATGATAACAAGGGAACAGTATGTCTAGATAGCCATGGGAACAGAGATAAGGGACCCAGAAGTTTGAATATATTTGCTCCATGAAAGACTTTCTAGAAGAGTAGATTACTGAATTGAGACCCACTTCCAACTACTGCCTTCATTTGAGGATCTTATAAAGCATGGAATTGCATTCTACAAATTTATCTCTTTTTATGTACCTCTGACAGCAAAGGCAATTTCTACAAAATTTGAATTGAAAGCTCTGTTTACCCAGTGATAATAAAATAGTGTCATTAAGATAATAAATGCAACCTCCTAGGCTTCATATAGAACAAGAAATTATCACTAATGAAGACAGAAAAATAGTATTGGCTCCAAGAATGAGGTGGGCCTATCATTCAGATCATCCACGTTGAAGAAATACTGAAAATCTTCTCTTTTTGCTGACTGCGATCTGCTGTTGAATTGAACCTTTGAACCATCGAATCATTAATTTTAAAAAATTGCATTTTGCCAGCCAATTACTCAGCATTCCGTGACATGATCAATGATGTTAAAGGTTTTCAGCTCATTGTATTAATCAATTAAGCACAGAATATAAACAAAAAAACAACTGTCAGCTGATCTGGGTCCATTGCTGATGAACTGCTGTTTAAAACAATTAATAATGAAGTAATGCTGGAAAACTAAGGGCAAAGGCCTAATTGATTTTTCAAAAGTAAGAACACTCTAAATGCTCAATTAGTTAATAATTTGCCTACTAATTGATTTTTTCAAGGTGTCTGACTAGCAAAATTGAGAAAGGTTCTATAATCACTATCCTTCTACAAAAAGCTTGTTCCTAGACATCCAAGAAGGTTAGATCAATTTAGATCCCCATTAACAGTGTAGAAACTTTCTCCAAGGATGAAAGAGCAACTATCAAAAACAAAGAAACATCAACTAATAAAACTCTGAGGAGACGTCTATGAAATGAACCAATTTTGTGAAGAAGGCTAATAAATTAAATAGGGGAAAAAATGAAATAATACAAATATCTATTTGAAATAACAGACATTTACCAAATGCAAAAGGACAAGCTTGAAACTGAGAGACTTCTGATTAAAATGCTGTTAATTGCAAGTAATGAGCTAAATAATGAGAAATTAACATATGGGCATACCAAGAATTCCTCAAATTATTTTCTATTCTCTAACTCTATCTTTTCACTGCATGGGGAAGGTTGCAAGATTTTCTGGTAATGTAACCTTATAAACACTGTGTCGATGATGTAATAGAGATTATAGGTGTTAAAAACAATCCAAAAACATTCTGGAGGGTAGATTACAAGGCCTATAGTATGAATAGTAGTAGTTAACATTTACTAAATATTTACTACAGGTCAGCTATTTTCTAAACATTTTTACATAGACTGGCTAATTTAATCATTGTAAATTCCAATGAGAGGTTGTCTTTCCAGAGGGTGAGACGGTGTCCTTGTTTCCAGAATTTGAATATGGACAATCTAGTCACAGAATCCATACTCCTCATGTCCTGTTCTTTATGAAAACATTTACTATTTAAGCAACTGATGTAGATTTTCTTACTTACGTTCCCAGCAATTCTATGTGTTAGGTACTATTTTATCTACGTTTTACCAGCTAAGAAATTCTGAATAAGCAATTTGCTCAAGGACCACTGGGCTAATATATAGTATCTTAGGAACTTACAGGACTACTATTGTTATGCCCAGATCCTAATCTCCACAAATCACCAGGAGGCCTTACACCGATGCAAGCGCATGAAGAAGTTTATTACAGACCCAGGTCTGGACGGCAACACACACACCAAGGGAGGAGTGAGGGCAGCGTCCCTGAGCCACATGGTACATGCTTTTTAAAGGGAAAATGGCTAGAGGTGGGGTGAGGCGGAAAATGGCTACAGGTGGGGTGAGGCGTCGTGGTGCTCCGTGATTAGTCAGGCACTTAGGTCACTTGGGTCTCACACTGTGAGAACACATGGCTTTGGGCACAAACGCAGACAGACAGACCAAGCATCTACCACTAAGTAACTGGACCTTAGATTTTTAACTGAGGGGTTTGATTCAAACTCCTTATTGTTCTTCCTCCTCTCATCCTCTCACAATTTTAATACAAGGGTCTGACTTGAATTCTTTTTCCAAGGTAGTTTGAAAATATTTTTAACAAGTACCAGTCTGTGTAAAAATTATAAAGTAGAAAGATAATTGCATCAGTAAGAATTTATAGGCTTATGTGTATAAATATTCTAAGTTCATTACTGTAAATTATCTTACAGATGGCTAAATAACAATGTTAGCTTAAAATATCAAGCATACATTAGTTATTGAGCTAATTGTCAGAATATAATTTCATCCCTAAAACCGTTTATTAAGGCAGGGATACAGAGAACCAAGAAGTTGGAAGAAGGAGGCAGATGGGCGTCCACCCTGACTGTAGGAGCAGGGGCTGGGACCAGAGTGCAGATTTTGGTCTCTAGCTCCACAGGAACCTGTGATGAGCAGCAGCATCATGAGGTCAAACCAGGTGATCACCAGTTAGCCCAAAGAAAGGTTGCAAGTCTTTTCCTCCAGCCCTCCTTGTCTCTTGGTTTATCCTCTGAATAAATAGAGATGTAAATATAAGGAAGCCATAAACAAATTTTAAAGAATCAGTAATATCCATCCTTCTTCTTGATTTATTTTATTCCTGAATAACCCTGTTTTGGAACTGTCTTCTGTGAACAAAAAACAGGAATTCTTTTCTTCTTTTATCTTTATTTTTTTAATTTTTTATTGAAATACAGTTGATTTACAATATTATGTTAGTTTCAGGTATACAGCAATGTAATTCACTTATACATATACATGTATGCATTCATTTTTATATGCTTTTCAATTATGTTATTATAAGAGATTGAATATAGTTTTCTGTGCTGTACAGTAGGTTCAAGTCTATCCATGTTGCTGCAAATGGCATTATTTCATTTTTATGACTGAGTAGTATTCCATTGTATATATGTATCACATCTTCTTTAACCATTTATTTGTCAATGGATACTTAAGCTGCTTCAAAGTAATAATCCTTAATTAGGGTTTTAAGATTCTAATTCAAAATCCTTTTATTCCCTATTTGAAATCAGACATCAGCTTTCATACTGCTTTGTGTAGTTACGAGGATTAATCAACATTTATCCAGTGTGCATGGACATAGACTAACATGACTTTTAGTCAGCCTCCTTTCCCCTCCACACACACACTCATCAGCTCGCCTTCCCACTTCTTCCTCACTGCACTGAAGACGTAAGTGCTGCATTAGTCAGCCTTCCCCAACCTCCAGTCCCAGTCACCCCGTTCAAATTCCCAGCTGCACAGTTTCTCATCATCTCTGCCCTTCCCCTTCTGTAGCTACCTAGTGGTCTTTCTGGTCTGAGTGAAAATCTTGGGTCCATTTCTCTTTTTCCCTTTGACCTTGCCCCCCCACAGTCAACCATGTGCATTGTCTGAGGGGGAAGATTACAAGAATACAGAGAACAAAAATTTATGCTGGTTTTGAAGTTTCAGAATTTGTTCCTGAACCTCATAATTTAAATAATACACTTGAAATTATATTCTTTTAATTTATGAGTCCCAGGATTTTTTCTTCTCTTTCTCCAAAAAAAAAAAACCCACAGGAATTTTATTTTATGTATAGAAAGTTGCACTTCATAAAAATTGAGTCACAGATTATATGTCTAGCACTAGACTGGAAGACAGGTAGTGGAAGAACCAAAATCCAATCTGGATAAGTAGGTGGCGTATCCTTCTGAGAGAAGAAAATACTCTCAATTGTTGGTATATGTCTGTTAGGAATTGGGGCAGACAAGGAGCTTCCCTGAGAGTTCAGTTGGTAAAGAATCTGCCTGTGATGCAGGAGACCTGGGTTCGATCCCTGGGTTGGGAAGATCCCCTGGAGAAGGCAAAGGCTACCCACGCCAGTATTCTGGCCTGGAGAGTTCCACAGACTGTATAGTCCATGGGGTAGCAAAGAGTCGGACATGACTGAGTGACTTTCACTTTCACGGCTGGGAAAGTATAAAGGAGACATGACAGAAATCACGGGTGGGTTTAGTGAGAACCACAGGGAATGGCTACATACTCTAGTATTCTTGCCTGGAGAATCCCATGTAGAGAGGAACCTGACAGGCTACAGTCTATGAGGTCACAAAGAGTCAGACATGACTGAGCAACACCTTCACTTTTCACTAGGGTGAAAGGACCTCAGTGCAGCGCACTTTGGCAGTGATACTTATAAAGATGTCACCACCGCACCCAGTGGCAGCACCTGTGTGGTAAAGCAGCATCCGAGGAGGTGGCAGGCTACTTCTTGGCAGAGAAGACCTAAGTCAACCCACAGAGATTTCTTCAGCTCTGGGGAGCATGTGAAAGCTTCCAGAAGTGTTTCTTGATCTTGAGAGAAAAGAGAAGCACATGGAAAGGAACAGCAAACACAAAGAGACCATCCGTCAGGGCACGGCAGATGTTGAGTGAGCATCTTGAGCTGTTACTAGCAACAACAGTCAGGGACTACAGGAAGTTTTCTTCATCAAGTGTGACCCATTCAGGATAGCATTTACACATAGTTATTTCTTCATTTAAAAGTATATTTTTTATGCCTGGGAGTTTATGCTCTATAAATTATAATGACCCCTCTACGAGGGAATGAGTTCATTTCAAGAGATATCTAAACCTATCTCAGTTCAGTCAGTTCAGTCGCTCAGTCATGTCTGACTCTTATGACCCCACAGACTGGAGCACACCAGGCCTCCGTGTCCATCACTGACTCCCAGAATTTACTCAGACTCATGTCCATTGAGTAGGTGATACCATCCAGCCATCTCATCCTCTGTCATCCTCTTCTCCTCCCGCCTTCAATATTTCACCCACCAACCTGGGAGTTCATCTTTCAGAGTCCTATCTTTTTTGCCTTTTTATGCTGTTCATGGGGTCTCCAGGCAAGAATACTGAAGTGGTTTGCCATTCCCTTCTCCAGTGGACCACATTCTGTCAGACCTCTCCACCAGGAGCCATCTGTCTTGGGTGACCCTACATGGCATGGCTCATAGTTTCACTGAGTTAGACAAGGCTTTGGTCCATGTGATTAGATTGGTTAGTTTTCTGTGACTGTGGTTTTCGATCTGTAAGCCTCTCTAGATTTGCTAAAATGAATTGGAAGTTTCATCACAATGAATTGAAAAATGGGTATATTGACTAAGAATAACATCAGTTTGAATACTCTTAATATGTCACAGACAAAAATATTTAGTATTCTCAATAGCCAAAAGATGGAAACAACCCAAGTGTCCACAAATGAATAAACAAAATGTTGTAAATATACACAATAGACTATTATTCAGCCTTAAAAAGAAGGAATTTTTGACACATGCCACATGGAGGAACCTTGCCGGCATTATGCTAAAAGAAATAAGCCAGTCACAAAACAACAAATACTATATGATTCCATTTATATGAATATTCAGATTTATAGAGACAAAAAGCAAATTGGTAATTGCCAGGACCTATGAGAACAGGAAAGGGGAATTGTTTAATGGGTACAGAATTCCAGTTTTGCAAGACAACAAGAGTTCTGTGGTTGGATCATGGTGATGGTAGCCCAACAAAGTGAATGTACTTAATATCACTGAACAGTGCACTTAAAAGTAGTAAAAATGATACTTTTTCTATCATGTTTTTTCACTACAATTTAAAAATTTTAAGATTAAAATGAAACAAAACACATCTTATAGAAAGACAAGGAACTTCTGTTTGTCTCTATGCACACAACTCCTTCACAGAAATCTTTAAAATATATGCTTCTCTAATTTATGTGACTACCAGGGCTTTATAACTTCCATCTTCACATCAGAGTCTCTTGAATTCAAATCCAATGTTCTGTCCATTAACTTTGATAAATATACACTTGAGACTATGTAAAGGAAATAACAGATACACAGTCACACAAATACAAGTATGGTGTATGTGGTTTTTATTAGGGGACAAAGTAATAAATGCATTTTGCTGAGCATTTTAGTGTTACCTTGGGTTTGTGAATTTTAATCCAACTTATTTTTAAACAAAAAGTATTTCCAGAATGTCTTTGATGACCAATCATTTCAAGTGTACTTATAGACTTTGTTCCTTGAAATGGTAAATCAGATTTACTAAGTATTTAAATACTAAATGGCTCATTTCATTGTCTCTAAACTAAGAAAAATTTATCCTTGCCTCCTCCATTAAAAATGTGTCTGAATTTCATGTGCCACCCACTTTTATTGAAGTCCAATAAAAAATCTACTTATTGCATATATTTGAAATATGAAATAACTGTTCATGCTTCTGATGGGCACATCAACAGCCTGGGCTGCATCCAGCACTCGTCATAAGGTAAACTTGTGCTGTCTCCTTTGACCAAGTTGAACTAAATCAGTTCGACTCAATTTATAATTATTGATGACCTTCATTAATGAAGATGCTTATAATGACAGGTGTGATTTATTCAGCACTCACTATGTGCCAGGCTCTGACTGTTACAGATTATTCTCCAAAACAGCCCCAGTTTCTCTACCCCACCCCATGCCCACGCTCTTTGTGATGTGACTCTGAAGCTCTCTGGAGCTCTGGTCCCAAGATGGAGTCTATCTCCTCTCCCTCGGAATCTGGGTTTGCTTTGTGAGGTACTTTGCCCCACAGACTGCGAGAGGCGTAGTGACGTGCCAGCTCTGAGCCTCAACTTCTGTGCTTACTCTTGGATCTCCACTGCCCCCAGGAGAACAAGCCCAGGTTACTGGCCAGAAGATGAATGAACACATGAAGCAGAGAGCTGTCTCAAGGCTCAAAATGTGAGACAGACCAGCTGATACTAGCAGTGTTTCCTAACTCACCCACAGCTCACCACAGACTCAGGAGTGAGCCCTGAGGAGTCTGGCTCTCCACAACCACTATGCTGAAATAATAATAGGTTATTGCTTTAAGCCACTAATTTTTGGTGTGGTCTGTCTTACAGCATCATTGTGACAATAATTTACTCTGCTGTAAACACTTCATATGCTTTTTCTCATTTACTTCTCACAACAGCCTTATATGAGAGAGATACGGACACTTAGGCACAGATGGTTTAATTTGCCCAAGATCACGAAACGACTATACTTCACATATTATAGGACATCACCAATTGCAAGAGGCACCATTATTTTATATTCCACTGAGAAACGTGGAGTACAATTTAAAATAAGACACATTATAGTTTCCAAGATGTCAAAACATGAAAAAAGTTTTCATGATTTCATGCTTTGGTGTTTCTAAGAGAGAAGAATGAGCAGATGAAATTCAGAGGAGTTGAGGGCACTGAAACTGCTCTCAAAAATGTATGACACCAAGAATAAACACTAATGTAGATTATGGTATTCAGGTGATTATGATGTGACAATGTAGGCTTATCCCTTGTAACAAATGTACCACTCCAGCGAGGGACAATGAGGTAGAGGCCATGCATGTGTAGGGGGAGGGGGCATATGGGAACTTTCTGTGCCTTCCCCTCAATTTTTCTGTGACCCTGAAGTTGCTCTCAAAATTAGTCTATTTAAAAAAAAAAAAAACATGAAAAAGAAGGAATGCATCCTAGAACTGATAAAATAAGGAAGTGGTGGAGCCAGGTCTTGGGGCTGGCCATTTTACTTGTTTGGTATAATTTAAGGCACTTGAGTATTCAACTGGCAATTTGCACAAGGTAGCCACCTTTTGTAGCTCTCTAGAATGGCAGATGTTGTGTAAGGAGCCTGATCCTCTGAAAAATCCTTTATTAGTGCTCTGAGATTTAAATCTTTTCTCTGCCCAGTTCTGTGAACTGTATTGTGATCCTTTTGCTCCAAACAGGATTTCTATTCTTTGCTGTATACTTCATTGCTTGCATTATTTCATTAACATTTCTTCCTTCTAAAGCCCTCTTTGGTTGGTCTTCTAAAACTTTCCCCAATTTATCTATGTCTCTTAAAAGAAATTAGATGTTCACTTACTAAATATAGTATTAATGAGACCTAATCACTAGTGCTGAATTAGATTAATTACCTTGCTTGTTTGGAATGTGACATTCATCAATCAATTAATATTCCACATATGTGTCATTGCCCCACTGTATTCCCTAAAATAGATTAGCCTGACCATGGTTTTTAGAGATAGAAAGACCCAGATCAGATATTGCTTCTTTCTGCCACTCGCTATTTATATAACCTTGAACAAGATACTTAACATCTTAAGATCAGTGTCTTCATATAAAAATGTATACAAACACATTGCAGCCTGTATCATTCAGGTTTTGTTCAAAGAAGCAGAATTACCAGAGGGAGATAGAGATGCATATATAGATATACAGATAGACGGATGATTTATTTCAGAGATTTGATCTTATACAGTTGTGGGAGCTGATTAGACTATCTAAGTGGGTCTGTTGCTTTTGTTGCCTGCTGCCGTAGCCCAAAGTCTGCAAGGTCAGCAATTTAGAAGAGGAGATAAGCGTGAAATTGGGAAGTAAGAACATATAGGAAATATTGAAGCTGAGGGAAATCCACGAGACCTTCTGGAACCAACATTGGTCTTTCACTGTCTCCAAGCCTCCAGCATCGATGATGGGAATATCCTGCTGGATAAGCCACCTTCTTTATCACTTTTTAAAATGCTGCCTCAATATTCCACTGGCTGAATATGACACATGTTGTTTCTCCATTCGTCCACTGATGGACACATATGTCAGGTACTGTTTGTCCTTCCATGCAGAGTTAAGCTGTCGCTAGCACTGCCTCCTTGCCGGGGGCAGCAGGGGCTTCCCAGATGGCTCAGGGGTAAAGAACTCACCTGCCAATGCAGGAGATGGAGGGCTTGATCCCTGGGTGGAAAAGACTCCCTGGAGAAGGACACAGCAACCTCCTCCAGTATCCTTGCCTAGGTAATGCCATGGACACAGGAGCCTGGTGGGCTACAGTCCATGGGACCTAAAAAGAGTCCAACATGACTTAGAGACTAAACAACAACAAACAACAAGCTCCCACTGCCAAATCAATGAAAGAATGACCACCAAAATACTCTGATTTCCCACCATTCTGGCTCATACAAAACAGAGATAAGACAGCATAGGATTAGAAGTTACACTGTCATATGAGTGTGTGGTATTACAACTTCCCCTGAAGAATGTGAGGGTATTTAACCTGTTCGCTGCACAAAAAACTTGATATCTCACACCTTGTATATGAAAGAAATTATAGAGTTTCTCCCAAATATGTCATATTACCCATACATACAGGCCAAGAAGTTGAAAGAAATTTTTAACACTTGAGCTAAGTACACACCTATCAGCAAAACTGAAGGAAGTGATATGGCAGTTGTTAGAGGTTCTGCAAATTTGACCTATTCCCACACCAGGGAATAAACCCACATAACCTCAGCAATGTGCATGACCCACAACAGTACTGGGTGCCCTGAATTTAGCGTTGCCTGATTTAGCAAGTAAAATACAGAGTACCCAGTTGAATTTGAGTTCAGATAAATAGCAAATAATAGCAAATTTTTTAGGCATAAATATGTGCCAAATGTTACATACAAATCCCTTTTTAATATAAATATGTTCCATGAAGCATGGAAATTATTTCTGTTTATCTGAAATTCAAACTTAATTTGGCATCCTGTATTTTACTGGTAACTCTACCTGTTCTGGCTGCCAGAGTATAAAAATATTATGACTGCTACTATACTTTTACCTTCCAAATTACATACAAAAATTCTCTTTTGGCAAATCAAAACCAAAATAAGCACATCACCTCAAACCAATTAGGATGGCCACCATCAAGAGGACAGAAAACAACAAATATTGGTAATGATAGACAGAAATTGGAATTCTCAAACTCTGCTAGGAATGTAAAATGATACAAACTACTACAGAAGCAGTACATAGATTTCCCCCCCCCAAAAAATAAAAATAGAACTACCACATGATCTAGCAATCCTACTTTTGGATATATAACAAAAAAATCAAAAGCAAGTTCTCAAAGAAATGTTTGCACATTTGTATTCATTGCAGAACAGCTCACAAGAGCCAAGAGGTAGACAAGCAACTCAAATGTCCTTTGATATATGAGTGGATAATGGGTCTCTTATACATACAAAGAAACATTATGCAGCCTTAGAAAGGAGATTCTATCACATACTATGACATGGATAAAGCTTGAGGACATTAAGCTACGTGATATACTCTGATCACAGGAGAACAAATATTGTATGAGTCCACTCATATGAGATGTCTAGAGTAGTCAAAGTCATATAAATAGAAAGTAGAAAAGGAATTGCCAAGGACTGGGGGAGGGGAGGAGGGTTAGTGTTTAAAAGGAATAGAATTTCAGTTTCACAAGATGAGGAGGTTCTAGAGAGCTGTTGTAGGACAAGATGAAGGTGCAGATGTTCCCCCACTTAATGACGGTTTGACTTACGATTTCTCTACTTTCCGTTGGTGCCAAAGTGATATGCATCCAACAGAAACCATACTTCGAATTTCGACTTTGATCTTTCCCCTAGACTGGCAATATGCACTACATTCCTATCTCACAATGCCCTGCAGCAGCAACCACTGGATCATGAGAATAAACAACCAATACACTTAAAACCCTACTGTATCCATATGATCACTGTTTTCCACTTTCAGTACAATAACAGTTTCAACAAAGTACATGAGGTATTCAACACATTATTATTATAAAACAGACTTTGTGTTAGATGATTTTGTTCAACTATAGACTAAGATAAGTGTTTGAGCATTTTTAAAGCAGATTAGGCTAAGCTAATAACAGAATGTTCATTAGGTTAGGTGTATTAAATGCATTTTCAACTTACAATAGGGTTTAGGGGATGTTAAGCCCATCATAAGTGGAGGAAGATCTGTACTTACCACTGCTGAACTGTACACTTAAAAAAGTGTAAGATGGGCAGTTGCGCTCGAGGTCTGTCTCTTGCTTCATATCTTGCTTCAGCAGTGCTTGGTCAGAACAGACTCAGGGACGCCCCCTACTCCAGCCTCCAACCACTCTCCAGCTTTTTTCTAGCGCAGCCTTTGGAATCAGCCACTCAGCTGTCCGAGATCCCTGGGACCAACCAACACCATCTTTCGGGGTTAATTCTTTATTACTGATCCACCATGAGCTCCCAAATTCTTTAGAATTATTCCACCGAGGTGAGGCTGCTGTCAACATTCCTTTGAGGGCCTTCTACACCTACCTCTCTCTGGGCTTCTATTTTGACCACTATGATGTGACTCTGGAGGGTGTGGACCACTTTTTTGTGCAATTTGGCCAAGGAGAAGTTCAAGGACATGGAGCTTCTCTTGAAAATGCAAGACCAGCGCAGCAGCTGCGCCCTCTTTCTGGACATGCAGAAGCCATCTCAAGATAAGTGGGGTAAAACCCAGGACACTCTGGAAGCCATCCTTCTCACAGAGAAGACCCCAAACCAGGCCTTTTGAATCTGCATGGCCTACATTCTGCCCGTACAGACCCCCACCTCTGAGACTTCCTGGAGAGCTACTTCCTAGACAAGGAGGTGAAACTGATGAGCAACCACCTGACCAGCCTCCACAGGAAGGCTGCTCCCCAGGCTGGACTGGGTGAATATCTCTTTGAAAGCACCCTCAAGCATGACCAGGAGCCCCGAGGGCCCAGGGGCCTTTGAGGAGCCCCCCTAACATCAGAGCTTGTGCCTGAACCCCTCTCTACAGCCACTGGGCAGCTTTTTAACACACTGGAGACCTCTCTCAAGCCTTGGAGCAAATGAAAACAATGAAGTTTTTTGCAGCAAAAAAACCAAAAAAGTGTAAGATGGTTAATTTAATATTATGTATTTATAGTCACAATTAAAGATAAGATAAAATTAAAATGTAAATGTATTGTGACCAGTGCAGGGCCACATACCAGGATGAAAATCCTGGAAACATAGTTCCAACTTACCCAATTTAACACAAAACAAATTCTCCACACAATGCACTCTTACATTTGGAAAATTGAATTAGATAATGCATTTGAAACCACTTTGTAGGTATATTTTAGTACCTAATCTTTATTGTAGAGTTTGTACATTTTCTTACAGCAATTTTCTGTCCTCATATTGTTGCTATGTCGCATATTATTCTCATTTGAAAACCCCTCATCAGTTCTTTCCAATAGCACAATTTTAAGCTCACCTTCCCCTTCTAGGACAGAGTACTGTCCACCACCAAACTTAGTAAAAAGGTGTGACTGAGCAAAACTATATTCTGGAACAAACTGTTCTGTGACTCAGAATTAAAGTCACTATAAGACTCCACGGGTGGAATGGGAAGCCCTGTCCTTTGAGAATAGGAAAATGAATTTTCTGTTGTTTGTCACTTCAGAAGAGCATTAGATGTCAAAGGATCCCAGATATCAAGAAACAAAAATGCCTATACCAGAAATAGAATGTGAGAGAATATCAGAGAAGTCAACAGGCCCTTCAGAATGTGTCTGCAGTGCAAGCCATCAGTGGAAACTATGAAGCCAAGAGAAAGGAAAGGGGCTGATATAGGAGAACCATGGTCTGGGGATGAGAGTGTTATGGTCAGGCATGTACAGCTTCGGGCACTCTTCTCAGTGCTAGGTGGTGACCTAAATGGGAAGAAAATTCAAGAAAGAAGGGCTATATGTATGAATATATGTATAACTGATTCACTTTGCTGTACAATAGAAACTAACATTGATGTACAGCAACTAAATTTCAATAAAAATTAATTTAAAAATAAAATTACCTTTCTCTATGAAATAATGGCAATAGCCATCCCTTTTAAAACATCTTCCCAATGTAGCCTTTCAATTAAAAACTAAGAATAGCACTTGCCAGGAAAACACACACACAAACATTCACATAGCTTGAAAACATTATGGAAAAATTGTACACCAAATGGTCAAAATGATTGTGTGAAGATACTAGGGATCAACTTTTATATATTTCTCTATTGTTTGAAGTTTTTATAACAATTATGTGTTGTTATTGTAGTTGGAAAAATAAAGATGTATAAAGTCTTTTTGTAAAAGAAGGCAGAACTACCTGACAAAATTGGCAAGTACACCATCACAGTGAAAGATTTTAAAAGATCTCTTTCAATGACTGATTGTAAAGAGAATCAGGATTTGTCACTCCAGGGTACGACACTTTGACATAAGAATTATTTTGTTCTGAAGGCTTTTGAGTCTCTTCAATCAATTATATGTCGAAAAGCAGAGCTTCCCCAAAAATCTCAAGTGTCATAAACACCCTTCCTAGAGTAACTCTTAGTTGTCTCTCCTTAGAGAGAGAAAGTGACAACCACACCCAGACAGACATGTTACAAACTATCATATTTCTATTCATTTTCCAGGGCCCATTTATCCTGCCAAAAAATCATTTGTCTTTCCATAAGTGCCCTTTCTCCCCCTGTCTTTTCCCCTACGAAGTTAGGGACATAGACCCCAAATTTTAATCACCCTTTGAAGTTATTCATCTCTGAAAGTATTATACATATATACTAAATATATGTATAATGTAGTGGTGCATGCTCAGTCATGCCCAACTCTTTGTGACCCCACGGATGATAGCCCACCAGGCTTCTCTGTCCACAGAATTCTCCAGGCAAGAATACTAGACTTGGTTGCTATTTCCTCCTCCAGGGGATCTTCCCAACCCAAGGATCAACTGGCATCTCTTGTGTCTTCTGCAATTGGCAGGCAGATTCTTTACCACTGAGCTACTTGGAAACATATATAATGCTCATGTTAATTGATTTATTTTTCTCTTATTAATCTGTGTTTTGTTAGTCTATTTACAGATCCCCAGCCAATAAACCCAAGATGGGTAGAAGGAAAAGACTATGTCCTCCCCCGCAATACCTAAAGTAGGCAAAACAAAACAGAACAAAAGAGAAAGCTGCATGAGTAGAGGACATTTAAACAACACAATTAGCAAGCTTGATCTAATGGATACATGTAAAACTTTGTACTTAACAATTGGAGAAGACATTTTGGTATAAATCCCCAGGTACCAAATCATAAAGCAAATATAAAATATTTTTTAATGAACAGCACCATACAATTAATTACATTAATTGATAAGAATGTAATTAAGATAAAACCCACAATAACAAAAAGGAATAAAAATGGAAATGAATAAACATTTAAACATACTGCTTCCAATGATCAAAAGTTGAAGAATTTAGGTAAAGTGGTTTTTAGAGGGAAATTATAGCCCAAATGCAAATCTATTAGAAAAACAAAGAACTTGAAAAGTAGGTTTTAAATATCTAAAATAAGAAAGGAAAGACAGAACTATAATAAACCTAAAAGGATTTTTAAAAAAAGAAAATATGCCATACACCTGAAACTAGCACAATGTTTTAAATCAACTACATGCCAATAAAAAAAAATTAAAAAGAATAGAAAATATCAAAGATACAAAAGGAACTAATAAAATAGAAAAATATATAATAGTAGCATTCAATTCAGCCAAAAGTAAGCTATATGAAAAGATTAATTAAAAGGATAAACCACTGGAAAGATTGTCCAGGAAAAAGAGAAAGGATACATGATATTAGATATCTAAAAGAGGACACAACCACAGATGCACTATGGTTGAAAACACCACATGGTTTTAAAAACTCTTGACCAACAAATTTTAAAACTTAAGTGAGAAGATAAATTTTAGAAAATATTGAATTATCAGACAGAGCTGACTGAAAAAGAAATAGAAGATCTAAATGATCCTAAATAGAGTAAAATAAAATCATTCATTTAAAATCTTTTCACAAAGAAGTACTATGTCAGTTTTACAATAATCATCTATCAAATTTTTACTTCAGTCTTACACAAAATCTGTGAAAGAGTGAAAGAAGTGGGAGCAATTTCCAAATCATTTTGTGAGGCTAAATGACTGACACAAATACTAGGCATGCCCACTGCTGGGCATACACACGGAGGAAACCAGAATTGAAAGAGACACGTGTACCCCAATGTTCATCGCCGCTTCGTTTACAATAGCCAGGACATGGAAGCAACCTAGATGCCCATCAACTGACGAATGGATAAGAAAGCTGTGGTACATATACACAATGGAATATTACTCAGCCATTAAAAAAAAATTCATTTGAATCAGTTCTACTCAGGTGGACGGAACTGGAGCCTGTTACCCAGAGTGAAGTAAGCCAGAAGGAAAAACAACAATGCAGTATATTAACGCATATATATGGAATTTAGAAAGACGGTAACAAGAACCCTGCCTGCGAGACAGCAAAAGGAACACAGATGTATAGAACAGACTCGTGGACTCTGTGGAAGAGGGCAAGGGTGGGATGATATGGGAGAATGGCATTGAAACATGTTAATTATCATATGTGAAATCAATCTCCAGCCCAGGGCTGATGCTCGGGGCTGGTGCACCGAGATGACACAGGGGGAGGGAATTGGGAGGGAGGAGGGAGGGGGGTTCTGGAGGGGGAGCATATGTAAACATGGCGGTTTCATGTCGATGTATGGCAAAACCAACACAATAAAGTAAAGAAAATTAAAAAAAAAATACTAGACATGGACAATTCAAGAAATGTAAATTATAGACAAATCTCACATATGATCACATGTGCAAAAATCCCAAACAAAATGATGGCAAGTCAAATACAGCAATGAATTTTTTTAAAAAAAGACATCATGACCAAGGTGGGTTCCTTTTGGACACGAGCTTGGTTGAATTTCAGAAAATCTCGTCAGGAACTGTTTCTGATGAGATGGCAGGCTGGTCAGGTGGCAGGTAATAAGGGTCACCAACTGATGCTTCCTCTGAAACCAACTGAAAATTCAAGATAACAGATTTTTAAAAATCATCTTCCAAGCATCAAAGTGTTAGGGGAAGCACACTGACTGAAACAGCCCACCCTGGCCAGGCACCATAGTAACCACTTGCATGAGTTGTTTTACAACAGGAAGTCCTGCTAAGGAACATGGAATATTAAGCCACCACCAACAGGAAGAGTTAGGGAAAGGTCACCTGTCCGACCACCTCCCAGAATCCTTCTCTCTGGCATCCATCTTGGCTGAACAAGGCGTGCACCACCAGGAAGGACTCTGAGTCAGAACGACTGGCTAAAGACAACCGGGAAAGTAATCCTATCACTATAAAACCCGAGACTGCAAGCCATGTGGTAGAGCAGTTCTCCTGGGTTCCCTTACCCTACTGCTCTCCACCCGGGTGCCCTTTCCCAATAAAATCTCTTGCTTTGTCAGCACATGTGTCTCCGAGTGTTAGACAAGAGCCCAGTTTTGGGCCCCAGAAGGGGTCCCCCTTCCTGCAACAAAAGGACTAGGTGGAAAGTAACACTCGGACCAGGAACTAAGAGAAGGTGGACACCCACAGAGCAATGGAACTTGAGCTAGCCTTACATCTGAAAGCATTTACTTAAACCTAGAAATGAATCCTTGCTTTATCACAGCCTTGCAAGTGTAGGAAACAAGGCCCAGGGACCACCCAAAGTAAGGAGAATGGTAAGAAATACTCTCTCCCAAAGCTGGAACCCCAAAAGGCCTCATCCTGAAGGATAAGCTAGAAATAAAACTTTCATTCCATACCCTTAGGGACCCACAGGAAAAACTGCCTGTCTGGAGTCTACATCTAAAGGGGAAACACTCATGACAGGTTTAACCATAACCAGTTTTTACATTGGTCTGCATCTCAAGGTGTTTATAAATGCACAGTTCAAAAAACCTCCAGCAGAGAATTCCACGTGTTTATTTTACTGATTTATTATTTTAAGATTTTTTTTTAAGTGGACCATTTTAAAAATCTTTATTGAATTTGTTACAATATTGCTTCTGTTATTTATGTTCAGTTTTTTTTTGGCCACAAGGCATGTGGGATCTTAGCTCTCAGACCAGGGACTGAACCCCCACAACCACCATCCCACCCACATTGGAAGGCAAAGTCTCAAAGGGAAGTCCCAAGAGTTTTGTTTACAATCAACCTAGGAAAGGACAGAAGGGGGCTGACATGATGTTAGAGGGAAAGGACTTCATGCTGATTTCCATAACCAAAGGCTAGAAAGGAAATCTGGAAGGAGAAGAAAAAATATACATGAGCCAGAGTTAAAAGAGGAAGAGTCCGAAAGGGGGAGTTTGAAAGGTGAAATCTACAAGCATCTGAGACGGAAGTGTGATAGCAATAGATGGGAGCTGGAAAAGGGGGGCTATTAACTACTGTTGGAGACAAGTGCAATAGAAAAGAAAATCACAGACTAAGAATTTTATTTTATTTTATTTTTTTAAATTTTCTTTACTTTATTGTGTTGGTTTTGCCATACATTGACATGAAACCACCATGGGTATACATATGTTCCCCCTCCAGAACGCCCCTCCCTCCTCCCTCCCGATTCCCTCCCCCTGTGTCATCTTGGTGCACCAGCCCCGAGCATCAGCCCTGGGCTGGAGATTGATTTCACATATGATAATTAACATGTTTCAATGCCATTCTCCCATATCATCCCACCCCTGCCCTCTTCCACAGAGTCCACGAGACTGTTCTATTTATCTGCATTTCTTTTGCTGTCTCGAATGCATGGTTCTCGTTACCGTCTTTCTAAATTCCATATATATGCATTAGTATACTGTATTTTTGTTTTTCCTTTTGGCTTACTTCACTCTGGATAATAGGCTCCAGTTCCGTCCACCTGAGTAGAACTGATTCAAATGAATTTTTTTTAATGGCTGAGTAATATTCCATTGTGTATATGTACCACAGCTTTCTTATCCATTCGTCAGTTGATGGGCATCTAGGTTGCTTCCATGTCCTGGCTATTGTAAACAATGCAGCGATGAACATTGGGGTACATGTGTCTCTTTCAATTCTGGTTTCCTCGGTATATATGCCCAGCAGTGGGATTGCTGGGTCATATGGCAATTCTATTTTCAGTTTTTTAAGGAATCTCCACACTGTTCTCCATAGTGGCTGTACTAGTTTGCATTCCCACCAACAGTGTAAGAGGGTTCCCTTTTCTCCACATCCTCTCCAGCATTTATTGCTTGTAGACTTTTGGATGGCAGCCATTCTGACTGGTGTAAAGTGGTACCTCATTGTGATTTTGATTTGCATTTCTCTGATAATGAGTGATGTTGAGCATCTTTTCATGTGTTTGTTAGCCATTTTTATGCAGACTAAGAATTTTAATACAAGATGCAACTACACTTAAGAATTATATTACTAGAAGGAAGAAGAGGTCTCATCACCCTGTGACTAGAGACTACCACATGCCTATAGCTCAACATATAAAAAAGGTTTTCATTTACATCTGAAAACCCCTTCCAACATTGCCCTGGGGTCAGCAGGGAGAGGAAGGGCCTCTTGCTGGTCAGACACAGCAGATGAGACACTTTGATGTCCACCTAGGGAGATAAAGATGGGCTTTGAAAAGTCTTTATCTGCTAAAGTATTTATCTGGTAAAATATTTAGGCTTTCTAAGGTAAAACCCCCTGGACAGAGAAGCCTGGCAGGGCTACAGTCCCTGGGGTCACAAAGAGTCGGACACAGCTGAGCATCAAGGGATTACAGTACTTGTGCAGAGATGTATAAAATCAAGGACTTTTTTGATAACTGAGATTTTGCTTTTAACTGTTAGAGCGCACGGCAAGAGTTTCTGTTGACTGTGGAGGGGGTGAGTTCCACATCATACACCCTCCCGGGATAAATGAACCACCAGTTTTTACTTGGATGTTTATCGGGCTATAAATCTGCCTTTCCAAATCTTGTAATTGCTCATTATCTCTAAATGTCCCTTGAGGGTGGTGAACACAGTAGAGCCAAGAAAGGAAGACCTTCCTACTGGAGGCCGCAAAATAACCAAGTGGATTTCTAGTTTGCAGCAGTGATCCTGAGGTTATTTGCCCATCATTTCCTGAATCTTTGAGACTATGTTGTGGCCTCCCCTCTACCAGAGGCCAAGCCTGCAAGATGCTCGCCTTTTCCCATTTTGAATCCGAGGCCAGCACCAAGTGTTTAAAACCTCAGAGTCCTTTTCTGGACTTTCTAAATCTTAAATGCTATCTGTGATTTAAAGAAATCCTCCTCTTTTTTGGGGGGTCATTTTGACATAGTAAAGATTTCAAGTTCACTGGCCTCTGGCTTACAGTGTTTGAGAGACTTATGAGATATATGGATATACTGTCCATCGAGGTGCAAAGCACTTTTAGTCCAGAATTCCATAACACAGATCCAGTCTCCAGCTGAAAAGATTCTATTGCTGTGGAACACATGACTGACTTGACAGCACACATCTGTGCAGAAAGGATACACTCAGAACAAGGCTTTGTAAATGACCCTTCCATGGTCTCCCCCTCGGTGAGAAACAGAATATGAGATGGAAACGTCATGTATCATTCAGGATGATTTCAGCGAGCTGAGTACCCCAGAAGAGAGAATTGCAGCTCACACATCCATCCTGACCAGGGGAAATTTGCAGGCCACTTCCATCTATATTCACTGAGAAATGACTTGGTCTTTCTCAGGTTCCTTTCCCTACCTTGTCAGAGCGTTGCATGTAAGGAAAAAATTAGCTTGATATTTAATATATTTAGGATCTCACATACATACAGAAAATATATCCTATAATATGAGAACCTTGAACAAAGTTTACAATCCCCCAACAATAAACCTACTTCTAGAGCAAGTTGTATTTTTAAATTTTTATTGGTGTACAGTTGATTTATTAATACAACATCATATTAGTTTCAAGTGTACAGTAAAGTGAATCAGTTATACTGCTTCTTTTTAAGAAACCACTAACAACCATTCTTTTTATAGATTCTTTTCCCATATAGGCCAACACAGAGCATGAGTAGAGTTCCCTGTGCTATACAGTAGGATTTTATTAGTTATTTATTTTATATACAGTAGGGTATATATGTCAATCCCAGTCTCCCAATTTATTCCTCCCTCTCTCCCCTCTGGTAACCATAAATTTGTTTTCTGCATCTGTGACTCTATTTATCTTTTATCAATTCAGTTCAGTGACTCAGTCGTGTCTGACTATTTGCGACCCTATGGACTGCAGCAGGCCAGGCCTCCCTGTCCATCACCAACTCCCAGAGCTTACTCAAACTCATGTCCATCCAGTCGGTAGTGCCATCCAACCATGTCATCCACTATCATCCCCTTGTCCTCCTGTCTTCAATCTTTCCCAGCATCACAGTCTTTTCAAATGAGTCAGTTCTTCTCATCAGATGGCCAAAGTATTGGAGTTTCAGCATCAGCATCAGTCCTTCCAATGAAAACCAAGGTCTGATTTCCCGTAGGATTGACTAGTTGGATCTTCTTGCAGTCCAAGGGACTCTCAAGAGTCTTCTCCAACACCACAGTTCAAAAGCATCAATTCTTGGTCACTCAACTTTCTTTATAGTCCAACTCCCACATCCATACATGACTACTGGAAAAAACATAGCTTTGACTAAACAGACCTTTGTCAGCAAAGTAATGTCTCTGCTTTTGAATATGCTGTCTGGGTTGGTCATAGCTTTTTTTCCAAGGAGTGTCTTTTAATATCATGGTTGCAGTCACCATCTGTGGTGATTTTGGAGCCCAAGAAAATAAAGTCTGTCACTGTTTCCATTGTTTCCCCATTTATTTGCCATGAAGTGATGGAACCAGATGCCATGATCTTAGTTTTCTGAATGTTGAGCTTTAAGCCAACTTTTCACTCTCCTCTTTCACTTTCATCAAGAGGCTCTTTATTTCTTCACTTTCTGCCATAAGGGTGGTGTCATCTGCATATCTGAGGTTATTGATATTTCTCCCAGCAATCTTGATTCCAGCTTGTGCTTCATCCAGCCCAGCATTTCTTATGATGTACTCTAAATATAACTCAAATAAGCAGGGTGACAATATACAGCCTTGACGTACTCCTTTTCCTATTTGGAACCAGTGTATTGTTCCATGTCCAGTTCTAACTGTTGCTTCCTGACCTGCATACAGATTTCTCAAGAGGCAGGTTAGGTGGTCTGGTATTCCCATCTCTTTCAGAATTTTGCAATTTGTTGTGATTCACACAGTCAAAGGCTTTGGCATAGTCAATAAAGCAGAAATAGATGTTTTTCTGGAACTCTCACTTTTTTGATGATCCAATGGATGTTGGCAATTTGATCTTTGCTTCCTCTGCCTTTTCTAAATCCAGCTTGAACTCTGGAAGTTCATGGTTCATGTACTGTTGAAGCCTGGCTTGGAGAATTTTGAGCATTACTTTGCTAGTGTGTGAGATGAGTGTAATTGTGCAGTAGTTTGAGCATTCTTTGGGACTGAGATGAAAACTGACCTTTGCCAGTCTTGTGACCACTACTGATTTTTCCAAATTTGCTGGCATATCAAAGGCAGCACTTTCACAGCATCATCTTTTAGGATTTGAAATGGGTCAACTGGAATTCCATCACCTCCACTAACTTTGTTTATAGTGACGCTTCCTACGGCCCACTTGACTTCGACTTCTAGGATGTCTGGCTCTAGGTGAGTGATCACACCATCATGGCTATCTGGGTCATGAAGATCTTTTTTGTACAGTTCTTCTGTGTATTCTTGCCACCTCTTCTTAAGATCTTCTGCTTCTGTTAGGTCTATACCATTTCTGTCTGTTATTGTGTCCATCTTTGCATGAAATGTCCCCTTGGTATCTTGAATTTACTTGAAGACCTCTCTAGTCTTTCCCATTCTATTGTTTTCCTCTATTTCTTTGCATTGATCACTGAGGATGGTTTTCCTTTCTCTCCTTGCTATTCTTTGGAACTCTGCATTCAAATGGGTATATCTGTCCTTTTCTTCTTTGCCTTTTGAGACTTTTCTTTTCTCAGCTATTTGTAAGGCCTCCTCAGACAGCCATTTTGCCTTTCTGCATTTCTTTTTCTTGGGGATGGTCTTGATCACTGTCTGCTGTACAATGGCACAAAACTCCATCCATAGTTCTTCAGGCACTCTATCAGATCTGTTTTATAAATAATTTCATTTGCACCATTCTTTTTAGATTCCTAATCTAAGTGGTATCAAGTGATATTTGTCTTTCTTGATCTAACTTACTTCATTCAGTATGACAGTCTCTAGGTAGGTCTATCCTTGTTGTAGAGCAAGTTATTTTTATGCTAATATCATTTGGAAAGTTCCAGCCGATCCACAGAGGAGATATAGAACAAGCAAGACATTCATGTAACCTCTAGGATAGAAAAATCATAGACATTTTCTGAGTGAGTAGAGATCTCCCTCCCCACACCCAATGGGACCCTTCGTTACACCTGTACTGGATTCCCTGCTTTATCAGTATTATAAATGATATAAATGGGACAAAGCACACAATGAGGTCATACTTTGGGGGAAAATAGAGCAGTTTGTCGTTCTATTATCCCCCCCCCGTGAGTCACTTAGTGGAATAATTGGATGAGGACAAGGAGCAGGGAATGAGACCTTGGGAAGCTTATCTGGGTACAGATAGAGTTTGTGAACAGGGAGGACTACATGGCCTGCTGTGTGAACGTAGCCTTTGGAGACTCGGGGTTCCAATTTATAGATTAGGCATTTAGGTGTCAGAAAACAAAATAAAGGTGACAGTGTAGGAGGATGATATTCTGGGATGGAAGAGTATTTAAGGCTGGATCTCCTTAAACTTGTCCCTTTTAAATACTACTGTTGGCTAATTCAAGAAATACAAGCTTGCTGGTGTTATATTATTCTCATTACTTAAACTTTAATGTTACAAGCCTAATATCTTAGATGAGACATAACTGTACATGATTATTTCTTAAAATCATAAGACTATAGCATTTAAATAGCCATTTCAAATTAGTCAAAAGATTGTCACTCCACTGGGCCAGATTCTCCCATTTATTAATAGTATATGCAATATCAAACAGGCACAGCTTCCATCTCTGCATGAAAAAACTAATACTAATCCTAAAAGTCTGATTTTCTTCAACACTTCTGTGCATGCATGCTAAGTCGCTTCAGTTGTGTCAGACTTTATGCAACCCCATGAACTGTAGCACGCCAGGCTCCTCTGTCCATGGGATTCTCCAGGCAAGAATGCTAGTGTGAGTTGTCATGCCCTCCTTGTCCCAATCCGGGGATTGAACCTGTGTCTCTTAAATCTCCTGCATTTGCAGGAGGGTTCAAGGTCTTCCCTGGTAGCTCACACGGTAAAGCATCTGCCTGCAATGTGGGAGACCTGGGTTCAATTTCTGAGTTGGGAAGATCCCCTGGAGAAGGAAATGGCAACCCACTCCAGTACTCTTGCTTGGAAAATTTCATGGACAAAGGAGCCTGGTAGGTAGTCCATGGGATCATAAAAAGTCAGGCATGGCTGAGTGACTTCACGGTTCTTTACCACTAGCAGCACCTGGGAACTCTAAATCTTCTCAAGTTGGAAAAACATTATTTCACTACAGATAACAGTGATCATACTAAGTAAAACAGTGATCACTGACATTACTAAAAGAGATTTATGCCAAAGGATGTTATTTGTTACTCTGATGGGATTTATTAAGCACAATTTTTATTTGTTATATCAATGATTTCACAACTATGATCGGTTAGCACTCACTTATACAGATTCAAATAATATACGTGATCTAATTCTTCAGTCTACCAATAGTTCCTATATTTGAATTGGTAAATTTCAAGTCAAGTAAAATGTCTGTCTTCTTTCAACCTTGGAGACTTTGCACTTGATGGGATCCTGAGAAGTCAAACTTTAAATATTTTGGATCTGATGGCTCTTGCATTTTTTCATTCTTAGAACCATAAAATTCTTTAAAGTTTTCATATACATATATTCCCTGGTAGGTCAGCTGGTAAAGAATCCGCCTGCAACGCAGGAGACCTTGGTTCCATTCCTGGGTCAGGAAGATCCTCTGAAGGGTTAGGCTACCCATTCTACTATTCTTGGGCTTCCCTGGTGGCTCAGATGGTAAAGATTCCACCTGCAGTGTGGGAGACCTGGATTTGATCCCTGTATTGGAAAGATACCCTGGAGAAGGGAAAGGCAACCCACTCCAGTGTTCTTGCTTGGAGAATCCCCTTGGACAGAGGAGCCTGGAGGGCAATAGTCCATTTGGGTCACAAAGAGTCAGACACGACTGAGCGACTAAGCATATTACTTATACATTATATGATTATATGTTATGATTGCTGATATAAACATATACATACACATTTAATTTGAGTATTTCATATCTGCTTTAAGGTCACAATTTTACTCATATTCCCTTTGATTCAGAAAATACATTTATCTGAAGCATTTGCATTTTTTGTAATGTTCTATCCTCTTGAACAATATAACAAATTAGTCAATAACACCAACATGATTGAATAATAAGACTCAACACTTTAAGTTAAATTTTCTCTTTTGTACGAAATTATATACTAATGGATTTTCAGATTTAATGGGTGTCAGTTGACCAGAGCCATTATCCTCTTTTTGGTGCTCGAATTGTCTCAAGCACACTTTAAATTGGTTCCTGTGGTCTTTTGACATAACACCATTCATCTTCAAAGGCTTCCTAGATTTCTGGCACAACTAGGTGCACCAGCTTCTCACAGAACCCTCCTGCACAGACGTGGAATCAACCTTTTATTCCAAGAGGCCCCACATTCCTTGGCACGAGAGCATACCACAGAATGACCTTGCTTCTGGGCCATGTCAGTGGACAGGGCTCAAAATGACATTTCCCCCACAGAATGGCATGAGTTCTTTTTTCCAGCTCTATGGAGGTGACCTATCAACAAATTTCCACTGCATAATGCAGTATTGTTAACTGTATCTAAACTGCACTCCCCATGTCATACATTAGATCTCCAGAACTTATTCATCCTGAGCAACTGAAACTTTATAACCTTTGTACAGTAATCTCCCCTTTTTCTGTTTCACCTCACTCCTGGCCACCATCACTCTACTCTCTGCTTCCATGAAACTGACTATTCTGGATGTCACAGTAAGTCTGATTATGCAAGTATTTGTCTTTCTGTGTTGGACTTATTTCAGTTAACAATGTCCTCCAGGTTCATCGATGTTGATGCAAATAGCAGGATTTTCTCCTTTTTTTAAGGCTATATAATATTATATTGTACATAGAAAGGTATATAGATATTTTCACTCCCATATTCATTGCCTCAGGACACACAATAGCCAAGATATACAAACAAATGTCCACTGATGGATGAATGCATAAATAAATGAATAGTTTAAATAGGGATTCTACGCCATTAGAAAGATTAATACAAATTCATGCCTTTCACTATGGATGAAAAGGACAGACTTTAGAAGACAGCTAAAAGTCTCTGCCACAGTCCAAGCATCTGAACAATTATGAGCAAAATCATAACTACTATGTAACTTTTCTCAAATTTAAAATAAATGATTATTTAAGTGAGGAAATACCCAAATATTGTTCTAATTGTATGAAAATAAAGGTAAGTAAATATTTCTGAAATGCTTTAATTTATATTTCTCTTACTAAACCACAGTCTATCTTTCTGAAATGTTTATTGGAATATTCCTTAGATAATGTTCAAACTCTTTTCAGCCTAGTGGAAATTAAGTATCAACTGCAGAGATCTGTCAAAAAATGGATTGCTTTCATACCTATTGAAACAAGCAAAACTAAAAAATATTTTAAAATTTCATGTTGACTAAAATAATAATTTCTTTTAATTGGCTTTATATGGGTAATATAATGTCAATTATTTAGAAAACTTTTATACCCAATCATTTCCATGTAAATTAGGTGAGCCATTTCACAAACTAAATTTATTATACAAGTAAAAGAAGCAACAATGCCAAGATATAACAATGGAAATTGGTGACTGAGCACATCAATTCCCTAGGAGCCTTAAACATGCCATTTAAATCTAATTTCTGTTTCTGCAGCAACAAAAGTGAGTCTAAAAAAGAATAAATCAAGAAAGGCTTAGGAATTTCCCTGGCTATCCAGTGTCTGGGACTCTGCACTCCCAAAATAAGGGCCTGAGTTTGATCCCTAATCAGGGAACTAGATCCCATATGCCATGGTTAAGACCTGGGGCAGCCAAATAAATAAATATTTTATAAGGCAGAGAGAGAGAAGGCTTAAAGATTTAATCCAGTAATGTGGTAAACTAAATCAAGGCACTGATTCTTTGACACCCTTCCCATAAATAGTTCAGTCCTGGTGGCTAAAGGCTGTTTGGCCAATAAAATATGAGGAAAGTGACAATGTGCTGATTAGTAGACCTCCTGGTCTCTTAGAACTCTCATTTGTATAGGCTTGAGATACCATGCAAGAAGCCTGATGCCTCTAACAGAACAATTATGAAGGTAGGCGCTGAAGCTACACGAAGAGAGCAAATCAGCTGAGCCCAGACTTCCAGCTGTCCCTAACAAGGCACAAGATGTGAGTAAAACCCTCCTTGGACTGTCTTGTCCAGACCAGGCTGGCCTCCAAGTGTGCCCAGTTGGGACCATACAGAGTAGAATTACTCAGCTGAACCCTGTCCAAACTCCTGATCCACAGATCATGAGCATAATAAGCTGATTGTTTTTACAAACCACCAAATTTGGAATATTTGTTACACAGAAGTAGATGAGAAAAAGTAGATATAGTCTTAGGTATTCAAAATGGGAACTCTGCTGGTACTGTGCAAGCAACATATCCTATAAAACCTCTTGGTGCAAATACTGGCTAAAACTTTTCTAAAAGTATTTAAATTTGCAGCTAAACTCACAAGAGAATAAGAACACATTCATAAGGAAGGCGTCCACAACGAATCTGGACTAATAAGTAACACTAAAGTCGGCAACTGCCCAAGGAAAACGGTTCTAAAAAGCAAGAACCTTGTGTTTTAATGGCTGAGAGAACATTTTGGGCAATCACAAAATGGGGAATTAGAGTAGAGAGGCTGATTAAGCCAAGAGTCCAACAGGTTGTGCCTTGAATAAGAGACTGAACAGAAAAATGTCAGTCCTGCAAAGGGATATTATTGGGAAACTATTTTTGGCCTTCAGGGAAGGAAGAAACTAAGAAGATATTTATTCAGAGAATCTGTTAACAAAAGCAGTCCTCAAACGGATTTGGGATTCCAATTCAAAACTACCTGCATGTTCCAAAAGAGCTAAGAAATTAAAGTAGTCTGAAATTGGAAACAGTCCTAGGTATCTAATTAAAATACCGGCTAGTCTCCTCTGAAGAATAGATTCCTGTCATGATCAAGTTTGAATTTCTATAGATAAGGAAAGTAATGGGCTTGGAGCTGACTTGTGCCAACTCACAGAAGCCAAGTGTGTGCATTTCTTCCCAACTCTGCATTCAACAGTACCAGGTTGATAGCCTGAAATTGGCTAGGGGTGTGGGGATTATTCATACCACAGAAATTAGCAAACACCACAAATTGGGGCTTTTTTTTAAATAAGTGAGCCACTTCATCAGCACAAAACTAGATAAAAGCTCCACAAACATGAGTTATTAGAAATATCACAACGAACCACAAATAGGAATCAGTAGAAAACAGCACAATTCAGCTCCTAAAAGCTTCATATGATTGAACTGCATGATAGGAAATATAAAATAAGAATCTTACTGATGCTTACAGGAAAGAGATTCACAAACATAGGCAAAAAATGAGAGATTATAAAAAGTGATTAACAGATTTTAAAAAGGTTTCAGATATCTTTGTAAAGTATATTTATTGTGATTACTAATCATTTTTAGTATGATATAAAGATATAACTGACTTTTATAAATTAGACTGCATCTTGAGAATTTGCTGAACTTATTTCCTAGCTCTAGAAACTTCCTGATAGATTCCTTAGGACTCTGCACTTATAAGTTACCACCTACATGATTATGACATGAAACAAATTTCTTTTCTGATTTATATGACTTTTATCTTTAGACTAATACTTTCAGTACAATGTTGAATCAAAATAGTAAATAGATATTCTCTTCTAATTCCCAGTCTTAAGATGCTGCATATGTGTATTTATTCATTTACTATTAGTGATATCAAGAGGTTTTGCTGTAGATTGCCTTCTATCAAGTTGAGGGAGTTCATTCCAAATTTTCTGGGATAGTTTTAGCATGAAATGGTAGGATTTTCATTAAATTTTCCCCTTTACCTAAGGACATGAATTTAATTGATAGATTTTTAAGTGTTAAATCACTCATGTACTCTTGGGTCATGCTATCTTGTACTTTTATGAAATCCTAGATTCAATTTGCTAATAATTTGTTGAGGATTTTCCTGTCTTTGTACATGATAGGTGTGCTTAGTTGCTCAGTTGTGTCTGACTCTGCCACCCTCTGGAGTGTAGCTTGCCAGTTTCCTCTGTCCATGGGGATTTTCCAGGCAAGAATACTGAAGCGGGTTGCCAGTTCCTCCTGCAGGGGTACATGATAGGTACTGGCATATAATTTTCTTTCTTATAATGACTTTTTGCAATTTTGGCATCATGGTAATGCTGACTTAATAAAATGAGTAAGGAAGTATAAGTGAGCCACTTCAGCATTCAGGAGCTGAACTATGCTGTTTTCTACTGATTCCTATATGTTGGTTTGCTGTGATATTTCTAACAACTCATATTTTGGGGGACTTATCTAGTTTTGAGCTGATGAAGTGACTCACTTATAAAAAAATTGATGAAGCACAAGCTGGAATTAAAATTGCCAGGAGAAATATCAATAATCTCAGATACATAGATGGCATCACCTTTATGGCAGAAAGTGAAAAAAAAAAAAAACTAAAGAGCCTCTTAAGGAAAGTGAAAGAGGAGAGTGAAAAAGTTGGCCTAAAACTCAACATTCAGAAAACTAAGATCATGGCATCTGGTCCCATCACTTCATGGCAAATAGATGGGGAAACAATGGAAACTGTGACAGGTTTTATTTTGGGGGGCTCCAAAATCATTGCAGATGGTGACTGCAGCCATGAAATTAAAAGATGCCTACTCCCTGGAAGAAAAGTTATGACCAACCTAGACAACATATTAGAAAGCAGAGACATTACTTTGCTGACAAAGGTCCATCTAGTCAAGGCTATGTTTTTTTCCAGTAGTCATGTATGGCTGTGAGAGTTGGACTCTAAAGAAAGCTGAGTGCTGAAGAATTGATGCTTTTGAACTGTGGTATTGGAGAAGACTCTTGAGAGTCCCTTGGACTGCAAGGAGATCCAACCAGTCCATCCTATAGGAGATCAGTCTTGGATATTTGTTGGAAAGACTGATGCCAAAGTTGAAGCTGCAGTACTTTGGCCACATGGTACCACAAGCCAACTCATTAGAAAAGACCCTGATGCTGGGAAAGATTGAAGGCAGGAGGAGAAGGGGGCGACAGAGGCTGAGATGGTTTGACGGGAACACTAACTCAATAGACATGAGTTTGAGCAAGTTCTATGAGTTGGTGATGGACAGGGAAGCCTGGCGTGCTGCAGTCCATGGAGTTGCAAAGCGTCGGACACAACTGAGCAACTGAACTGACTTAACTGAAGGGAGTACTCCCTCATTTTCTTTACTGAAAGGTTTTTTTATAAGATTGGATTTATCTCTTAAATGCTTGATCACATTTGCCAATGAAGCCACCTGGAACTGGAACCTGTCATAATATGGAATTTATCTATTTTGCCTGGGTTGTTCAGTTTATTGACAAAAAATTATTCATAATATTCCTTTATTTTTGTTTCAGTATCTGTATCCTTGTATTGGTAGCTTGTGTTTTTTCTCTTTTACTCTTGGTTAGTCTAGCTAGAGATTTGTCAATTATATCAGTTTTATTCAAAGAACCAACTTTTGACTTCATTGGGTTTTAACTTTTTAAATTAACTTTTACACTTATCTTTAGTATTTGTTTTCTTCTACTTTGGGTTTAACTTGTTCTTTTGCTTGGATGCTAAAACGGTGCTTAAAACATTGATTTTAAAACTTTCTATTTTCTTAATAACTATACACATGAGTACTGGACTGACTACATGTCATCAATTTTGGTATGCTTTTTTTTTCATTCCATTCAAAATATTTTCTAATTTCTTTCATGATTTAGTCTTTGATGCAAATAGGCTGAATTTTCATGTATTTAGGGTTTTTCTGGATGTCTTTTATTATTATTTGCCCACATAAATATCACTTTAATGCATTTCATTTCCTTGTGTTTTTCAGATTTCTACCAGATACCATTTATCTTCCACCTAAATAATGTCACTTGTCATTTCCTATAGTGCAGGTCTGTCTACAGTGCATTTTTTCACATTTTGTTTAACCAAAAATTTCATATTTAGCCTTCCCTTTGAAGGAGATATTCACTGAATATAGACTTGTGGGTTCAAAATCTGTCAGTGTTTAAAAATTTCCTTATCTTCTGTCTGGCAAAAGTTTCTGTTAGCTCTTATATTTGTTCTACTGTATGGTCTGTATCTCTTTTGCTCAGACTGCTTTTAAAATTTTCTCTTTTTCACAAGTTTTCAGCAATTTGATTGTGACGTACCTTGATATAAGGGAGGTGATAGGTTGTTTTATCTTTCTTTGGGTTCAATGGGGTTTTTTAGCTGTGTGTTTATATGATTCATCATATTTGGAATTTTCAGCCATCATTTCATTTTTTTCAATGTTTCTGTCACATACACTTCTCATTAAAGAATTCAATTAATTAGATTGCTTGGTACTTTTTCACTGGCCACTGTGATGTTGTTCATTTCCTTTTTTAGTTTATTTTTTCTCTATGTGCTCTATTTTTTTGGCATTTTTTCCCTAATCTTAAATTCACTGATCTTTCTACAGTTTTTTGTGTTAATCCCTTCTAATGAGATTCTTAAACAGATGGGAATATCAGACCACTTGACCTGCCTGCTGAGAAATCTGTATGCAGGTTAAGAAGAGAGAGTTAGAACCAGACATGGAACAATGGACTGGTTCCAAATTGAGAAAGGAGTACGTTAGGGCTGTATATTGTCACCCTGTTTATTTAACTTATATGCAGAGTACATTTTGAGAAACACTGGGCTGGATGAAGCACAAGCTGGAATCAAGATTGCCAGGAGAAATATCAATAACCTCAGATACTCAGATGTCACCACCCTTATGGCAGAAAGTGAAGAAAAACTAAAGAGCCTCTTGATGAAAGTGAAAGAGGAGAGTGAAAAAGTTGGCTTAAAGCTCAACATTCAGAAAACAAAGATCATGGCATCCAGTCCCATCACTTCATGGCAAGTAGATGGGGAAACAGTGGAAACAGTGGCTGACTTTGTATTCTCGGGCTCCAAAATCACTGCAAATGGTGATTGCAGCCATGAAATTAAAACACGCTTGCTTCTTGGAAGAAAAGCCATGACCAACCTATACAGCATATTAAAAAGAAGAGACATGACTTTGCCAAAAAAGAGCATCTAGTCAAAGCTATGTTTTTTCCAGTAATCATGTAATGGATATGAGAATTGGACCATAAAGAAAGCTGAATGCTGAAGAATTGATGCTTTTGAACTGTGGTGTTGGAGAAGACTCTTGAGAGTCCCTTGGACAGCAAGGGGATCAAACCAGCCCATCCTAAAGGAAATCAGTCCTGAATATTTATTGGAAGGACTGATGCTGAAGCTGAAACTCCAATACTTTGGCCACCTGATGTGAAGAACTGACTCATTTGAAAAGATCCTGATGCTTGAAAAGATTGAAGGCGGGAGAAGGGGACGACAGAGGATGAAATGGTTGGATGGCATCACTGACTTGATGGACATGAGTTTGAGCAAGCTCCGGGAGTTGGTGATAAACAGGGAAGCCTGGCATACTGCAATCCATGGGGTCACAAAGAGTTGGACACGACTGAGCAACTGAACTGAATTGATAAGATCTGTGTTCCTACAATAACTCCCACTTTTACTTGAGTTTATTTGTGTACATTTGTGTTCCTTAAAAAAAGAAAAAGAAGGAAAGGGAAGAATAAGAGGAAGAGAAGGAGGGGGGGAAGAAGGAGAGAAGAAAAGTTAATACTAGCATGGGCCTACTATGTGCCAAGCACTGCTCTAACCTCTTTCTATATCATAACTTGGTCATATCTTTAAACAATTTGACATGAGATATTTTCATTTTACTCACTGTTCAGGACATGAAGGAGAGCATAGGCAGGTTAAGTAACTTGCCTAAGTCCACTTAGTAAGAAATGAAGTGGACATTTTAATTCAGGCAATAAATCATCTGTAATCTACATTACTAATCACATTATAGTCAACTTTCTGCAAATATCGCTGTATTCATTTCCTAAGACTGCCATAACAAAACAGCACAGACCAGGTGATTTAAACAACATAAAAGTATTCCTTACAATTCCGAAGGAGACAAGAAGTCCAAGAACGAAGTGTCAGCAGACTTGGTTTCTTTGGAGACCTCTCCTTGCCTTGCAGAGAGCCATCTCCTTAATACGGCTCCTCATAGCTTTTATTCTGTGCCCGTGTGTACGTGGCATCTCTTTCCAGGGTCCTCTGTCTGTGGATTTCTCCAGGCAAGAGAACTGGAGTTGGTAGCCATCTGCTTCTCCAGGGGATCTTCCCAACCCAGGGATCAAACCCTGCATTGGAGGCAAATTATTTACCATCTGAGCCACCACAGAAAGCAGTCACATTGAACTAGGGCCCCATTATTTTGACCTTCATTATCTCACTTGACCTTTATTACCTCTTTAAAGGCTCTATCTCCAAAGATAGTCATATTTGGGGTTCCACCGTTAGGGGCACAATTCACTCCATGCACGTGTGCATGCAGGCTAAGTGGCTTCAGTTGTGTACTATTCTGCAACCCTGTAGACTGTAGCTCACCAGGTTCCTCTGTCCATGGGATTCTCCAGGCAAGAATACTGGAGTGGGTTTGCCATGCCCGTCTCCAGGGGATCTTCCTGACCCAGGGACTGAACTCAGGTGTCTTATATCTCCTGCATTGGGCAGTGGGTTCTTTACCACTAACACCACTTGGGAAGCCCAATTCAGTCCATAGCAGTCTCTAAATCTTCAGATGGAAATCAAAGCTTGGAAAGCTGGGTTCATGATGCCGGAGTAAATCACTTGGGTAAAACAAATGCACGTGACTTACCTGTAGACCTGACGGTTTATTGCAACTGAACTACAACTAGTTATACTAATCATTGTTTTAATTTGCTGTTTGTTTCCAAATTGTTTATGCTTAGTGTTTCCCTGCTGCCCTATAACTTTGCCAGTGTTTACTAGCTGTGCTACTTATGTCCTGTCTATTTTATAAGAATGTTTGCTCTTATAGTACCCAATCTGTAATCAGACCTCCAAAAGATTGGTGATGGCTAAACATCTTGAAGAAATAGATTACATTTATGATTTTTCAGATTGATTGTAATAATGTGGTTCTAGGTATGGGAAGAAGCAAAAAGGGAAAATATCTGCTGGGTCATAATTGACTAATAAGACAGAGGGTCCAGCGAACCTTTAATTACCAATAGGGCTTGATCCAGAAATTGGCACCTGGAGTGGCATATCAACAAGAATTTTTGCTTGATCTGGGAAAAGACTCTCAGCACCAAGGGACAAAAATTAGTTATGAAATATATCCCAAACACTGGTCAAATTTTGGACCAAGAAGAGGAACTGAGAAATAAAACATTGCCCAACATATCAGTAAGCAAACGAAGTTACAGTCAGCAATCACAGCACTTCCATGTTCAGCCGGTGAGCCCTGAGGGAACTCCTGAGGAAACAAAGAATACCTGACATTTGGCAGCCATCAGACTATAGCCGCTCTCAACAGTGAGTCTTGAGGAAACTCAGGATGTGAAAACACAGGATACAGCCCTGTAGAGCTGAGGAACATATCAAAGGAATGATTGGAGTGAGCCCAGACTCGCATCTTCCCGCACAGAAAAGTGCTAAAGTCCTTTATCTGAGATATTCTTTTCTTTCATTAAAAGTAATCTTTTGTTCTTACTACCTGCGCTTTGTTGCAAAACTCCTATATATTCTAAGTCTCCTCTTGCCTCCTCAAAGCAGTTTTCTCAGGGGTTACTTGAAATGCTGCTTCCCGGGCTTAAAGTCCTCAGTGGTGGGGGTGGTTTAGTCACTAATTTGTATCCAACTCTCTGCGACCCCATGGACCGTAGCCCACCAGGCTTCTCTCTCCATGCGATTTTCCATGCGAGAATACCAGAGTGGGTTGCCATTTCCTTCTACCAAGACTATTTGCTACCCAGAGATCGAACCCATGTCTCCTGCATTGCAGGCAGTCTCCTGCTTAGTATGCCTCACAAATAAAACATAAGTCTCAAAAATAAATGCAGAAACTAATAGAAGACACACACAAATACCCTAATTCAGATGTCAGAGTAGATAATTTTAGTTATATATAAGGCAAGACAATAAGCATCCACTATATATGCTCTAATAACTTAAAAGTGGATTGAGGGGGGACCTCCCTGGTGGTCCAGTGGTTAAGACTTTGCCTTCCAATGCAGAAGGTATGGGTTCGATCCTTGGCTGGGGAGTTAAGACCCCCATATGCCTTGTGGCTTAAAAGCCAAAATGTGCAACCAAAGCAATATTATAACAAATTCAATAAAGACTTGAAAAATGATCCACACCAAAAAAAAACTTTAAAAAAAAAGTGGATTGAGGATCTTTCATAGCCTATAACCTAGAAAAGCATCCTTGCTCTATTTACATCAACATATTTTTGAGATGATAAAAAATAATTAGCTAATGGTGGCTCAGATGGTAAAGAGTCTGCCTGCGATGCAGGAGACTGGGGTTTGATCCCTGGGTTGGGAGGATCCCCTGGAGAAGTGAATAGCTATTCATTCCAGTATTCTTACTTGAAGAATCCTGTGGACAGAGGAGCCTGGCAGGCTACAGTCCATGGGGTCACAGAGTTGGACAGGACTGAGTGACTCAGCGCACACACACACAAAACGCATCTAACATTGTATGTCTTCCTTTATCCCCCATACTCCAGCAAGAAGCACTAATTTGTAACTGGACCTTCTTCTATGACTATAAGAAGGGAGAAAAAAAAAGAAAGAAAAATTAATTTCATGGTCTACAAGATTTATTGCACAGAAAATTTGAGTCAAATTGTAAGCTTACAAAATTATAATAAGGTTCATAACCCTATTATTATCCTGAGTTATTGCCCTGAGCCTCAAATTTTATTTTTTAAAAATCTGTGAGGTATGAGGAATATTTTTAGGAATAATCTGACTTTGTTTATAATTTTTAAATGTGTATATTGTACATATCCTAACTTTACCCACTGACTTGTAAATTAGTCATTTCTACATTCAAAAATGTGTATGCCCTAGGGCTGACCTTAACACTTTGATCTTTGTGAACCTCTGAATGTATCATTTTCAATAGAGATTTTCTTTTAAATAAATGCATGATTTTCTATTATGAACAAGCAGTGCCAATGTCCAAAAATGACAAGAAGAAAAAAAACTCAATGCATCTGTTTAAAGCCAAGTCTGAGAATATGTCATTTCAAAGTCATTTCAAGTAGCTAGTAACTGCAATTCTAAAATTAAGTAAATTTACATAGTCTAACACATTTTCCCTCTTTAAAAGAGTTATACAAAGAAATTGACTCTTTGGAAAATGTCATGCTTTGAACAATCATTTAAATTAATGTTCCATAAATCACAATCTTATTTAGCATATTAGTTCAGATAATTAGTTTACATACACATGATTGAAACAATAAAATGTTCTAAGTTATATAATTGTTCATAATTAGAATATTAAATTACTGCCCTAGTTTTTAAATTTTCAAACAAATTGTCTCACCATTATTTGATATTTATTTAGCTTATGGTTTTATTGCTAAACTCGAGTTTCTACTTGGCAAGCTCAAATATAATTTGTTTAACGGAGTGAAGAAGATAAAACATTTAGGTAAATGTCAGTATAGCTGAATATATAAGTTTTAGAAATAGATTCAAAAGATTTGACTCCTTTCTGACAGCACCCTAAAATCTAAAAAGGAAAAAATATATATATATACACAGATATACATATCATTTTAAGAGGCTTATCCATGCCGAACACAGACTTATTACAGTTTTGTTTGAATCTGACTTTAAAATCTATGGTAATTCTATATCATTTGTCTCTGACAGTCATATCACCAGGGAAGAATTAATCTATGTGAGTTGCTGTCTGTTTCTCTTCTTTCTCTCCTCTATCTGCTGCTATTATTCTTTCTCCTCTCCTACTTTCCACTTCTTTTTATTCTTTTCTTTCCTAATGCCAAAAAAGCTTATTTAATTAAGCCACAACTACTATCCCTGATCCCCTAGAATTCCATAATTAAAAGTTTTATCTTCATAGAAATAATGTGTCTTAGAACATATGGTAGTTCTAATCTAGAATGTTTCTAGCATCCAATAAGAATAATCAAATAACAGAATTAGTCATATTTCAACTTTACATCATGAATAAGAATTAAATACTGAAAATATGGAGATGTCATTTTTAGGGTCCATATTAAGGCTCTACATGAAAGCTTTCGAAAACAATTTGATTCACTTCTCAGTAGGTAGCTATTATGGATTCAGTTGTGTCTTCCCACAAATTCATATAGTCAAGTCCTAACTCACAGTCCCTCAGAATGTGACCTTATCTGAAGATAGGGTCTTTATAGAGGTGCTCAAGTTAAATCACATTAGGATGAGCCCTATTCAAGCATAGCTGATAAAAAGGGGAAATTTGGAGACAAATACATAGGGAACCTCTATGAATATCAACACAGAGATCAGGGTGATGCAACTATAAGCTAAAGAACCCTAGAGATTGCCAAGCAAACCACCAGAAGCTCAAGGACAGATATGGAACTGATTCTTCTTCAAAACTCCCAGAAGGAAAAAACCTTGCCAAAGCCTTGATCTTGTGATTCTGGCCTACAGAACCATGAGACAATAAATGTCTGTTATTTAAGCCTCAGTTTGTGGTATTTTGTCACGGTAGCCCTAGAAAACTAATATAGTATCTAGCTTTTGTTATTTCCACTTGGTAACTTTGTGGCTTCTAATTTTGATAATGTTTTCATTTGCGTTGAAGACTCATTGATAACAGAAAAGGAAAAAAATCAGAATGATAGGAAAAGTGAAAGTGTTAATCGCTCAAGTGAAAGTGTTAGTTGCTCAGTTGTGTCTGACTCTTTGTGACCCCATGGACTCTAGCCTGCCAGGCTCCTCTATCCATGGAATTCTCCAGGCAAGAATACTGGAGTGGGTTGCCATGCCCTCCTCTAGGGGATCTTCCTAACCCAGGGGTTGAACTTGGGATTCCTGCATTGCAGGCAAATTCTTCACTATCAAGTTCACAGTTAGATTATCAAATATATCCTACGTTCAGACTGGAGAGGCTCAACAATCCATGCATTATAGATAAAGTTCTACTACATTATTACATCAACTAGTATTACTGATGTTTTAGTATTGTAGTGTCAAAAAAACACAGGTTCAGAACTTTAAAACAAGACTTGCCCCAGGTTGCAAGGTTGATGTAACATCCAAAAATTAGTTAATGTAATACAGCCTATCAATATAATTAAGGACAAAAACCAAGCAGGCATCTCCATAGACATAGAAAAGTCATTTGACAAAAATCAGCAATTTCTCATAAGGACAACCAACAAGCTAGGAATAGAGGGTAACTCCCTTAACTAAAGTGTACCTACAATAAAATCATATCTAACATCATACTTAATGATGGTATATCAAATCATCACACTCACAATTCCTAATTTCAAACTTATTATGAAACTATAGTGATCAAGACAATGTGACAATGTCACAGTAGACATGTATGTTCTTGGAATAGAATAGACATTTAAAATAAATGAACACCCATGTTAGTGGTCAAATGATTTTTAATAAGGATGCCAAGACAATTCAATGGACAGTGAATTGGATACCCAAATGTAAATGAATGAGGTTGGAACCATTCCTCATACCATATTCAAAAATTAACTCAAAATGGATCACAGTCCTAAATGTAAGAGCTAAAACTATAAAAGTACCAAAATATAATGTAGGACCTTGGGTTAGGAAAAGCCTTCTTAGATATGACATCAAAATCACAAGCAATGAAAAAAGAAATAAATTAGACTGCATTACTCAGGATTCTCTGGAGAAATATAACTGATAAGATATATACACATATAGAAAGAGATTTCTATACATATATAGAAAGAGAAAGAAATTGGCTTATGAAATTATAAAGACTAAGGAGTCTCAAGATCTTCAGTCAGCAAACCAGAGAATCTGGAAAATAGATGAGTTAAGTTCTAATAGCTCATACGCTTGAGACCCCAAAACAATGCTGTTTTGGTTTGAGTCCAAAGGCAGAGAAAGAGTAACGGGCCAACATAAACATTAGGCAAGAAGAGTTCCTTTTACTCAAAGGAGGGTCAAGTTTTTTGTTCTGTTTAGGTCTTCGACTAATTAGATGAGGCCCACTCACAGTAAAGCTTTTCCCTGATAGCTCAGTTGGTAAAGAAACCGACTGCAATACAGGAGACCCCAGTTTGATTCCTGGGTCAGGAAGATCTACTGGAGAAGGGATAGGCTACCCACTCCAGTATTCTTGGGCTTACTTTGTGGTTCAGCTGGTAAAGAATCCACCTGCAAATGTGGGAGACCTGGGTTTGATCCCTGGGATGGGAAGATCCCCTGGAGAAGGGAAAGGCTACCCACTTCAGTATTCTGGCCTAGAGAATTCCATGGACTATCCATGGGGTTGCAAAGAGTTGGACATGACTGAGCAACTTTCACTCACAGTAAAGAGGGTAATCTGTAATCTGCTTTGATCAGTCCCAGAATGTTTGACCAAATATCTGGGCAACCCCTCCACCATGACCTAGTTAAGTTGATATGGTATTAACCATCACATAGACTTTATTGAAATTTAAAACTTTTGTGCTATAAACATTAAATTAAGGAAGTGAAACATGAGAGAAATGAAAGAAAATTAGAGAAAATATTTGCAAATCATATCTCTGATAAAGGTCTTTAAATCCATAAAGAACTCTATTAATGAAATAATAAAAAAAAACATTAAAAATAGGCAAAGTATCTGAACAGACAATTTTCCAAATAAGATATACAAGTGTCCAGTTAGCACATGAAAAGATTATCAACAACATTAGCCATTAGGGAAAATGCAAGTCAAAACTACAATGTGATATTTTATAGCTACTTTTGTCATTGTTTAGTTCCTAAGTCATGTCCATTGCTTTTGTGACCCCATGTCAGGCTCCTCTGTTCATGGGATTCCCCATGCAAGAATACTGGAGTGGGGTGCCATTTCCTTCTCCAAGGCATCTTCCTGACCCAGGAATCAAACCTGCATTTCCTGCATTGGCAAGTGGGTTCTTTACCACTGAACCATTTACACCTGCTAGAATGGCTATAAAAAAGTAAAAGGATAACAATAACAAGAGTTGGAGAGGATGTGAAGAATTTGAAACTTTCATAAACTGCTATGAAAGTTAAAGCTGCTCAGTCGTGTCTGATTCTTTGCGACCCTATGGACCATACAGTCCATGGAATTCTCCAGGTCAGCATACTGGAGTGGGTAGACTTTCCATTCTCCAGGGGATCTACCCAACCCAGGGATGGAACCCAGGTCTGCCACATTGCAGGCAGACTCTTTACCAGCTGAACCACAATGGAAGCCCTCATAGAAGTGCAAAATAATGCAGTTTGGCATTCCTCAAAATTTAAATATAGAGTTATGCCAGGTGACCCAGAAATTCCATTCCTAAAACATTCACACAAATGTCTCTGGTAGCATTATTCATAACAGCAATAAATGGAAACAACTCTAATTTATATCAACTGACTAATGGATAAATGAAATAAATGCATCTATATGGTAAAAGAGTATTCAGAAATACAAAGGACCAGAATACTGACACATGCTACAACAGAGGGATCTTGAAAACATATGTTAAGTGAAAAGAATCAATCTCAAAAGACACTTACTACACAGTTCCATTTATATGAGATGTTCAGAACAGGCAAATCTGTAGACAGAAAGTAGACCAATGATTGACTAGGGCAGAGGTGGGTTGGAAGGGAATGGGAAGTGATTGCTATAGGGAAGGAATTTCTTTCTAGGAAGACAAAAATGTTCCAAAATTGATTCTGAGAATGGTTTCCCAACTCTGTGAACATAATAAAAGCTATTTAGTTTTGCACATTAAATGAATGAATTGTGTGATCTGTAAATTATATCTCAATAAAGTTGTTAAAAATTGAAATAAAATTTTAAGACATTTGCGATTAATTTGTCCCATTTCCAAGAATAGCATTGAAGAAGGAAAGTGCTCATCCAGGACCATCTCCTAGTTTTTGAACACACCAAAATTATAAACTTTTTTTTTAGTACCTTAGTATGTCCAAGACCCTCTTCAACATGTCTTATAGTCTGCAAGAGAGAGGGTCTCTGAGATACTCTGATGCTTATCAGGGAAGGGAAAGTTAATCGTATCCTGAAAAAATTGTCTGATTTCAAAAGGACGATTTTAAGGTAGATTTGAAAGAAGTCACAGGATTTGTCCAGGGGAGTAAAATTGTTACTTTTTTTGTTATTTGAGATTTTCAAGTATTCTACTTGTAACTCTGTTGTTTATGAGAGTTCTGATAACCCTGTCAGTCTCCCTGCTGAAAGTGTACAGATACACATATTTTACCATATATTCTTTTTTTTCTATATACTCTTTAACTATAAATATGTCTTTTGAAGCACTGTTGTTTCTCTCTATTCATTTTAAATGTAACTTGAGGAAATTGGGCATGGCAAGGTGGTAGGGGTTAATGTTTCTGTAGGGAGCAGCAAACTACAAATGCAAGCCAGGGAAAGACACGTCATGACATCTCCAGTGGTTTTCTAAAGTAGTTGTAGGGGGCTTCTCTGACGGTGCAGTGGATAGCAATCCACCTGCCAATGCAGGAGATACAGGTTTGATCCCTGATCCAGAAAGATCTCTCACACCACGGGGCGACTAAGCCCTTGCACCCCAACTACTGAACCTGTGGCTCTAGAGTCTGGGGGCCGCAGAGCCCATGAGCCACAGCCACTGAAGCCCATGTACCCTGGAGCCCATGCCCTGCAACCAGAGAAGCCGCTGCAAAAAGAAGCCTGCACACCACAGCTAGAGAGGAGCCCCTGCTCTCTGCAACCAGAGAAAAGCCCATGCGGCAAAGAAGACCCAGCACAGCCAAACACAGAGAAACAAAATAAGTGTTTTCATTAAGATTAAAAAAATAAATAAAGTAGTTCTGAGGTTAATTCTGCTTCATCAACAGGTAGGTCTCTGAAAGCTGGGGTAACCACCTGGCAGCCTTTCTCTGAGGCTAGAGCTATGTGCTACAGTGAAAATGTGGGGATTTCCCGTCCAGCATTGGCCTGAGGCCAGGGCAGTAGGACTCTTGCCCTATGCTTCAGGGTTTAGAAGTTGACTATAAAACACTCCAACTCCTGAAAGAATGAAAGAGAACTTGAGTCCTGCCTCACTTAGAATCAGAGTCTTACTACTGCTAGATGCTCAGCAGCCTCTCTTGTGAGTAACACTGCTCAGGGCCCAGGAAAATACTTTTCCGTACTTCTTCCTTTGTGTTCTTGGTGGTAGGGATAAGGATGAAAGTCTGTGATTGTAAAGTTAATGATGTTGAAGACAGACAACGCTTCAATGTGCAGGAAGGATTTCCTCTCAGGGAATCAAATTAATCTATCAGATTCTTCCTCTCAGTGTGAGTGCCGTAGATACTCCCATAGCAAAGTACCATTTCCAATCAGTGTTCCAATACATGCTTCAGGAAGTACCCAGGAATTAATTAGTGTAATATTCACAAGATTGCACAAGGCAAATGATGGACATTTTGTAATAGTAATTAATACTGTTCTCAAAATTACATTATATAATTTGAGACTCAAATGTGTGAAACTTGACAACTTTACGTTAGCAATTTGATGGACAGTGAACACAAGGAATGTGAATAGTTTCATTTTTATGAATGTATTTAACATGATTATATCTTCAAAAATTAATACATTTCAACTTTAGTATATTGGCTTAAAATATTGATGCTTATTATTATTTGGATTTGTATTTTGGTTTTAAATAATCTAAGCCTAAAGTAACTTTTTGAAAACTTATGAAAATTATTTAAAATATTTTATATTTATTTTTTTATTAATATGAAAATATACTGAAATGTATCTATTTTGGATACAATGAAAGTGAAAGTCGCTTAGTTGTGTCCGACTGTTTGTGACCCCATGGACTATCCAGCCCATGGAATTTTCCAGGCCAGAATACTAGAGTGGGTAGCCTATCCCTTCTCCAGCAGACCTTCCCGACCCAGAAATCGAAGCAGGGTCTCCTACACTGCAGGCAGATTCTTTACCAACTGAACTATCAGGGTACAATAGAATTGTTTAATCCTTTATTTAACTGCTATTAATAGACTATAACTCAAGGGAGAAATAATGATTATAATAACATAATTATTGATATTGCTGAAATGGAGGCAAGAAAAAGAAACTTCATGGAAGAAGTATATAATAATTTATAAGTTTTAATTTATTCAGTCATCCAAAATCACCATTCAATCAGCATAACACCTAGACACATACAATTAATAGTTAAATTGAGTTGTCTTCACTGTTTGGCTAAAATCACATAAAAACTATAGTTTTACACATATATTTGCCTCTTATTATAAAAGTATATTTGTCAAGACAGGCAATTAGAACATGTTTTACATAATAGCTGGTTGGCTTAATTTAGGATTTTTAAATTTTTAAACCTATGGTAAGTAGAACTAAAATTGTACTTCTGGACCAGGGTCCCAAAATGTTAGGGGCAAAACAATTTCCATCTAGTTTGGAGGTCGGAAAAGTTGCTTTTCATTTGCACATTCTTTTGGTGGTGATTGTAATGTGTGTGTGTGTGTGTGTGTGTGTGTGCTTAGTAGCTCAGTCATGTCTGATTCTTTGCCACCCCATGGACTATAGCCCACCAGGCTCCTCCATCCATGGAATTATTCAGGCAAGAAGACTGGAGTGGGTTGCCATGCCCTTCTCCAAGGGATCTTCCCAACCTAGGGATTGAAGCTAGGTTCAATATTGATTCAAATATGGGATTTCAAAGAATCCCATATTGCAGGTGGATTCTTTACTGTCTGAGCCATTAGGGAAGCCTAGTAGTGGTAACATAATTTGCCTCACTTTCCGTGACTTTCTTGCTCATTACACAGAGCAGACATTCAATGAGACTAAATCACTGCAGATGGTGACTGCAGCCATGAAATTAAGAGATGCTTAATCCTTGGAAGGAAAGCTATGACCAACCTAGACAGCATATTGAAAAGCAGAGACATTACTTTGCCAACAAAGGTCCGTCTAGTCTAGGCTATGGTTTTCCAGTGGTCGTGTATGAATGTGAGAGCTGGACTGTAAAGAAAGCTGAGTGCCAAAGAATTGATGGTTTTGAACTGTGGTGTTGGAGAAGACTCTTGAGAGTCCCTTGGACTGCAAGGAGATCCAACCAGTCCATCCTAAAGGAGATCAGTCCTGGGTGTTCATTGGAAGGACTGATGTTGAAGCTGAAACTCCAATACTTTGGCCACCTGATGCAAAGAGCTGACTCACTGGAAAGACCTTGATGCTGGGAAAGATTGAGGGCAGGAGGAAAAGGGGGTGACAGAGGATGAGATGGCTAGATGGCATCATTGACTCGATGGCCATGGGTTTGGGTGGACTCCAGGAGTTGGTGATGGACAGGGAGGCCTGGCGTGCTGCGGTTCATGGGGTCGCAAGGAGTCAGACACGACTGAGCGACTGAACTGAACTGAACTGAAATGATGTATCCACAGCCATGATCAGCTACACTATATAGTTCTGGGAGTTCATAGGGCCCAGCTGACCCAGGGCAAGGCAGGTATATCTCTAGAATTTTTATTGACATAGACCTTGGCTGCAGACATGTGTCAATTTGGAGTTCAGAGCTGGCCAACCCACTCACATGCTGAAAATGAACTTGGAATGACAATGCATGTTTGACATAGGCCACAATCTGCCTGCCACTTGTTGGAGGGAAATAATGGGAATACATGCTGAGGCCCATCTGGTGATGATTTCATATGGTCTGAGGCCCATAGTCCCTTGAATTGCATTTCCCATGTTCACCATGTTAGTTTGAAGTACTTCAAGCCTTTTACAGTCTGGTTTTGTTTTTTTTTTTTGCAAAGTTACTTTGTTTCCTATGGTTGCTGTCATAAATTTGCAACAAACTGTGTTACACAGCAGAAATTTCTCCCTCATGACTCTGGAGGCCAGCAGTTAGAAATCAGTTGCCCTAGACCAAAATCAATGTGCCTTCAGGGCCTCTTCCGTCCAGAAGCTAGGGGGAAGACTCTGTTCTTGTCTCTTTCAGTTTCTGGTACCTGCAGGTACGCCTTGTCTTGAACCACATGCCCAACTTTATGGCCAGCATCTTCAGTGCCCTCTCTGCTTTGGTCACACAGCTTTGTTCTGTGTGTAATAAGATCTGCATCTGCCTCCTTCTTCCAAGGGTACACATGATCGTATTTAGAGTCCCTGTGGAAAATCCAGGATTCTCTCCTCACCTCAAGATTCTTCATATCATCCCATCAGCACAGACTTTGCTATAATAGATAACATTTATAGGTTTCAGGAATCAAGACCTGATATCTTTGAGAAAAGCATTTTTAACCAACAACAAGTACACAGTCCTTTCTTAATATCATTGTTTCTCTAGTTTACTTTATTAGAGTTTTTAGGGCAGTATGAGGTAAATAGTTTAAAATTACCTTTTGGATCTACATACAAAGAATCAGACATGACTGAGTGACTGAAATGAACTGAACATAGTTGTGGAAAATTTACCACTAAAATGGGAATCTTGGTCTTGGACTATGTTACAAGAAACTCTCCAGCAAGTATTCTTGCAGTTTTTTCCCTCCTTACACTAAGACATTTGCTTTTTGACAGGAAAATTCTTGTGGCCACTCAGAGAACAGGTACATGGTAACTAGGACATGGGAGTATTCAACGTACTAGGGAATATTAGTCAAGTTAATCTGTAGGTGGATAAGGAATCCTACCTACCTTCCTAATGGTTTCTGTATAAGCTTTGTTCTGGTTTCTCTGAATTACATGCAGCAAAAGTAGGGCAGCATGCACACATATCAGAAGACCCAGCCCTGGATCAATCATCTTCTCCTTCTATTGTCTTATCTCTGCCTATGCGTGCCACTAGCTTGAATGCCTGGGTGAGGACAGGAATGAAGGTCTGAGAAGTCACGGAAAGAGTACATGGGAATAGCCAGAGATCTGAAAGGTAGACAAAGCTGGCTGGGCAGCATTTACAAATCAGTGTCCATTTCATTCAGCTATTCAGCGTTGTTTTGTTTGGGCTAATAAAACACATTCTGTAGTAACTGTGTTTTACATAGCTATAGGCTTACAACTATAGCACCCATAAATTTCCCAATATTTTAAATCAGATTTTGAAATATTAGTATCAAACATGTTTTTCCAAGTATCCAAAGTTGAAGTACTAGTTGTAGAAAATAAAAGAGACTCAAAACTGAGTCATTTAACCAAAAAGAAATCTGGTTTGATTCAACACTCCCCTTTCCCCACCTTTCATTCTAAAATCTGGACTTCTTGCTATTAGGTAAGATGGTTTTCTTTTTTTTTTTTTTAAATTTTTTTTTATGGTAAAATACACATAACATATTACCATCTCAATCTAGACAAGATTTTGAAGTGTCATTTTTTCATTCCTTTTGTGACCCTGGCTTTCAGTCAAACCTTTTATCCATTAGTTAATGTATGGTTTATTTTTAGCTGCCAAAAGTTAAATTTATCATGTTTGAGTTTAAAATTCTGTGAGAAAAGTAGAATACTGTTTTAAAAAACAGTTTATTTCCTATTGATTTAGTGTCAAAGAAACAGCATCTTACCATGTGTATACCTCAATTCACATCCCATTTTAACACTTCAAAGCTAAATTATTTTTGTTTGTTTAGTTTTGGGAATTTTTCTAATACCCAGTGTAGACAAGACGTCCCACTCCCTTTTAGATCTGCCTTGTAATCAGCAGAGGAGGAGACCTCATGAACCTCAGAAAGTTGAGATTTTGTGGCATTCAGCAAGGGATAGGGAAAGAACTTATTGTCATGAGCGCTTTTAAACTTCAAAAGACCATTTGAAAGGAGTGTTGGCATATATTTGGAAAACTGTATAGTATTTATTAAGTAAAACAGGATCTGTAAAGGGAATATAGTATTTGCCCACTGAAATAAAATATTGACGATTTAGGAGTTGCATGACTGTCCAGGGAGCAAATAATTAGGGATCTCTTTATTCTTTGTGTTTTTTAAATTTTAGAATATGTGACACCAAGTTTTTTGATTATAGAGTGGTTGATTTTCTCCTGAGTGTCATCTGTTGAGTCTTACTTCTGCCATGTTAATTGTAACCTACTTAAAAGTCTTTGAACCTAATGGCTTCCAACATGCAATATTAAAAACCAACAAATGCAGGAGTATTCAAACAATGTATAACTTAAATCTGATTCATGTGATATATTAGGTACTCAAATACTACATTAAATAGGGTCCATGAAAATACTTAGGGTCTTAGAATAAAAAATAATCTGGCTTCCCTCTTGAGGAGTCCAACTCCTGGTTAAAAATCAATGTGTGGTTTTTCAGTTCTCATCATAGCCAATTATAAAGGTCCTACCTGGCAGGTCTCATGCGGGAGAGCTGCCTGCCCCACTCCAGACTTGGTACACACCCAGTGCACTGCCATCTTTCAAAGGAGTTACAGTCAAAAATTCAGGCACCCTCTGGTTGGTCATGCTCTTATGTTTATCTGCATTCTTAGACCAGGCTCCTATATGCCTAGCCTCTTTGTTTGAAGCCTTGGGCTGAGGTCCTCTTAGGGTGCCTCTTCCAAGGTCTTCTTATGGAGTGAAAAGGCAAGCCTTGAAGACATTTTATTTACTCTTAGTATTCAGTAATTTCACCCCTGAGGTCTATAAAAACGATAGAGCCTTTTTGTTCAGGGCTTCCTTAACAGTCGTCTCTTCCACCCAGCTCTGGACCATTGCACCAATTCATAGGGAAAGTAGAACAGGAGAAGTTGGCATTTTCAGAGAATTTCCCTGATTTTAGCCTCTTTGCTTACATTATCTCAGTAACTGGTTAAAGACTTAACTCTTTCATCTTTCCTTGCTGCCTTAAATTGGTTACTCTGATACCTACGAGCTCAGCTCTTTTTCCCAGCTCAGCTGAGCTTCTGATATCCCTTTGGGGCATTCAGGTCGTTATATAACATAAGCAACATTATTAAATCAACTTGAATATCCTTTACTCGAGTTTGCCAAGGATGATTCTTCCTAATAAAGAAACCAGAATGGACACTGAACAAGAGCTTATGATGAGCAAACCTGGCCACATAGTCTATGGAGTTGAGATTTCCTAGGGTGGCTTTATTACTTATCTTGCAATATTATGGATCAAACACATTTGTATTCAAACATAAATACCAAGACATAGTTCTTGTAGTCACAGAATCTTATCTTCTCTGCCACACATTAATATGAATATATCAGAATGGTTTTGCTCTCAAGTAAAAGAAAACACAGGGATTTCCCTGACTGTCCAATGGTTAAGACTCTATGTTCCATTGCAGGGAGTGCCAGTTTAATCCACATGCTGCTTTTGTGGTGTGGGCAAAACACACACACACACACAAAGTGACCAAAGTAATAAGAAAATTTTTTGACTGCTCTAAATGACAGACCATCAGATTTGCAGACTGGAATATACAAATCTGGACCAAAAATTCTGACAAACTAAGAGTAAAAGCATGACTGAGTTCTTGACTGCGACTCCCTTCACAGAGAGTCTGGTGCATGGAGGGCGCCCTCCCGCTGTGAGACCTGCTAAGTAGGACCTTTGTAATTGGCTGTGGTCAGGCATGAAAAATCACACATTGATTTTTAACCAGGAGCTGGGCTTCTGGTCTGTCATTTAGAGTAGTTATGGTCTGATTAAAATGTGATCAGTCTATATCTCAGTCTTATTGTGATTCCTTTACCCTTTCTCTGTATAGCCTCCTGATCGCACAGAATCTTTACTAAGGAAACAATATGGCTTTCAGAGTTCTAGACTTTGTATCTGTGGGTCATTCCATCCAAAGGAAAAGAAAGACTTAGTTTTCCCAGCATTCTCTCTCTTTAATTATACTAACTTTGGTCATATGCCAACTCCTGAGCCAATCTTGGTGGCGAGGGGATTGCATTATTCCAACTGTCTTGATCAAGGTGATCTGCTCTATTCTTAAAGCTGACAGATGGAGTTATCATCTTTCCTAAAACTGCATGGAATCCCAAACAGAAATCAGGAGTTACTGAGGAGAGGTGGCTGTGACGGCCCACTAGCGTGGCTGAGAGGAGCTACCCCATGCCAGAGGTTAGGGATGGCAGCTGAGAGGAGCTACCCCACGCCAGAGGTTAGGGATGGTGGCTTAGAGGAGCTACCCCGCGTCTGAGTTAAGGAGTGGCAGCTGTGCTTTGCTGGAGCAGCCATAAAGAGAGACCCCATGTCTAAGGTAAGAGAAACCCAGGTAAGACGGTAGGCCCTACGAGAGGGGATCAGGGGACAGCCAGGCTGAAACTACAGTCACAGACAACTAGCCAATCTGATCACATGGATCACAGCCTTCTCTAACTCAATGAAACTAAGCCATGCGGAATGGGGCCACCCAAGACAGACGGGTCATGGTGGAGGGGTCTGACAGAATGTGGTCCACTGGAGAAGGGAATGGCAAACCACTTCAGTATTCTTTCCTTGAGAACCCCATGAACAGTATGAAAAGGCAAAAAGATAGGACACTGAAAGATGAACTCCCCAGGTCAGTAGATGCCCAATATGCTACTGGAGGTCAGTGGAGAAATAACTATAGAAAGAATGAAGAGATGGAGCCAAAGGAAAAACAATACCAAGTTGTGAATGGGACTGGTGATAGAAGCAAGATTCAATGCTGGAAAGAGCAATATTGCATAGGGATCTGGCATGTTACGTCCATGAGTCAGGACAAGGTGGAAGTGGTCAAACAGGAGATGACAAGAGTGAACATCAACATTCTAGGAATCAGTGAACTAAGATGGACTGGAATGGGTGAATTTAACTCAGATGGAAATTATATCCACTACTGTGGGCAGGAATCCCTTAGAAGAAATTGAGTAGCCATCATAGTCAACAAAAGAGTCCAAAATGCATTACTTGGATGCTATCTCATAAATGACAGAATGATCTCTGTTCATTTCCAAGGCAAACCATTCAATACCACGGCAATTCAAGTCTATGCCCTGACCAGTTATGCTGAAGAAGCTGAAGTTGAACAGTTCTATGAAGACCTACAAGACCTTCTAGAACTAACACCCAAAAAAGATGTCCTTTTCATTATAGGGGACTGGAATGCAATGGTAGAAAGTCAAGAAGCACCTGGAGTAACAGGCAAATTTGGCCTTGGAGTACAGAATGAAGCAAAGCAAAGGCTAATAGATTTCTGCCAAGGGAAAGCACTGGTCATAGATAATACCCTCTTCCAACAACACAAGAGAAGACTCTACACATGGTGGAGTTGACCATACACCAGATGGTCGACACCAAAATCAGATTGATCATATTCTTTGCAGCCAAAGATGGAGAAGCTCTATACATCAGCAAAAGCAACACTGGGAGCTGACTGTGGCTCAGATCATGAACTCCTTATTGCCAAATTCAGACTGAAATTGAAGAAAGTGGAGAAAACCACTAGACCATTCAGGTATGACCTAAATCAAATCCCTTATGACTATACAGTGGAAGTGAAAAATAGATTTAAACTACTAGATCTGATAGACAGAATGCCTGATGAACTATGGATGGAGGTTCATGACATTGTACAGGAGACAGGAATCAAGATCATCCCCAAGAAAAAGAAATGCAAAAAAGCAAAATGGCTGTTGGAGGAGGCCTTACAAACAGTTGTGAGAAGACGGGAAGCAAAAAGCAAAGGAGAAAGGAAAGATATACTCATTCGAATGCAGAGTTCCAAAGAATAGCAAGGAGGAGATAAGAAAACCTTCCTCAGTGATCAGGGCAAAGAAATAGAGGAAAACAATAGAATGGGAAAGACTAGAGATCTCTTCAAGAAAATTAGAGATACCAAGGAAACATTTCATGCAAAGATGGACTCAATTAAGGACAGAAATGGTATGGACCTAACAGAAGCAGAAGATATTAAGAAGAGGTGGCAACAATACACAGAATTGTACAAAAAAGATCTTCATGACCCAGATAATCACAATGATGTGATCACTTACCTAGAGCCAGACATCCTGGAATGTTAAGTCAAGTGAGCCTTAGGAAGCATCATTATGAAAAAGCTTGTGGAGGTGATGGAATTTCACTTGAGCTATTTCAAATTTTGAAAGATGACACTGTGCAAGTGCTGCACTCAATATGACAGGAAATATGGAAAACTCAGCAGTGGTGACAGGATTGGAAAAGGTCAGTTTTCATTCCAATCCCAAAGAAAAGCAATGCCAAGGAATGTTCAAACTACCACACAATTGCACTCATCTCACACACTAGTAAAGAAATGCTTAAAATTCTCCAAGCCAGGCTTAAGCAATATGTGAACCGTGAACTTCCAGATGTTCAAGCTGGTTTTAGAAAAAGCAGAGGAACCAGAGGTCAAATTGCCAACATCCGATGGAACACTAAAAAAGCAAGAGAATTCCAGGAAAACATCTATTTCTGCTTTACTGATTATGCCAAAGCCTTTGACTGTGTGGATCACAATAAATTGTGAAAAATTCTGAAAGAGATGGGCATATCAGGCCACCTGACCTGCCTCTTGAGAAACCTATATGCAGGTCAGGAAGCAACAGTTAGAATTGGACATGGAACACCACACTGGTTCCAAATAGGAAAAGGAGTACATCAAGGCTGTATCTTGTCACGCTGCTTATTTAACTTATATGCAGAGTACATCATGAGAAACGCTGGGCTGGAGGAAGCACAAACTGGAATCAAGATTGCCAAGAGAAATATAAATAACCTCAGATATGCAGATGACACCACCCTTATGGCAGAAAGTGAAAAACTGAAGAGCCTCTTGATGAAAGTGAAAGAGGAGAGTGACAAAGTTGGCTTAAAGCTCAACATTCAGAAAACTAAAATCATGGCATCCGGTCCCATCACTTCATGGCAGATAGATGGGGAAAAGTGGAAACAGTGGCTGATTTTATTTTTCTGGGCTCCAAAATCACTGCAGATGGTGTTTGCAGCAATGAAATTAAAAGACACTTACTCCTTGGAAGGAAAGTTATGACCAACATAGACAGCATATTGAAAAGCAGAGACATTACTTTGCTAACAAAGGTCCATCTAGTCAAGGCTAAGGTTTTTCCAGTAGTCAGGTATGGATGTGAGAGTTGAACTATAAAGAAAGCTGAGTGCCAAAAAATTGATGCTTTTGAACTGTAGTGTTGGAGAAGACTCTTGAGAGTCCCTTGGACTGCAAGGAAATTCAACCAGTCCATCCTAAAGGAGATCAGTCCTGGGTGTTCATTGGAAGGACTAATATTGAAGCTGAAACTCCAACACTTTGGGCACCTGATGCAAAGAACTGACTCATTGGAAAAGACCCTAATGCTAGGAAAGATTGAGAGCAGGAGGACAAGGGGACTACAGAGAATTAGATGGCTGGATGGCATCATCGACTCCATCGCCATGGGTTTGGGTGGACTCTGGGAGTTGATGATGGACAGGGAGGCCTGGCGTGCTGCAGTTCATGGGGTTGCAAAGAGCCGGACACGACTGAGTGACTGAACTGAACTGAGAGGAGTTGAATGGGTACTGGATAGGAAGATGCAACAATCAAATAAATTGTGTAATAAAGAATTGACTGCACTTTTTAATTTGCTCCAGAAATTAGCATAATAATCACAAATTCTCTTACTACTTCTAGCTTGCTTAATTAGTACAATGCATTTTGCACAAATACTATTTCAGGACCATACTCAAAGCAATGTACATCAAAACTCTTTTTAAGGAAAATGCCTTTGCCATCAACAAATTACAAAATACATCATCATTATAATTACTTTCTGGGGGAAAAAATCTTTAAATTGGTAAAGTATTGTTGGATAAATTAATGTAAATAGGATTATAGCAACTTCAAAAGTATCTCATTTGCTTCCCTTGCTAAAAATAAGTTGGTGATGAGAGATGACTTGAAATACTCAATAGTTGACTGTGTCAATTGTACGTGGATTAATCTATGTACAGATTTGAACAAAAATAAGTAGCATATCATATGTTTTCAGTATGTAAGGCAAGAAAAATTAAAGGAACAGCCTCAAGACCTCCATAATGTCTTTATTAGCTTTCCCTAAACACTGAGTACTTGCATCTCCTGCATTGGCTGGGCGTTCTTTACCACTAGCGCCACCTGGGAAGCCCCATATGTAGATCTGCTACTGGCTGCTGCTGCTAAGTCTCTTTAGTCATGTCCGACTCTGTGCGACCCCATAGACGGCAGCCCACCAGGCTCCCCCAGTCCCTGGGATTCTCCAGGCAAGAACACTGGAGTGAGTTGCAATTTCCTTCTCCAGTGCAGGAAAGTGAAAAGTGAAAGTGAATTTGCTCAGTCGCGTCCAACTCTTAGTGACGCCATGGATTGCAGCCTACCAGGTTCCTCCGTCCATGGGATTTTCCAGGCAAGCCTACTAGAGTGGGTTACCATTGCCTTCTCCATCCGTCGATCTAGTTTCCAATAAATGATGTTACTTGCTACTTCTTTCAGTTAATGCCGATGGCATGACATTTAACCAATTTTAAGTTGTCTTTGGTATAAAATATATAACCAAATTACTATTCTTATCCAAACTATCTAATTCAACGATTTTCACCTCACAAAAAGTTTCAAAATATACCTAATATGTCAATAAACAAAGACAAGTAATGCCATCCTTAATGAAATTGAAAGAATGTTGTCAACAGATGGCCCCCTTTCGGGGAATGGAATGGCACCCACTCCAGTACTCTTGCCTGGAAAATCCCACGGACAGAGGAGCCTGGTAGGCTGCAGTCCATGGGGTCACGAAGACTTGGATACCACTGACTGAGCGACTTCACTTTCACTTTTCACGTTCCTGCATTGGAGAAGGAAATAGCAACCCACTCCAGTGTTCTTGCCTGGAGAATCCCAGGGACGGGGAAGCCTGGTGGGCTGCTGTCTGTGGGGTTGCACAGAGTCAAACACGACTGAAGCAACTTAGCAGCAGCAGCAGCATCTGGGAAAACTGGTCAACTACCTGTAAAAGAATGAAACTAGAACCCTTTCTAATACCCCACACAAAAATAAACTCAAAATGGATTAAATATCTAAATATAAGACCAGAAACTATAAAACTCCTAGAGGAAAACACAGGCAGAACAGTCACTGACATAACTCAGAGCAGGATCCTCTATGACCCACCTCCCAGAATAGTGGAAATAAAAGCAAAAATAAACAAGTGACCTAATTAAACTCAAAAGCTTTTGCACAATGAAGGAAACCATAAGCAAGGTGAAAAGACAGGCTTCACAATGGGAGACAATAATAACAATGAAATAACTGACAGAGAATGAATCTCCAAAATATACAAGCAGTTCAACACCAGAAAAATAAAGGACCCACTCAAAACAATGGGCCAAAGAACTAAACAGACATTTCTCCAAAGAAGACATACAGATCACTAACAAACTTATGAAAAGATGCTCAACATCACTCATTATCAGAGAAATGCAAATCAAAACCACAATGAGGTACCATCTCATGCCGGTCAGAATGCTTACCATCAAAAAGTCTACAAACATTCGTGCCCACCCAGGGACGGTGGGGCGAGGTTTTAAAAAGTCTACAAACAATAAATGCTGGAGAGGGTGTGGCGGGAATCTTCTTACACTATTGATGGGAATGCAAACTAGTACAGCCACTAGCGAGAACAGTGTGGAGATTCCTTAAAAATCTGGAAATAGAACTGCCGTACAACCCAGCAATCCCACTGCTGGGCATACACACTGAGGTAAGCAGCATTGAAAGAGACATATGTACCCCAATGTTCATTACAGCACTGTTTACAATAGCTAGGACATGGAAGCAACCTAAATGTCCATTGGCAGACAAATGGATAAAAAAGTTAGTGGTACATATACACAATGGAATATTACTCAACTATTAAAAAGAACACATTTGAGTCAGTTCTAATGAGGTGGGTGAAACTGGAGCCTATTATACCGAATGAAGTAAGTTAGAAAGAAAAACACCGATACAGTATATTAACACATATATATGGAATTTAGAAAGATGGTAATGATGATCTTATGTGCAAGACAGCAAAAGAGACACAGATATAAAGAACAGAACTTTGGACTCTGTGGGAGAAGCCAAGGGTGTGATGATTTGAGAAAATAGCATTGAAATATGTATATTACCATATGTGAAATAGATGACCAGTCCAAGTCCCATGCATGAAACAGGGCACTCAAAGCCAGAGGGATGGGATAGGGAGGAGGGTGAGATGGGGGTTGGGAAGGGGAGACAGATGCATACATGTGGCTGATTCATGTCAATGTATGGCAAAACCCACAATATTTTAATTAGCCTCCAATTAAAATAAATTAATAAAAATAAAATAAAATTGAAAAAAATAAATCATTCAGTGGTTTCCGATCTCACTTGGCATAAAAGCAATCATCCTGGAATAGCCAATATGATCCTATCTGATCAGGCCTGATCCTACCTGATCCTCAGTCATGAATAGTCTTAGTTCTCTGACTGTATCTGTGACTGTATCTCCTATGAGTCTTTCTCTCTCTGTCTTTGCTCCTGGCTATTTTTGAACATGCAAGCATCCACACTTTTTCAAAGTATTTGTGCTTGTAGTTTTATCTGCTTGGAAGACTTCAAATATCCACATGCTTCTCTCCTTCAGTCTTTTCAGTCTCTATTTAAAGGTCTCCTTACCAATAAAATCTTCCCTGATGACCCTACAAAGGATCAACCCTGATGACCCTCCCCTGGTATGTTCTACTTTTTTTCCCATACTCTAAAAAAAATATTTTTATTGTGGTAAGGTCACATAATATAGAACATAGTATTTTAACCATATTTAACTGTACAGTTCAGTGGTACTAGGTACATTCACATTGTTGTGCAATTCTCACCACTGTCCATCCCCTGAATTTTTCACCTTTATAGACTGAAACTCTGTCCTCATTAAACACCAAGTTCCCATTCCCATCATCAACCCCTCACCCCTATACTGTTTGACTACCTATTTATAACATGCAACCTATATCTTTTGGGGAAATCCCCTGGAGAAGGAAATGGCAACCCAATCCAGTATTCTTGCCTGGGAAATCCCATGGACTGAGGAGCCTGGCAAGCTACAGTCCATGGGGATGCAAAGAGTTGGAGATAACTTAGCAACTAAACAACAACAACAGCCTACATGTTTACTTGTATGTGAATGTATCATCCGTCTCCCCTTACTAAAATAAAAGCTCCAGGAAGGAAATAACTGATTTATTCACTGCCATATCCCGAGCACTAGAACAGGACTTAATGCATAGTTAGCACTCAACTTGTCAAAAAAGCTTCTGGTCCTTTTGCAGTAGAATTGGTACATTTGAAAGTTGTAAATGTTTAATGGGAAAAACATGAGAATGGGACAGGGCTCTACTCAGGAACTGCCTAGCAAACAATATATAAATAGCAATAGGAATATTAATTGCTATGAACAACATATCACTCATTAGGATACGTAAAGAAAGAAAGTGTTAGTCGCTTAGTCGTGTCTGACTCTTTGTGATCCCATGGACTATAGCCCTCCAGGCTCCTCTGTCCTTGGGATTTCCCAGACAAGAACACTGGAGTGGTTTGCCATTCCCTTTTCCAGGAGAATTCCCAACTCAGGGATCGAACCCATGCCTCCTGCCTTGCAGGCAGATTCTTTACCTCTGAGCCACAATAGGCATTAATTTAAAGCTATTACAAGGTGGTAATTTTTCACAAAAAGAAAAAAAAAATTGGTTCCATAATCATAGACTGTACCCCTAACCTTGGCTAATCATCTTGCAAATGCCTGTGATTAGTCACAATGGGTAACGCGAAGGGGATTGCCTGAGGCTCAGGCAGCACCATCCATCACCAACACGGGGGACATAACTCACTTCTCGTGTCCTACTAACAGCAGGTCAGTAGACATCAATATTGTACTTGAAGGGCAAATATTAAACCAAATTCCTTAAATGCACCAAAATTTTGATAAGTATTCTCTGCTAATATTAACATTATCTAGCAAAACTTTAACATGGGAAGAATTTGTAGCCGTTGGGAAAGCAACTGAATTAGAAGTATAAAAACATTCACACAAGGCAATCTTGCTAGTTGTTTTAATGGAACGTCAAAATGTAATGGCTATTTAAGGGAACAGCATTTTATCAAAATGTCAGAAAATCTTACTCATTTTTTTAATGGATACTAACAATTTAATTCAAATTGCCCTTCAATACAAATACCATATATCGAAAATGGGTCAAAAGGTATGATATATAGCCCTGTGTAGAATTACTGTTGCATTTACCTTAGGATGTAACAGTTTAAGGCTGAAGGGTGAACATAAAAGAGTAAGAACCTCTAAGAATACTCAGCAAGGTAGAAAACGAAGTGAATCAGGGTATCTACAGACATTAAAAATGACAGAAAGGAAGTTTTCAATTGTTGAGAGCAAGAAAAAATGATGGGATGATCTACCATTTAAAGAATATAATGTTAACAGGTGATAGAACACTGAAATATTTCTATTCAGTCTCCTTCAAGTTGAAAAGGTCCAATTTAAAGAAAGAAATTATAGCTCAAGATAGTTGAAAAGATAGTAAAAAGGGCACATAGGCACTTTAAGTGAATTCAAGTTTCTAAGACCAAGCAAATTACATTCTCAGAAGCTGAAGGAATTTGTAGATGGAATCTCAGGACCCCTCTTTAACTTGAAGAAAGGGGTAGAAGCCAGACAATTGAAGGCAGCTCTATGTTGCTCTGTTTTCTAAAAAATGAGAAACACACACATATATGTATAGACATATATTTTTTAAGTGGTAGACAGAGACACAGATTGTGGGCAAAATCCAAGAGTGGATTTATTAAGCATGGCCATTTTAAACCTTTAGAACATAATACAGAGAGAGATGTGCTGTGGCCAGAGTTTATAAACACATGGTCCAAACTGAAGTGATTTGCATTATTGTTTTGCTTTTGGTTTGTTGTTCCTTTTTTTTTTTTTTCCCCCAGAAGTTTCAGGTTTGCTAAATTTCTATTTTGTCTCCAAAACAGAAAGAATTTTGGAGACAGAGAGCTGACCAATGATATAAACGCTGGCTCTACCACTGTCTTCCTGGGAGCTCTTGGGGAATTCTCTTCCCTCTCTCTGAGTGAGTCTTGTTTACTTATAATACTGCCTCAAAGAGCTGTTATGAAGATCTGCAGGCTATCTATTGCACCTTGCATAGATGACTTAGTGTTATGTGTTAGTGCAAATTCTCCATCTCTGTGCTTCTCTATTTCCCTGGAGAGAGACCAGCTATAGCAACATTCCTTGCCTCTCATCCGGTCCTTATTCCCCTTATTTGCATACGTGGGAGAAGGAAGTGGGCCTGTCCAGTTCAGCCGCTTCTCTTTTTTTCTCTTTTGGAATCAGAATATTGAAGGACACATGCATTCTGGTCGCCTTTTCTGCCAAGAAGAAAGCTTATTCAGGCAGGTTTGGTTTGTACAAAGGGGAGGCATGTGATTATCCAACAATGCCTGTGACTAGGTGGGTACCATGACCTATTGTAGAGATTAGAAGCCCTGGTTGCTGCAGATTAAAGCACATGCTTTGGTTCAGTTTTTCCAACAATAAAGTTGATATTCAGGTTTCCATCTAAGTCTGATTCTTATATCTCTATCATTGGGGGAAATTTTTAAGGTTAGAGATGGAGAAAAAACTGTTAGTTATGATCCCACTAGAACCTCAGCAAGATGATGACAACAATGGTGACAAAACAAGTCAATAGGAATACTGTAATTCTTAGGGATTTTATACTTGTATCCCTATTCCTTAAAAGACAAAATCGCCTGCTGCATTTTGATAAAGAAAATTGTTAGATGTCCGTTAACTAGATAAGTAATACTTCTACAATACCAAGAGGATTGATTAATATACAGAATAGTTCGTTAGCACTTAAGGAAGCCCACAGACTAAGTTCTTCACATGTACCATCTAATTCCTCTCTGCAGTCACAGGAAGCAAATATTATAACACCCCATTTTATAGGTGAAGAAAGGAGAATTCAATGGTTAAATGATTTGTCTAAGGTCATGCAGTTAACAAGTAGAAAAATAAGGGTACAAACTCAGATTTAATTCCTGAGTTCGTATGCTGATCCAGGGCTTGGCAAAACCCTACATCCTGCAGGCCAAATTCAGCCAAGACCATTTGTTACAGAGTGTTTATGACTATTTTTGCACTATGATGACAGTTGAGCAGTTGTGACAAAAAACATATGGCCTGTAAAGTAGAAAATATTTACTATCTGCACCTTAATAAAAAAAGTTTGTGACTTCTGCTCTAGTATAAACCATTGTGCAGCATTCTTTCAGTATAAAATCTTGAGGATTCCCTTCTCATGCCAAAAACATGATTTGAATGGTCCTTCCCTTAACACTGGGAGACAAGGTAAAAGTGAAGACTTTCTGAGGTATACTTTTTTATCCAGAAATTTTATTTTAACAAAAAAATTCAATGGTCCTATAATGTTTTAACTTTTTCTTTTTCTCCCTAGAGCCTCAGCATTGTTCTTAAATCCCAATAAATCTCTTAGTAATATCTCTTGATTATACCAGATTTGACCTTTTCAACAAACTAAGATAATTCCTAAACAGTACAGCTGTTAGGAACAGCTTTCAAGTAGCAGGTAGAGTCTTATCCACTTTATCTTATAAAAATTTTCAGATATATACAAAAGTAGAGAGAATAATACACTAACATTCCTTGTATTTATCACCCAGCTTCAAATTACCATCTTCAAGGCTAATTTTATTTCACCTATAAATCCTTCCTCCCCAACTCCCACCAGACCATTTGAAAAAAATTGCAGACATTATATCATTTCAGCCACAAATGCTAAAAATATTTTTCAATGCAGAGGGAGGAAAAATATGCTAATAGGATACCAGCACATAGAAGCATATAATCCTTATATGGTTATATATATAATTATAATTCTGCTCAAGTTCAGAGTTTATACTAATTCTTTGCTTATAGGCACGATGTTTGCTACATTTTTTGGTCAAAACAAGATAACATGCTATTCAAACTCCATTAAGGAAAAAGAGTTCAGAAACCACGATAGCAGTTTATGTCATATGGCCTCAGGTGATCTCATTCATTCACGCAGCAGTGCATCTTCCGAGGGTCACCAATAAAACTGAGTCCACGTAATAAATAAACATCAGGTCAAGAAAGAGGTCAACCCTGGTCATGGTATGCCAACAAAATTAGTAAATATACTGCCTGCCATATACTCTTGAAAGATTCTGGACCAAGGTTACTGAAACCATTCATTATATATTTTCAGGATTACAAATTGAAAGCTGGCTGTTGGAAGCTGGCTTTTAAGTGTGTGGTGCTGCTGCTGCTAAGCCACTTCAGTCGTGTCCGACTCTATGGGACCCCGTAGACGGCAGCCCACCAGGCTCCCCCGTCCCTGGGATTCTCCAGGCAAGAACACTGGAGTGGGTTGCCATTTCCTTCTCCAATGCATGAAAGTGAAAAGTGAAGTGAATTTGCTCAGTCGTGTCCCACTCTTCACGACCCCATGGACTGCAGTTCCTCCGTCCATGGGATTTTCCAGGCAAGAGTACTGGAGTGGGTTTCCATTTAGGGAGAAGGTATACTCTATTGTTTAAAGAGGTCAGCACAAGTCGATCATTTACAAATGTTCTTGAAAGCTACAGGGTGACCTTACTCTATGCAAAACAATAGAAAAGAACTTGGTCAATGCTGGTTCCTCTAGTGTCCCCAAATACAATTTGTGAGTAGGAAAAGCTAAGTATTTTGTTTACCATATTAATAGAGAACAAGCCTCCATGAAGTTTTGGTAATGTCTCAGTGGGGAAACAAAGTCAGAATTAGTCAAGAATTGAGAACTGGAACCTTAGTTCTTTAGTTTAGGTTTTTCAGTGCAAGAGGATTTGGCAAGAACTATGTAAGGAGTAAGATAATGACAGTCTAGTATTGTTGAAACCAGGAAGGCAAGGATTTTTGAGGTATGACATTGAGAGCATCTTAGAGTACAAATGGTCTGTTGATACCTTCTATTGTAGAATGGATGAGTCTTTTGAAGGTCATGCTAATGAAGGCAATGGAATAGTAAGGCCATTTGAAAGCAAACAGCTGTGGGGAGGGTAGAGAGTAAGCATGTTAATTTCTCAACATCCAGCTGTGGATGAGAGTTGGTAGTTCCCGTTCTCAACTTTCATCTTCAAAGTAGAAGCGTGCATGCGTGCACACTCAGTCATGTCCAACTCTGTGACCCCATGGACTGTAGCCTGCCAGGCTCCTCTATGCATGGAATTTTCCAGGCAAGAATACAGCATCAGGTTGCCATTTCTTTCTCCAGGGGATCTTCCCAACCCAGAGATCGAACCAGTGTCCCTTTTGTCTCCCGCATTGGCAGGCAGATTCTTTGCCACCTGAGCCACAGGAGATATAGTTAGTAGATAAGCTAACTATAGAGATAAATTGAGAATCTCTATATACACATATTTGTTTTAATATAATGAAGTCCATATAGTGTTTTGTCTACCATCTCTTTAAGATGCCAGTAAAGAGACTGAATATGATTCATTAGGCAACTTTCTTCTTTATTTTGGAGTTCTGCCAATCATTTTTTGTCTGTGTGCCTCCAAGGGTGTAGCCATCAATATCCTTCATCAGAGGCTTCTTGCCAATTGGGAAGAACATCCAGTATTGACAGAAAACTTTCAGTCTCTGCATCTGTTCTTGCTCAAAGTTCAGATGTTGATGGAGATGCATCACCAACTGTAACAAAAGGTTGGATCTTTAATTTAATTCTTTTCTTCTAAAGTTTGCTCCTAGTACGAGAACCCAGAAATGTATTTTTATTCCTTTGTGTTACACAGCATTTCTGAGATATCATGGATATTAACACTATCAAAAATTGTGCATAAACACAGCAGTGTAATGCTTAGAACTCAGTGCTTCTAGATAATGTTAAGACCATATTTCTACACTGAACTTTTGGTATTAACAGATGACAAATTACAGACACATTTAAGGGATTCTAAATCATCTTGGCATATCAGTTACAAGTGGGAAAATTAAAAAAGAATTTCCAGGGTCACTTCCTTTAGCTAATGTTCACACTTATTCAAGATTCATGCAATGTATATCCCACCTACCTTTGAAATGAAAAAATTCCAAACTTTCCTTAAGTTGTTAGCATTTTGGCTTCACATCCAATTCAGCTGGAGGATTCAGTCTCTTCAGTCATAAGAGAACTAATTCCTGAAGTGGGACTTTTAATGATTTCTGAACCAACTCACTCTACAGCCTCCAGTAAAGGAAGGTACTGGTTACTGTGAATGCCTCCCACAGCAGCCCCTTTCAATTGCCTTACTTGACTAACCCAGCTTCTAGCTTGAGAATCTTACCCCCATTAATAGATCATACCTTCACAGTTATCGTGTTCTGTATTTATCCTGTAAAACCTCTCAGTGTTCCTAATACTCAGAGCATGCTTCCAAATCAGTGACTTTTCCTTACTGATTGAATGGTTGGTCTTGACTTTCCTTAACAGGAAAAAAAAATAATTCTCCATATAAGGAGCCACCAACTCTATTCTTTTCTTGTGTAAGGAAACCATTTTTATTTGTAATAAAATCCAAATTCAGCTCACCTCAAATTGTTGATTTGGGAATAATACCTGATGGGGCGAGACAGTCATATCTCAGAGACTTGGGTCTTGTTCTTGGAGATTTCTCATTAATTTCTCCTGCCACTTAATGAGAATGCTGCTCCCTCTTTGACATTTTCTTCCAGGATGGAATACAAGACTCATCCCTTAATTCTCCATAGCATAGCAAGAACCATGTGGAAAGATTAAAAATAATTTACTGAGTACTAAACAGGTATAGAAATACCAAAAGTAACTTGGCACAAAATAATCAATATTCCATATATAATCTATCTATTTTCTATTGGGGCTTTATTGCATAAGTTAGTCCTTTACTCATTCCTAGTCCCTGTCTAGCCCCAGATTTGCCTCAATAGAACAAAGGTAATTTTCTCTCTGTTTGTCTTATTAAGTTAGTAAGTTGTATCACACTCTTTTTCAGCCCCATGGACTGTAGCCCGCCAGGCTCATGTCCATGGGATTTCCTAGGCAAGAATACTGGAGTGGGTTGCCATTTCCTTCTCCAGGACATCTTCCTGATCCAGGGATCAAACCAGCATCTCCAACATTGGAAAGCAGGTTCTTGACTATTGAGCCACAAGGGAAGCCAAATTTCCTCCTTACTGCCTGGAAAGATAATTCTAATGCATGACTAGATTCTTTGGAGACCAAAACCAAATAAAGGTAAAATGTTCCTTCACTCCTGTCTAAGACCTGTCAAAGACAAAAACTGGACAAACAGGGAGACTGATTTTTTTCATACTATTGCAACAGGGAGAACAACCAGATCTGAAGATCAGAGCTTCTCATCAGGAGTAGTATACAAGTATCAGAAGGTCATTTACAGTTGAAACTGTTTTATAGTCAAGGAAAGTCAATCAGCTGAACAGGGAAATGTTTCTTGTTTAGTAAGTTTCAGAGGATATACATAAACATATTTTTTAATTGTCAATTTTTTTAATATTTTTTTAAAATGTATTTGCTTGACTGTGCTGGGTCTCAAATGTAGCACAAAGCATCTTTGACCTCCACTGCAGCATGCAGGATATTTAGTAGCAGCATGTGGGATCTAGCTCCCTAACCAGGGATTGAACCCAGGCCCCCTGCATTGGCAATGCAGAATCTTATCCCCTGGACCACCAGGGAAGCAGAGGATACATAGTTTTAATCTTAGCTAATCACTCATGAGACAAAGATTGTGAAGTTAGCAAAGGGGGAAAGGTCTGTGTCTGGCCTTGTTAGCAAGTTCAGATAATAGGGGAAAGTTGTGTTTGACCTTGTCACACTTCTTTGCCCTCTTGTTGAAGATAGCCATAAGTGTCCTTAAACAGTTATATCTGGAAGCAAGAAGATGAGAAATGTCCAACTGTACACCATTGTCAGTCCAGTTTCAATCCTGATGTGTAAAAACTATCAGCTGAAATTCAGCCTCTGCCATGAGAAGTCAGTTGAAAGTGGAGTTGTTTTTAACTCTGATAGATCATAATACACTGCTGAACTTGGTTTCAAGATAATGGCTGCACGATAGTATTAGGATTTAGGACTCTGGAAAAGATTCATCACCCAACTGCAAGGCATAAGATTACAAACAAAAGAACTGATAATCCTTGCACTATACCTCAAAGCCAGGATCCTGCTTTCCATTTCCTGTCCGGGAGAACATGTCCTATTGGGCATTTGGATCAACCTTAGAGAGTTGAGTAGCCTTGTCATTCAGTCTAGTAATTGACGACTCTACTGTGACGTTAACCCGAGTGCAGCAGGCAGTGTTGGCCGTGAAGCAGGCACCTCACCGACTAGAAAGGAGAAAGTCAAGTGCTATGTGATTGTCCGCAACACTGGTCAATGAGTTTAGGCTTAACTACAGCGCCTCTATCTGTGGTCCTATTTGGGTTAAGGAGAGAGTTCTAACCACCTTTTGTGTAATTCCGAGTGGGCACAATGACGCTCACAGCACATATAAAGAGAGAATCAATGATGTTTCCTAGGAGTTTTCCTGAATACCCTGTAGTTTCCTCATCTGGAAATAATCATGTAAACCTCCAGAGGGACACATGGTCAACGGGCAGGCTGGTGATTTTGAGTAAGTAGAAGTCCTATAAAAGAGTTCCCATATAAGGTAATGACACAGGAAAAACTGGTATAGGTGGGAAAGGCAGGGTAGTCTTGCTGACAAATAGTAATATCTTGGGAGGAGGTGCCCACAGACAGTTTGGGGGGTGGGTAGAAATTATTAATAATAGCTGGGGTTAACCATGGGGTATATCCCTCAGGAAGGCAGAGTCTTGCTTAGAATTAAGCAAAATTTGTAAGCCTGGCTGAAAAGTGCTGGAGGAAAAAAAAGGTTATTAGGGATTAAAAAGGTGTCCTTTTCCCTATATCCTGAGGAATTAAAGTTGGGAAGCTTGGAAACTTCAAGAGAAGCATTAATTACACTGGGAATCAAGTTTCAGTTAGTATCTACTGAGAGGTTGAGGTTGGTGATATGGGGGTAGTTAAAATGCCAATATGATCATTAAGGGGAAAGTTTCCTTGAGATGTTTTGAGGGGAATGACAATTGGGTGTTCATCCTGGTGTCCGGTGGGGGGATGAATGGAGACTGTAGGGATAGTTTGAAAAAACTGAGCAGACTTAACACAGGAGTTTGCCTTTCCTGTGATGATGCGAAGGAGGGAAAGGACAGAGCAAAGAAGGGCACAGTCATTGGTTTGTATTTTTTAAATTATGAAACATGAGCCCAAGATTGTACTTCTTATACTTTTTGTAGCAGTATTGGTACTTAGGAGAACAAAGGTGGGTCCCTTCCACCTGGATTCAGACTCAGTCTTTCAGGGCTATCTTTTCTGGAAGACCGGGTGTCTAACCTGAAAGTCATGTAAGAGCTGTGGCAGGATGTCCAGAGGAGAGAACTGACCTGAATGTATTGAATAAATATGGATATATTTAATAAGACCTTGGCAGTGTTGAAGTACAGTGGACCCTTGAACAATATGGGGGTTAGGGGTGCCAAACTTTCATGCACTCAAAATTTCCCCATACAACTTCACATTTGGCCCTCTGTATCCCCAGTTCACTTCTAGTACTGGACCAGGTGTTCATTGAAAAATCCAGATTTCCCTGGTGGTTCTAGCAGTTAAGAATCCACCTGCCAACGCTGGGGACACAGGTTCAATCCCTGGTCTGGGAAGATCCCACATGCCATGGGGCAACTAAGCCCTTGTGTCACAACCTACTGAACCTGTGAGCCACAACTAGACAAGCCACCACAACTAGAGAGTAGCCCCTGTTCGCTGCAACAAGAGACAGCCTGCACCCAGTGCTGAAGATCCAGAACAGCCAAATAAATAAATAAATGAGAAAAACCCAATCCGTGCATAAGCGGACCCTCAAAGTTCAAACCTGTGTTGTTCAAGTGTCAACTGTATGTTGGATTGAATCCAGTTAGAGTCTCCCAAGGTACAGGATGGGAAAGGGATCTTCCTTGACCTGTTGTAATTATTTTACAAGGACCCGAGCAGGAAGAGCAAATGATTATCAGGTCTAATAGCAACACTTTGAGCCAGGCAATTTGAGTTCCTCAGGGAATCTGAGGAACCATCAAGAACTGAAAACAATCCATTTACCAATAGAGAGACTTGCCAGAGGGAGCTGGCTCTCATCCTTGTTTCTCCTTTACATGTTTACCAGGATTGTGTTTCTGGTGGATGGTGCAAGTTGAGATTACCTGCCAATATGAGGGCTGATGCAATCTCATTATGATTTCTGCGGGAGACCTTTAAGATTTCCTTTGCTATACAAGCTAATCTTACAGGGGGCTTCCCAAGTGGCTCCAGTTGTGAAGAATCCACCAGCCAATGTAGGAGACACAAGAGACGTGGGTTCAATTCCTGAGTCAGGTAGGTCCCCTGGAGGAGGAAATGGCAACCCACTCCAGTATTCTCGACTGGAAAATCCCACAGACAGAGGAGCTTGGCAGGCTGCAGTCCATGGGGTCACAAAGAGTTGGATATGACTGAGCAACTTAGTACACATGTAGTCTTACAAAGTCGTTGTTCAGTCACTAAGCTGTGTCTGATTCTTTGCTAGCCCTTGGCCTACAACACACCAGGCTTCCCTGTCCTTCACTGTCTCCAGGAATTTGCTCAAACTCATGTCCATTGAATCAGTGATGCCATCCAACTATCTTATCCTCTGTCGCCCCCTTCTACTCCTGCCCTCAATCTTTCCCAACATCAGGGTCTTTTCTAATGAGTCAGCTCTTTACATCAAGTGGGCAAAGTATTGGAACTTCAGCTTCAGCATCAGTCCTTCCAATGAATATTCAGGGTTGATTTCCTTTAGGATTGACTGATTTGATCTCCTTGCTGTCCAAGGGACTCTCAAGAGTCTTCTCCAGCAGCACAATTTGAAAGCACTCAGTTTTACAGAGGCTATGGGCTGAGTTCAGGTGAGAGAGAAAAGGGGACCAAGCTGGTGTCTCCAAAGCTCACTGACTGGAGAAAACTCCATCCTGTTTTCAGGCAGCCTTTCCAGCTTCGGGTACTGGCAGTTGTTATGCCTTAAATTCCCTAAATAGAGTTTCTATGACCAAAGGAGGTTGAGCAAGGAGAATTATGTTGAGGAAGAGTTTTCTTAGAAGCAGTTCCTTAGCATATTGTCAGTTGAGGAGTTTTCCTTAGCTTCAGGAGTCTGGCTACTAGTCCAAGTTTCGATTTTGAAATTTTTCTTAGAAAATCTGGAAATTATAGATTTTTAGTGTGCCCTTGTCTTCAGAGTCTGAGGACTTCTTAATGTTTATGTCTTTTGACTGATCCTATTACAGAATTACTTTTGTAGAAGACCCCATTTTGGTCTATATCTCAAGTTAGGTAAGGACTGGGAATAAGAAATAAAGACTTGATCTCAACTCATAAGTTATTTTTACATAAGGGATGAATTTTATGGAGAAGAGAAATAATGTTGATTTTCTAAACATGGATCATCAGATCACCTTTGGTGTAAATGTTCAAAGGAAATTTGAATGATCTCATTGCTTAAATTTATGTCAGGTAGCCTGGAACAAGCGCAGATCATAAAAAGACTGTAAAAAGAGATGAATCACATTCTGTCCTACTTGACATTATATTGGCCCAAGGTCCCTTCAGGTTAAAGGCTCCGGAAGCATTTAAAATGCATTTCAAGGATTTACGTTGATTTTTCAGGCTAGAACTTCTTGGGTTAGACTTCCTTCCAAAATGGCTCGAAGTGCTTATAATTACATTTCAAACATCTGCTGCAACAATCAGCTAGTTTTTGCAACACATGGATTGACAGACAATTGTTCTGATTCAGCCTCAGTTTGAGTGGTGAGAACTTGTAGTTAGGAGCCCTAGCTGAACTGTCACCATTATGTCTTATCAACTCCAAGCAAATGGCCATCCCTGGATGTTACAGACCACTAAAACTGTCTTAAATAAAAATGTTGGAAGAACTATTTCCAACATTTGCCAGATTTATTTATTTATTTTTTGTCCCCAGGGTTTAACATTTCCATTTTCAACAACTGGAATTGAATTATCTAAATTAATTATTGTGGAGAGGGAAGGAGGTGGTGACAACTCAAGACTTGCTGTGATGGTCCTCATCTAAAGCAGAGGTCACCGCATCATCCAAATTTATAGTGCCCACAAGCTAAGGTGGTTTTTGCATTTTTTTAACGGATGGTGAGAAAAGAATAACATTTCACAACACATGAAAATTATATGAAATCCCAATTTGAAATATGGTGCTCTTTAATTTATGTTATTTATCACTTTTTTCCCACCACAGTAGAGCTGACCCAGGTGGAGATATTTACCATCTGGCCCTCATAGAAAACTTTTGTAGACCTTTGCTCTAGTGTTAACTCGCTCAATCGTGTCTGACTCTTTGTGATTGCATGGACTGTAGCCCACCAGGCTCCTCTGTCCATGGAATTTTCCAGGCAAAAATACTGGTGTGGTTAGCCGTTCCCTTCTCCAGGGGATCTTCCCATCCTGGGGACTAAGTCCATGTCTCCCACATTGCAGGCAGATTCTTTACCATCTGAACCACCAGGAAAGTCCTTTGCTCTATACTGCTAAAGAGAAAACCTCCTTCTGGAAATCAGCGCTAATATTTTTACCTACTTCTGTCCATGGGGAAAAATTTTGTGGGAGACTTGTAAAGGGCTAGTCTTTAAAAGACATCAATGTGCAAAAGATGGCCCTGATTGAATGATTGATGGATAAAGTATTTTTCCACTATGGCTTGATGACAACAGAATCCTTAGAGCACCATCTGGCATGGAATTTTTAGCTCTGTCTCCAAAAAACTGAGTTGAGACACAAAGAATAGAAAATAATAATTCTCTTGATTCCTGTAACAGCTGAAGAGAAGCCAGCTGGAATTTCCATACTTGCTAGGAAAACTCAGAGCTATCTCATAAAAAGTTGTACCACCAACAGCTAAGGATTCTGTTAGCACGGGTGGTGGGACTGGGGGTGGAGGATAGAGTGCTTGCTGGGTTTGGCAGATAGAACAGTTGATTTTATGCTTCTAGTGTTTTTTTTTCCTTCGGGCAGTTTAAGAAGGGTTAAATTAAAATAGTAGATCTTGCTCCTGATAAAATTTTCTTCAAATCTTATTTGTCACTAAGTGATCACTTAGTAGAACAATAATTAAATAATTAAATAAATCCGTAGATTTATCACCAATCACTTATTACACCATCAGTTTTGAAACGCCCACCACTTCAGTAAACAGGCTGTTACAGGCATCAAGCCTTCAGCCACAGCTCCCCCTCCATGGTGCACCCTGAGGGGAATTCAGGACGTGAAAACACAGGATACTGGCCCTAGATGGTTAAGATACATATCAAAGGAGCAATTTCAATGCGCCCAGACTCCTGTGTCTTCCAATACTTAGAAAAACAGAGGTGTCTGTTTTCTGATTATCAGTAATCTTTTGACATTTGACGACATATTTGTTTTCCCAGCAAAAACTCTCCTTTATCCTGGTTCCTCTCTTTCCTTTTTGGAACAGTTCATCAGAGTTGAGAGACCACCTTCCTGGACTATGTGTATGTTAGTCGCTCGGTCATGTCCAACTCTTTACAATTCCGTGAGCTGTAAGCCACCCAGCTCTTCCGTCCATGGGATTTTCCAGGCAAGAATACTAAAGTGGGTTGCCATCTCCTTTTCCAAGGGATCTTCCCAACCCAGGGACTGAACCTGGGTCTCCCACACTGCAGGCAGACTACCACGTGAACTACCAGGGAAGCTCTTCCTGGGCTATAGTTCTCAATAAAGACCCAAAAGAAACATGAAAGTGAAAGTTGCTTAGTCGTGTCCAACTCTTTGCGACCCCATGGACTGTACAGCCCGTGGAATTCTCCAGGCCAGAATACTGGAGTGAGTAGTAGCCTTTCCTTTCTCCAGGGGATCTTCCTCGAACCCAGGACTCCCTCATTGCAGGTGGATTCTTTATCAGCTGAGTCACAAGGGAAGCCCAAATGAAATACAGTTCTCAACTTTTAGATTTGCATTTTTTTTTTTCGGTACAAGTGACTTTCTCTAGATACTCTGGTGCCAGCTCCTCTAATTCCTTATCTGCTACTGCCTCCTCCTCTCCCGATATTTAAAAGCAGACTTTCTTTAGGACAGATGTCTGCTAATCCCTATTCTGTTCGCACTCTGACTTTTCTATTTAGGAAATCTCATCCTCACCTACGCCTCTAATAAAATTTATAGGCTTTGATTTATGGGCTTCCCTGGTGGCTCCAGTGATAAAGAATCCGCCTGCAATGCAGGGGAACCAGGTTCGACCCCTGGGTCAGGAAGATCCCTGGAGAAGGTCATGATTATCTATTCCAGTATTCTTGCGCAGAGAGTTCCATGAACAGGGAAGCCTGGCGAGCTACAGTCCATGGGGTCACACATAATCAGACATGACTTTAGCATTCACACACACAGTCTTGCCTGGAGAAGTCCATGGATAGAGGTGTGTTGAGGGCTACAGTCCACGAGGTTGCAAAAAGTCAGACACCACTGAGTGACTTACACTTTCACTTTCCCTTATATTAAAAAAAAAAAATCAGTGGGAATGACCTGGCAGTCCAGTGGTTAAGACTCTATGCTTTAGTTACTAATGGCAAAGGTTCAATCCATTGTCACGGAACTAAGATTCCCACAAGCCATTTCTTGTGGCATATATATATAAATATATGTACATATATATATTTGTCTCTCCGGTCCTTGCTGAAAACTCCAGGTGCACATTCAAAGCACCACCTGAATGATTAAAACAAACCTCAATCTCAACATGTCCCAACAGCACTCATGACCCTCCGAGGCAAACTTCTCTTTCTCCAGGGTTTCTTGTCTTGGTGAACGGCATCATCACACACTCAGGTAAACCAAAACCTGGAAGGCATCTTTGACATCACCCCTGTCCCTCATATCCCCAACCAAACAACCACAGAAGTGAGTCCTGTGGTTTCTTAATTACAGTGTCATTCATGTGTATCCTCTTTTCATCTCCATTCCCAAGATCTTGGCTTAAGCTACCAGAATAATCTCTCACCTCTGGCTAAAGCATCTAATTATTTCCCAGAATCTAGTCTTCTGCAGTCCCCCACTCTCCAAGGTATAGGAGCCAAAGGAAGCACATAAAACTGCAACTTTTATGGTGTCTTCCCTTGGCTTTAAACCCTTCAATGGCTTCCAAAGTTACTAAGGTGAAAAACAGCATTCTCTCAATGAACAAAGCCACAGTCCCTGCCAGATCTTACCTTTTCTTACTTGGCCAGTCTCATTGGCTGGATCTCTTCCTTCCTTTTGAGGCTCTGCTAGATTTGCCTTTTAAATTTTTCCAAATGTTCCATTTTCTTTCTAGCTCCAGGAGCCTTCCACAGGCAGGTCTCTTCCTCTCAGTTCAATTCAGTTCAGTTCAGTTGCTCAGTCATGTCCGACTCCATGGACCGCAGCATGCCAGGCCTCCCTGTCCATCACCAACTCCCAGAGTTTACTCAAACTCATGTCCATTGAGTTGGTGATGCCATTCAACCATCTCATCCTCTGTTGTCCCCTTTCCTCCTGCCTTCAATCTTTCCCAGCATCAGGGTCTTTTCCAATGAGTCAGTTCTTCACATCAGGTGGCCAAAACAAAGTATTGGAGTTTCAGCTTCAACATCAGTCCTTCCAATGAATATTCAGGACTGATTTCCTTTAGGATGGACTGGTTGGATCTCCTTGCAGTCCAAGGGATTCTTAAGAGTCTTCTCCAACACCACAGTTCAAAAGCATCAATTCTTCAGTGTTCAGCTTTCCAACTGTCACATCCACACATGACTACTGGAAAACCCACAGCTTTGACAAGATGGATATTTGTTGGCAAAGTAATGTCTCTGCTTTTTTTTTTTTTTTAATTTTCTTTACTTTATTGTGTCTCTGCTTTTTAATATGCTTTCTAGGTTGGTCATAGCTTTTCTTCCAAGGAGCAAGCATCTTTTAATTTCATAGCTGCACTCACCATCTGCAGTGATTTTGGAGCGCCACCCCAAAAAGTCTGTCACTGTTTCCATTGTTTCCCGATCTATTTGCTATGAAGTGATGGGACTGGATGACATGATACTAGTTTTCTGAATGTTGAGTTTTAAGCCAACTTTTTCACTCTCTTCTTTCACTTTCATCAATATGCTTTTTAGTTCTTCTTCGCTTTCTGCCATAAGGGTGGTGTCATCAGCATATATGAGGTTATCTCTGCATATCTCTGTCCTCTGAGTTGCACTAAATATTACTTAAATGCCTCAAAAGTACCAAAGTGCTTCAGAGACTGAAAGCCTTTGAGCCTCAGAGAGGGTCTTCCCTGGTGGCTCAGATGGTAAAGAATTTGCCTGCAGTTCGAGAGATCTGGGTTTGATCCTGGGGTCTGGAAGATCCCCTGGAGAAGGGAATAGCCACCCACTCCAGTATTCTTGCCTGGGGAATTCCATGGACAGAGAAGCGTGGTGGACTACAGTCCATGGGGTTGCAAAGAGTTGGAAGAGACTGAGTGACTAACATTTTCACACAATGAGCCTCAAATAGGTGCTGGTCTTAAGAGCCTGCATCCCCAGGTGTCCAGGAATCTTCTTTGTTCCTATGCAGATTTACTCACCCTTCCCCCAGTGACCTGATCTACATTTGAAGGGATATTACAAACAGACCTTTTGGTCATAAGAAAAAGGCCTCCCTTAGGGCAATGGATACCTGCTTGCTTTATAGTGTTTACACTTACATAATCATATTTTACATTTGCAAAATTAAGAGGATTCCTTCAAGAAATTTTTACTGGAAAAAATAGGACATACTTTGATAATTTTCAGTCTACTAATGTCAAAAAAAATTGAATGAAAAGTATATTTACAATTTCTGCTCTCAATCTTTAAAATCATCTTGCCTTTTAATTAAAGAGTAAATGAGTGGCAAAGTGGTAAAGAATCCTCCTGCCACTGTAGGAAATGCAAGAGACCTGAACTTGATCCTTGAGTTGGGAAGAACCCCTGGAGTAGGAAACAGCAACTCACTCCAGTATTGTTGCCTGGAGAATCCCATGGACAGAAAAGCCTGGCGGGCTACAGTCCATGGGGTCGCAAACAGTGGGACACACACATACAAATGTAGATATTTTCTAAAAATCAAATAATAAAAAAAAGTATAATGAAATGTAAGTCTCTTCACCAACAATTTCTTTCTGAGGTAAGGTGGCCTTTATAACTGTTTCTTTATATCCTTCTAGAAATATTCTATGTACTCATAGTACAAATAGACACACATACATACATTATTTCTAGAAATGAGGATCAATGGCTTCTTTCACAGATCAACTTATAGAGATAGTCTCTTTCCTCAGATCTTCACTTGAGGTGAAGTACCCTCCACTTGTAGTGTGTTATAATTTATTGAACCCATTTTTCCATTCAACTTATTAACAGACATATTTCCAATTTGCCATTATAAAAAATGCACCAAGTTGTATTGTTGCAGAAAGAGGGGGGCCCTTCCAGGGCCTGAAACTGGGCTCTTATCTAACACTCGGAAATGAATTGTCTGAAGAGACACATATGCTGACAAAGCAAGAGATTTTATTGGGAAGGGCACCTGGGTGGAGAGCAGTAGGGTAAGGGAACCCAGGAGAACTGCTCTGCCATGTGGCTCACAGTCTCGGGTTTTATGGTGACGGGATTAGTTTCTGGGTGGTCTTTGCCCAATCATTCTAACTCAGTCTTTCCTGGTGGCGCATGCATGGCTCAGCCAAGTTGGATGCTAGCAAGAGGGATTCTGGGAAGTGGACTGACACGCTGTGTCTCCTTTAGACCTTTCCCAAACTCTTCCGGTTGGTGGTGGCTTATTAGTTCCGTATTCCTTATCAGGATCTCCTGTCATAAAACAACTCATGGAAATGGTTACCGTGGTGCCTGGCCAGGGTAGGTGGTTTCAATGAGTGTGCTTCCCCTAACAGTATCACTAATTTAGAGCATAATGCTTATAGCTAATAATAATGTATCATAGATTTTACAGTCAAAAGACTAAATCTTTAGCATTCTCACTACAAAAAGAAAAAGGTAACTATGTGATGACAAGACAGAGGTAGTAGCTAATATTTAGTAATAATCATTTTGCAATTTATAAATGTATCAAATAAACATGTTGACACAAACATACACAATATTATGTGTCAATTATATCTCAATAAGCTGGCCCAAATAAAACAAAAACAAAAAACTTGTATCAATTTGTATTGTCTCCAACCATGTAGGGAATTGTTGACTTCTCCACACAGGAAAGTCATGAAATGCTATTTTATTTCATGAAATGTTATTTTATATTTCCCAATTTGATGGGTAAAAATTAGTATTTAGATTTTTGTTGGTGGATTGGTTTGTTTGCATTTCTTTTTTGTGAGGCTGAACATCCTTCCATACTACACTTTTTATTTTTCCTTCTGTGAGCTAGCTGTTCTCTATTTTTCTTAAGTAACTGAAAGTTTTCTTACTGATTTGTAAGCTTTGTAAATATAATAAAGAAATTATTCCTCTACCATATACGTTGCAAAGCTTTTTAGCAGCTTGACTTTTGATTGTATTTTAAATAGTATTTGTTCAGGCAGAATTTGTAACCTTATGAGATAAAACTTACCAATTCAAGTTTTGTGTCTGGATGTGGCACATATGTGCACACACACATATACACATACACATACATATGATCACATACATGCATATAAATACAATGTTTAAAACACTTTTTGATTATATTTTTATATACTTAAACCTTTGATCTCTATTGCAGAAGACAGGAATTTGGTGATAAGCAGTGAGTAATAACAGCTGGTAATTTTTAAGTAGTAATTATCCTTTGCTGAAGGAATTTAAGGACCTTTACAATAGTAATTAAAGGATTATATATTTGCCCTCCCCATCTGACAACACATGGCTTGAAGGTTTACCAAAGGCTTTTTGCCCAATGCATCAAGCCAGACACTGAGAGGCCAAAGTTTGCCTCAAAGCGAGGATTTATTCAGGAGGCAATCAATGGAGGAGAAAGAGAATGCATCGCAAATCTGTCTCCTCAAAGGCGAGGGTCTTGGGGTATTTATGGATAAAGCTGAGGTGTGGGGAAAGAGGAAAGGTGATTAGAGTTAAGTAAAGGCTGAGCCAAACATTCTGTACAGACACAGCTAAGCTACCTGCTTCTCCATGGGTTTTTCCTACCTTTAATAACATATTTGGAGAGTTCCCTGGCGATCCAGTGGTTAGGACTTCAAGCTTCCACTGTTGGGGGTATGGGTTCTATTCCTGGTTGGGGAACTAAGACTCCACAAGCCTCAGGACACAGCCAAAAGAAAAAAAAAAGTATATTTGGATAATTCAGCTGATTCTACACCTGTTTTGAGGTATGTTTTCAATTCAGACCAGGCAGTCAGAGGACTTCATTGTCCCCACCCCTTCTTCAGGGATGTGTGACACAGACAAGCCAGTCACGTCCCTCACTGGGAACCCTGTGTGTTGGGGGGGGTGGGCAGGGGGTTGTTGTTTTGGCTTTGTTGTTGTTTTTATCTTTTTGCTAGGATTTTACAATGTGCGGATGATGTAAAGGTGAAGCTGCCAGTGAGTGAAGCTCTCCAATTATGAGTAATTCTTGCCAGAGAACAAAGCCAAATAACTAGTGGCAAGAAATGAAGAGAGAAAACTGGGTATACCATTTCAGCTCTTTGATCCAGCTATGCCTGAAGCAACATTCTAGCTATGTGAACCAATATATTTCTTTTTGTGTATAAACTATTTGGAATGGTGTTTCTGTCACTTTCACCTGAAATGGTTTTGACTAACGTAAGACTAGTTTTGATAGCATTTCATGGTGCTTTGGCAAAGGATCTATGGATGCTTGACTCTTGACTCCCTCCGTTCAGAGTTCAAATGCAAGAAGGAAAGGAGGGGAATGAATATGCACACAAAACGAAATAAAAGCAGGAAATATTCTTAGCCAACTGAGTAATGAGTAACCCTGAAAGGCTCAAGCAGGGTGAGATACAGTACTGAACAGAATCACTCTCTCCCCTTAAGACTCTTTGTGTCTTGCATTATTAGTTGCCAGAGAGGCTGTTTTACTACATATGCCCATCAGAAGGGGCTGAGTTTTATATAATGAAGATTAGAAAAGCTAATTAAGTAAATTTAGAATTTATATACAAAGCTTTCACAGCCAAATAGGCTTCATACAGATGAGTAAGTTTCCTGATGGGCAAAGACTTGAGTCAGACTGTTGGGGTTTTTAACATTTATAATCTATATCATCAAACATTCACTTAAGGAGTAAGTGCAAGTATGAGAAATTTCCATGCAACCAATTGAGCCAAAAGCTGAGTTCATAAATATAAGTTTTGCTTGACTTACCATATAGCAAATAAGTTACGGTTATTTGGCAGTCATGAAAAGACAAATTAATGAGTGGAGAAATATTATCTCTTCTTTTGTTCATTCATTATTCATTCAACAAATATTTATGGAGTGCCTCTTGCATGTGCGGCACCGTTCAAGGTGCTAGGATACAGTAATAAACAAGACAAAAGCTTTCCCTTCATGGCAAGTACCCAAAGAAGCATCTTGGTTATACTTAACTGAACTTAGAATATATATACATTAATCTGTATGTGTCTGTGCTCATGTCCAATTCTTTGCGACCCTTTGGCCTGTAGCCTACAGGCTCCTCGGTCCATGGAATTTTTCAGGCAAGAACACTGGAGTGGCTTGCTGTTTCCTCCTCCAGGGGGTTGAACCCAGTCTCTCGAGTCTCCTACGTTGCAGGTGGATTCCACTGAGCCATCAGGAAGGTCCACTAATATGTACAGTGATGGCTTTTCACTTGCAAAGGGATGAGGATGACTGAGGTAATTACTGGACAAATAGAACTGTAAAAGTCAGGTAGGATGAAGAAAGTCCACTGGCTTCCTTGTGAATTTTCTGTATGATTACCTCGATTCTCCATTTTGTCTTCCTAGTAGAAGCAGCGTCTGAGTGTTCAGAGCGTTTATTTATTTATTTATTTTTCACGTCAGATGGGTAATGTGCCAGGTGTCCTAACAAGGTTTGGAGGGAGGCATGGGTCATGCAAGAGTGTGAACACCCAATCGACACGCTTACAAACTACAAACGGATCCGTGGCGTTTATTTTGGAGGAATTTAGAGCTCCAGAGATGAAAGGAATTGATACATATATAATTGTAGTGTTATTAAAGATGAAATGCTTTTGCAGTTTGTAACGTTTATAATAATATGCTGTAATTATATAGAGTGTTTTCCCCAGCAATTTCCTTCACACATCACACATCACTTCTTTACATTTCCAATAATACTACAATGTGTGTGTGGGGGAGGGGGCAATTATTAGTTTCTCAGTTTTGCAGGTGGGGAAACAGATATTTAGCAAGAGATGTTTAAATCATAACTCATGACCAGGTTTACAACGGAAACCAACTACACCTGCAAAGTTTTCCCAGTTGTCTGGTTCAGTCTTTCATGTGAACAAAGGGTTTGACCTTAGATTCATTTAACCTCCATAGATTTCAGCTTCATCTGGAATATGAGGCAATGGGCTAGATTCAGGATCAGCTAACCTTCAACAAGTACCTACTATGTGCAAGTAGTGTTAGGAACTTTCAATGTAATCATAATAATTCATATTAAATTTTAAATTAAACCCTATAACAGGTGAAGAAACCTAGGCCCCAAGAAATTAAGCAGCTTTCTTAAGTTAAAGAATTAATTTGTATTAATAATAATTAATTTAAATCAACATAATTAAAATTAATTTATTTAAATATAAATTAAAATCCATTAATTAAACTAAAATGTATTAATTTGGATTAATAAAATTCCACTTGGATTAATATATTAATCCTATCTCCTGACTTAAAAAAATCAATGCTTTTCCCTCTATACTTTCACACTTTCCTCATATTTTAGCATTATATAGTTATAGAAAAATGTATATGAGTTTTGACTTATTTATATATAAACTAAAATATTACTATTACCCAAAATACACATGAGGAAAATAATTAATATATCTAAATTGAAATTTTAAAGTTTGACTGAGTTTTTATAATCAAATTGCTTGACTTAATAGTGTTTGAGGTTTCTGAGTGACATGGGAATGTGTTTTAAAACATATTACAGAAATCCAAACAGCAAGACATTCCATGTGTTATCAACATACAGATTCAGAGACTGATTCACTAGTGAATTCTTTATTGATAAATGCATAATTTCAAATATACATTCTCATTCTGTTCTGCTCAATGAATGGATTTTAATATGTTAACTGCCCCTAAGAAGGAAGAAGACTACTATTCTTTTAAAAAATTTTAGATGGAAATTTCATGATTGGTATATCTGCTATTGTGTCTATCATTAATAGTTACCAGTTGGTTGATAGATTTTAATCATTATATTGGCACATAGGAATACAATTTATAATAGCACAGCTGATATAACAAGACATACATCATATTTGGGAGATAAATATTCAGGAAATACTGCTATTTGGAAAAGCAATATACATCTCCGGTGTGGACTCTATTTCTAAATTTCCCCAAAGTCTGCTGTTTCCTCTATTATGTACTGTTTTTTATGTTATGCACTATGTTTTAAATATTTTAAAACATATAATTCTGCTATAAAAATAATAGGCAAAAAGGAAGGAGAATTGATGACACTAAGCAGAGAAGCAAAGACCGTGTGAGACGTGGTAGATATAGAAAAAGAAAGTAGAGTATAAGTGTGGTGAGCAGATAAAAACGACAGGACAAAAGGGAAAACCACTTATTTAGAAAAGGATGAAAGGATAAATACTTATGATTCACTAGATATGCATATGACATATGTCTCACTTCATATGAGACACTCAATATTTATCGGATTGAAAAACAGCTGCTCATTTGTGACATTATATTTGGCCCTATGCTCCCTCTGTCCAGGAAACACAAATAAAGTCCATAGCTGCTTATTGGGCAAGTTATAATTGTGGCCAGGTGTAATTCCCCCTGCATCTCTAACAAAGCAGTGAGATGTTAGTTCCAGATATCTTAAATCTGTTAGGTCACCTTGCTTAAACTTCAGCTCTGGTCCTTGGAACTACACCAATAGTGGGGAAAATTGATATGTCTGAGTTGGAAGAAAGATAGACAGATGGACTAACTCAGTTCACATGCTCATTGTATATGTTGAGGTGATACATCTTTCATCTGTTTGCATTCTAATCCTAGTGGGTTAACCTAACCCAACTCTTTGCCTGCTTCTCACTTGTCCATGTGTTTTAAATGGATATAATAAACTGTGTGATTTGAGCATCTTAATTTGCACCGTGTGCTTTCCTGTTCCACCGCCTCTGTGCTAACCTGCCTGGTCATGTACTTGGAGACTCCTATTACATCAAGGTAATTCCCCACATGGCACTGCTAGCCAATTTTTGCCTCATATTTCTTCTTCATATTTACAACTGATGGTAATTACACTGCAGTGGGTAGAGAATATACCATTTCAGAAAGATATTTGGTCATCTAAAAAGAGCATTTAACTGTCACAGGGATACATTCCAATAATAGTCTGGCTGCAACAGACAAACAATAGAAGAATTCGTGGTTTAGCAGGATAAAATCAGAGCACTTTAAAGCTGGTTCTAGTTCAAATTCTCATTTCAGAAAGATGAGATTTAGTGACTTGCTGAAGGTCACTATTTCTGGTGACTAGTAAGCCAGAACAGGAGCCAACGCTGTTTAAAGAGGCTATGGGGTTATTTGAGCTACTGCTGTTTCTAGCTGGGTCCTGGTTAATAACCAAGCGTGCATTCCAGCACATGCCATGTAATGACTAAAAATATAAACTACAGCTGTCACAACTAATAGATTAACATTAAATGATGCAAAAATAAACAGAGAATGTCTGTTTATTAACAGGGTTTATAGAGGTGTCATTGAGACATTTCAAGTGCTAAAAATTGCTGTTCTTTCCATGTCAGTTTAATCATGACATTACACATTTCCCTTTGATTCCAGAAGACAAGACATTAGTCAATCTTCTCAACACTCACTAGCTAATATATTTGAAGAACTGTGTTAGATGTTTGCCACATAAAAATGAGTAAGGTATAAACTATGAGAATCAACACTTTAGACTCCCTTCCATGTGCCAGGCACTGTTGCAGGCACTAGAAAACCAAAACAATAGTGGCTTAAACCAGAGAACATTCATAATAAAAATAAGTCCAGAGGTTTGAGAGGCAGCTCAACCATGACCTTGGGGATCCAAGTGTTTTCTCTGTCTTTGCATTTCCTCCTATTATTTCTGAATTTTCCTGTGTTCCTTTTGCCTTGTGGTTTCAAAACAAATTGCTTCAGCTCCATGCCTCATGTCCTCACAATATCATTTTCAAAGCAAGAAGGATGAGGGTGGTGAGACAGATCTTCTCTTGTAAGTCTCTATTTATCACACACAGAATTTCTGTCCTGAAGTTTCTCAGCAGACTCTCCTCAGATTGGTGTTGAAGAGTAGAACTTTCTGTGAGTTGAAACTCTTCCATAATTTGTGCTGCCCAAAATAGTATCCACCAGCCTCGTATGGGTAGTGAGCACTTGAAATATGACTAGTGTGACTAAGGAATAGAATTTTTAGTTTTATTTAATTTTAATTGATTTGAGTTTAAATTTAAATACATGTGTCTGATATCTACCATATTGGACAACACTGCCTTTGACTCTTTTTGGGTAGAACTACAATATGGCCACCAGTAGTTCCCATATTGTGTAGCTTTTTCAGCCTCCAAAGGAGAAAAAGTTGGGGAATGGCTCTTCGGCAGCAACTAACAGAAGAAAGTGAAATTGTTAGTCACCCAATTGTGTCCAACTCTTTCCCTCCAAGGGAAAAGGATTGCATAGCTTTTTCAGCCTCCAAGGGAGAAAAAGTTGAGGAAAGTCTCTTTGGCAGTAACTAACAGAAGAAAGTGAAACTGTTGGTTACTGAGTTGTGTAACCATGGACTGGGATCCGACTCTGTGATCCCATGGACTGCAGCCCACCAGGCTCTTCTGTCCATGGAATTCCCCAGGCAAGAATACTGGAGTGGGTTGCCATTCCCTTCTCCCAGGGATCTTCTGGACCCAGAGATCAAACCCAGGTCTACTGCAGTGCAGCAAGATTCTTTACCATCTGAGCCCCCAGGGAAGCCCAGAAACTAAGAGTCTGCCTTAAAAAGTAAATAAGACAAAGTGTCATAGAGCTGGTATTGTAATGGGGGAGGCTAACATCATTAAACTATAAACAAACTTTTAAAGGTAGCCATTTTCAGGTTGGAACAAGCCATGTTATCTAGATTCAGTCTAGATGACTGGTCTAGATTTTAGAGTGATGTAATAGGGAGTAATTGAAGGTGGGAGGCAGTAATTTAAGAAGGGGAGGGAAGAATCTCAAGAAGTTCATCGTCTGGTAGAAAAGGAAGAAGACAGACATATAAAATTAAATTGTTAATAAATACAGTGGTATATATATATAAATCCATGTATTTATTGCATAAAAAATATATATACATATGCATTTACTCATGAACATAGCTAATACAGAGTCTATACTAGGAGGATAAACAAAGCATCTTTGAAGTTTCCCTGGTATCTCCTACAAGCTTTACATAACATAGCAAGACAGGAATCGCTGCATAGAAGCCTTGGAATGTGGTCCATCTACCATCCTAAGGCAACAGTTGACGCAATACAACTTTACAGGACCATGTGTACAGGAATATGGTTAATGAGTGATTTCTCAACAGTTCCTATAGGATGTTCTAAAGTGGGATAATCAACACAGTGAGGACTTTGAAAGGACCTATTAAGTCCTGTAACTTCAAAAGGTGTAATGCTCTTGAAGCCTGAGGGGGGATCAGCAGTAGATAGACTTGTCTGACAAGACACTGTCAGGGCTGGGGTAGCTTAATTAAAGCGAAGATTTTGGTGTGACTGAGGGTAAATGCTAGTAAGTTTCAGACAGTATCATCCTCAGAGATCTTCGTAACTGGGGAAAGGATCATTTGCCATGTCCTTATGAACCCACGCTGGTACAGAATGATGATAACTCAGGATTGTGTACTTTCCCAAGGACTACAGGGTTGAAAGACTTTATAAAGCCTTTTCCAGTTTTAATATACTGTATTATTATTTTGTGATTTGTAGTGATTTTTTTCAAAGACGGAGTTAGTGATTTCTGTGCCAGAATGGTTGAAATCATCCATGTAATAAAACATGTCCTCCATATTTTTCCTTGGATTTAGGATGTTACTTGAGATATCTCTTTGATAATTCTGTGCTTTCTACAGCTTTCTCAACTACAGTGAGGTAAAAAAGAGGATATGTATCAAATTGGTGTTAATACGGTAAACAAATTTCAAAATAGACGTGCAAATTTATTTCAATCAATACTGAAGTAGAGTATATGATGTATATGAAGATACAGATTCTGAGTTCACATGACAATTGTAGCTCTGACAATAGTAATATGGCTAATAAACTTCCATTTTGCTAAGAAATTTTCATCTTTATAGAGAAAATAGATGACAATGATGATGATTTTGTTAGGGAATAAGAATTCTTTAAATAAATTCAAAAGAATTTAATTTCACCACTTAAACTTATTTATAGGTTTAAAGCTACTTGATGGTGATGATGATATCCCACTTTTTCTATTCATCAGTGTCAAGAACTGCACAGTTCAACAAGGTAGTCACTAAGCACCTTGGACTTTAAATTTGAATTAAAGTGAAAAATTCTCTTCTGACCTCACACTAGCTACATTTCAAGTATTAACTAGCCACCAGTGCAGATCTAGAACATTTTATTTCAGAATGCACTGTTAGCAATAGACACCTTCGGGTTCACATCTAGGTTTTCAAAAAATGTTGATCAAATGAAGTGTTATTCAATTTAATGCAACAGTGTCTGTTAAACAGACATCATTTATTTACTATTGAGAAAGTTCTAGTTGTGTAAAGAGATTCCTAGGAACTGGTGCCTAAGATAGATTCTGTAGGGGCCTTAGTTAGTAACAACCTTAGACTTGGGAAAGAAAACCCCCTTTCTGGCTCTGCATGTTATTTTATTTTTGGCTTTATTTTTATTTTTTGGCTGCACCTGGCAGCATATGCAATCTTACTTCCCCAACCAGGGATTGAACTTGTGCCTCCTGCAGTGGAAGCCAGGAGTTTTAACTGCTGGACCACCAGAGAAGTCTCTGGGTCTGTGTTTTAGAGGGCATCAACCAACCTCTCCTCCTCAAAGCGTGAAAAAATCTCCAGGGCCAAGGGACGTGTTCCCTAAGAGCCTGTGTCCCCTTTCTGTCACTAGACCTTGTCAAGGAGCCCAGGCCCCTGGAATTCAGTGACTGAAAATTCCCAGCGCTACTTCCAGGGCTGTGTGGTGTGTGCTCCATCGTTTCAGTTCAGTCCAGCTCTTTGCGACCCTATGGACTATAGCCCGTTGTGCTCCTGTCCATGCCATTCTCCATACTGGGTTGGGTTGCCATGCCTTCCTACAGGTGATCTTTTCCACCTAGGGCTCGAACCCGCTTCTCTTGTCTCTCCTGCATTGCTGGCAGATTCTTTGCCTCTACTGCCACCTGGGAAGCTCTATCAGGGCTTGAGCAGGCCTCTTTCCAAAATTATCCTCTTAAGGTAGGGTCAAACAACTGGCATTTGCACTCCTAGGCCTGAAGGCAATGGCATGCCCCTCCAGTACTCTTGCCTGGAAAATCCCATGGACAGAGGAACCTGGTAGGCTGCAGTCCATGGGGTCGCTAAGGGTCGGACACGAATGAGCGTCTTCACTTTCCCTTTTCACTTTCATGCATTGGAGAAGGAAATGGCAACCCACTCCAGTGTTCTTGCCTGGAGAACCCCAGGGACGAAGGAGCCTGGTGGGCTGCCGTCTATGGGGTTGCACAGAGTCGGACACTACTGAAGCGACTTAGCAGCAGCAGCAGGCTTGCTTGAAGGGCTGCCAATACCACTTGAGGGTGTGCACAGAGCTTCGTTGAGAGGCTGGGGTGTCCACACGTGTGCAGAGTTCCTCTAGTTCATGAATGGAGCGGGCACAGGAAGTTAAAGTCACCTAAGTGTGTACACCAAGTTCTGGGGTGTACGTCCTTCTTCCCTACCACTTATGAGGTGTAACTCCAAGGTATCTGAGAGCTTGGTACACACACCTGGCTTTCCAGGTTGTTATCAAGGAGTATTTCTCAAGATGGGAGCACAGAATATAATTTTTTTGAAGGTTTGACATACTCCTTGTAAATATTTTAATACAGGGTAGGTGAGCCCCGGTGTTGCAAATGTCAGCGCGGGGTCGGCAGTATTGCCTAAAAGACAAATAAGATTTTGCTTGAGTTTCTTGGCTGGTTTGCTCGCAACTGATTTAACCGGTTTTACCTGAGGTATCTTTGGATACCAGAGAGAAATTTCCTTTTCCAAAGGCTGGCGGTCCATGAGGCCCCAACGCATCCTTTGCAGAGGTTATAAGTGGAATTGCTGAAGGCCAGAAACGGCTTTGGAGAGTCCTTTTTTTGAGACAGGACCCTGTTCCCAGCTCGGCTGTATCTGGGACAAATGAGACTCCAGAGTGCCTAGAGGAGGGTCGAGATCTCTTCAGAGAGGAGGGAAGGTGATTCCTTTGCAGACAGTTGGTTTGGGGCACTCTCTTCTTTCTTGGGTTCGCCAATGAAATTGACCCCTGCTCTCCTCCCCCTCCCCAAGCCCAGGACTGGGGCTCGCCTGGCGGAACGCGCGGCCCCCAGGGCCAAACCGGGCGCCTTTGTCTGGAGGGTTGCGGCGGCGGAGGAGAGAAGCGTGCGAGAGTGGCCACCGTGGCTGGAGTTTGGACTAGAACTTTCTTCCGCCCTCCCCACGAGTTACGGTACTCCCGCTGCCCGACAACTCCGGCCCGGAAGCCAGGAGCGCCGAGGTACCGGGGATCCGGTCCTGCGGCGGGCGGCCGAGCACGCCCCTCCTTCCCGGAGCCGCGGGCGGCGAGGGCAGTGGAGACTACGAGGTGGAGGAGGCGGCGGCGGCGGCGGCGGCGGGGAAGGGGCGGGGGCGGGGAGGAGCCGCCGCGGGCAGTGGCCGGGGGAGGCGGCGGCGGCTGCGGAGGAGGTGGAGGAAGCGGCGGCGCTCCCGCCCGGCCGTAGAGCGGCGCTGGGGCCCACGCGGCCGTGACCCCGCGGCTCCCCGGAGGCCGAGCGCGGCAGCTGCGGACAAAGGAGCATGTCGGCGCCGGGGAGGGCGCGTCCTCCGGCCACCACGAGACTCCGGGCGCCGCCGGGCCCGCGCTGCGCTCCCGTCCGCCGGGGCCCCGGGGCGGCCCGCTAGGCCGGCGCTGCGTCGCTCGGCCCGCAGGCCCCGGCCGGCCGCCCGGCCCGCAGCATGGAACGGCCCGGGCGCCCGCCGCCGCCCCTTCTGCTGCTGCCGCTGGCGCTGCTCGCGCTGCTGGGCGGCGGGGCCGTGGCGCTGCCCCCGGGCTGCAAGCACGACGGGCGGCCCCGAGGGGCCGGGAGGGCGGCGGGCGCCGCCGAGGGCAAGGTGGTGTGCAGCAGCCTGGAGCTCGCGCAGGTCCTGCCCCCGGACACGCTGCCGAACCGCACTGTCACCCTGTGAGTAGCCCGCGGGGCGCCCCTCTGTCCTGGCGCCCGGTCTCCTCCGTCCCAGCGCTTTCCGTCGTGCCGCTTCTCCCTTCTCGCGACGTGGAAGAGGGTCCCGCCGCCAGCCCCGCGCCTTTGTGTGCATGGAGCCGTAGGCGGGGGTGATGCTGGGGAAGCCCCGGGGGGCTCGGCCCGGAGGTGTTTCTGCGGCTGGCGAGCGGATGTGTGCCCTCGTCGCTCCGCTAGTTTGCAGAGTAAAAGTTTTAGGGTTCCCCCGCGCGGTCCCGGCGCAGTGCTTGTGAGCTGCGCGGTGCCACGTGAGGATGCAAGAAAACATGCTAGCGGCGGAGTTAAAGCTCATTCATCCTGTTCTTGGGCGGCAGGAAAACAGAGCTGGGCTTGAAGGGCCAGCCCTTCAGCTGCTTGCACGTTAAGTTATTTGGACGCTAGTTTGCAGGATACTAAAGCCACACAGGGACTTTGAACGTCACTGTGTGTGATCTCCAAACTTCCAGGATGTTCCCTTTGGTTTTTGCTAGCTGAGTTTTATTACATTAAAGAGCACCTTGTAGAATAAGAGTTTTTTTTAAGGGCCCAGAAATATGTTTGAGATGAAATCGTGCACCTTCGATCCCCGGGTTCTTGGGTGTGAGAGCTTATCATTAAGCCGAGAACTTGATTTGCAAACTGTGGGTTTGTTGAGCCTGCCAACTCAAGGGACTTGATTTTCGGATTGAGTTTCCACCTGGAAAGAAAACTTTTTGGTCTCGTACCTCAGTTTGTGCTACGATTCACTGTCCAGTTTTGCAAGCGTGGTTCTGCCAATTCTAGCTGAACCCTTGGCCCCGTTGACTCTTGATTTTATTTTCTGAACGATGAATTGGTTTGGGACAGTTTAAAAGTGTTTCTAATGGGTATTTTGTCGAACTGAAATATGAGTCCCTCGGCGCCGTGTGCCTCTGTGTTGTTTTGGTTGGTTTCCTAAAAAAGAATCAAGGCTGCCACTATAAAAACATGAAGGCAAGAGGAACAGCGTGACCTGTGAAAGAACTTAAAATATGGTTTTTAATTTAGCCCAGAAATATGGTTTTTAATTTAACTCAAATTAACCCGAGCAGGATTTATGGGTAAGTACAGATTTCATTACTAACACCTTTGTTCTTCACTTCCATTTGTTTGAATTAGGAAAGGTTTAACACAGGAAAACTGTGTGTGTTTCTGTTTATGGAGGCCTGAAAAGGGTAAAAGAGTTTTTGTTTTGTTTGATTCCTTTACCAACACTTGACCACTTGGTAGTGGCAGCAGCTGTATTTATTTCTTAGCCAGATTCTTTGAAGTGGAAATCTTGAGTATGGGCCCATAATTACAGTCTGGAGTCAAGTGGAGAAAACCTTTGTTTTGGAGATATCCCTTGTTACTCTGAAGAAATTAGTCATATATTTGGCTTCTGGATCAGTGGCACTTAAGCTGATTCAAGTTTAGGTCAATTTTTCCTGAATTGTCAACAGTTCCAGCAGAATTAAAGCAGCTTACTTGTAAATTGTTGATTTTGCAGGGGGGAAAAAGTTGATATTGTAGAAAATAACTTTTCAGCATGTGATCAAACTATTTCATTGAATGTTAATAAACTGATTAAAATATGTGCCTTTGAAATGTCATTTTAATACTTTTTTTTTGCACCTGAAAGCTCTTTAAAGTAAAAGTAATACAATTTAGTGAATGGGAAGAATTATAATTAAGGATCAGATAAAGTTGATGTTCTGGATGAAGGTGGTTTCAGGTGTATCAGAATGGTGGTGGTGGTGGTGGGGGTGTTCTGGGCCCGTTTCCTCATTTTCATAGAGAATAAACTAGAGGGTCATAGTAGATAAGTGACTTGCCCAAGTTCCCATGATAAATTTATAGCGAGGGGGTCCGTGCCCTGGATTCTTGCCCTGCAGTTCACATGCTTTCTCATCTTCACTCCTTGTCTTCATCTTCCTTCGTTCATCACAGTTTTTTTTTTTTTAATTAAATCATTTCTAGATCATTGGCAGTATGTTGAGGTTTGGACTAGGTGTTATTTTCCTAGGACTGTGGTAGATTAATCACTAGTTTGATGGCTTAAGACAGCAAATTTCTTCTCTCACCATTCTGGAAGCCCAAAGTCCAAAAGCTAGGGTTTTAGCAGGGCCGTCTTCCTGCCAAGGCTCTGGAAAATCCTTACCTCTTTTCAGCTTCTGACTTTTCTTGGCTTGTGGCAGCTCAACTCCAATCTGTTTCTGTCTTCCTGTGGTCTTCCCTGTGGTGTCTTTCAAATACTCTCTTATGAGACACTAGTCTTGAATTTAGTGATCCACTGGAAGTCCAAGATGCTCTTTTCTCAAGATTCATGACTTAGTTCCATCTGCAAAACCCCCCACAAAAACCAACCCTATTTCCCAGCAGGGTTATTTTCAGAGATACTAGAAGTGAGAACTTGGACCTTTGGTTTTGGGGCACACTCACTTTTCAGTTCGTACAGAATATAGACATAAACATTGTCTTTCTTCTCCAGGAACTCACAGAGATTTGAGGAGAAAGTTTCATGAAGTCTTAGGACAGTATGGTAAATACTCTAATATTAGGGAGCACAGTTAGCAAAAGGAACCCATAAGAGGGTAACCGAGGTTCCTCTGGGGCATAGTGGGTGGGGTCGAGGATCTGAGAACCCATAGCCAATTTGAGAAATATGAGAAAGATAATGTGGAGGAAATGAGGGGATGAGAGGTGGGAGTCCCCGCCAGGCCCAGGGTAGTGGAGATGCTTGAAGAGTTGTGCATTTGAAGTTGCTGGAATGTCAGGGACACATGTCTAGTGCTTGGAGTGGTGGTGGTGGTGGTCGGGGTTTGGGGCGCCGTGGGGACAAGTCAAGGACAGGCAGGCTCTCTAATTCCTTCGGTGTGGCCAAGCGTTTTCAGCTGAGTTGTGGTGTGGTGCTGAGTGGAAAGTTGGTTGAAAGGATGAAAAGAAAGGACTGAAGTTTTCTTCTTCTTTAGTAATGAAAAATAAGGTTGTTTCTTCTTAATAGATGAACTGGACTTCAGTGTAGCATAAAGCTCAGATCCTTCTGTTGCTGCTGCTGCTAAGTTGCTTTAGTCTTGCCTGACTCTGTGCGACCCCATAGACAACAGCCCACCAGGCTCCTCGTCCCTGTCCCTGGGATTCTCCAGGCAAGAATACTAGAGTGGTTTGCCATTTCCTTCTCCAATGCATGCATGCATGCTAAGTTGCTTCAGTCGTGTCAGACTCTGAGCGACCCCATGGACAGCAGCCCACCAGGCTCCTCTGGCCACAGGATTCTCTAGGCAAGAATACTGAAGTGGGTTGCTATTTCCTTCTCCATCAGATCCTTCTGCTACCTTAGTGAACAATGCTTATTTTAATAGCCATGTTTCTAGAGAGGTTTGGCAGAAATCCTCAGCTTGACCACTCTTGTTCTTTGTATCTTATGTAGCCTTTTGCATTAAAGGATTACGTTCCATTTATTATTTTTACACACAAACTGAATACAAATTTAACTGCATTAACATTTTTGTTGGAAATCTATTTATTCCTGTGTTTCATGTGAAATGCTCAATATTAAGTTTTAAAAATTCTGAAGATATCAGTGGTAGAAAGTTTCACAGATTTAGTCCTGGTTTTCCAACAGTTAGTGTTTTCCTGGTGATGCTACATGGTGATTCTAGATAAAAGGTTTCTTTTTAAAAAAATTTATGATTTGTTAAGTAACTTTGGGATAAAATCCAGATTTTTTTCAGACTGTTTAACAGGCTAAAATAATGCTCAGGTTTGGTTTTTACTTTTATAAAATGTTACGTTCTTTTGCTATCAGAGGACTGATAATTGGGCATCACCAGTGTGTGTATGCAGCCCAGTGCCAGGTACACAAAAAGAAGTGCTGGTGTTGTTTGGAAACTTCAGTCTGGTTAGAGAGGGAAGATTTGCACCGAAGCAAAGCAGACATCTAGGGAACAATCTCAGAATGTCTGTAATTAAGTAATAAATTCTGTACTGCTGATTGTTTAAATGCTTTAGGAAGCCTGTTAAGAAGAGGGAGCTGTTGGGCCGCGGAGGCCTGGGAAGGTATTAAAATTTTCCTGGAGAAGTTAAGACTTGAGCATGGCCTGAGGGAAGGGAAAGGTTGGGTTTTGAGCTAGGAGAGAGAGGGCACTCTGCAGTTACAATCAGGTGTGGTAATGGACTGGCCCCGCTGAAAAGCAGAGAGGGTTTTCAGAACCATTGGTCTGTGTGGTGTTTCAAGCACCAGTTTGGTCCAGGTCAGTTAGAGGAATGTGTCCAGATGGAAAGGAGGAGGGGCCCAGGCTGAAGTCCCCTGGAGCAGTGGAGGGGCCTGAGAGGGAAGGAGCAGCAACTGGGGAGTGTTTGGTCATAGAAGCCAAGGGGAGTTTAGGTTTGAAGACAGACATGGGGGCTCCCCAGTGGAGAGATACTGCAAGGTTGGGAACAGTAAGAACAAGCTAGACTTGACAGCTTTGGTGCTCTCCATGGGCCTGAGGCCGCAGGAGGCATGTTGGGGTGAATTAAAGGGAGAACTGTGTGAGGATGGAGGTGGTAGTAGTACCTTGATGAGGAAGAAGTTTGGTGTGAGGAAAGAGAATTTTTGCATCCTGCTGAGTATGGTTGGAAATAGTTGGGGAGAGGGAGAAATGGATGATGGAAGGTGAAATATGATGGGAGCTGGAGCCCAGGTGGGGTATTAGGCTTCTAGATGGAGGGGGCTTGTTCCATCCCCAAGTGGTGACAGGAGGGAGCTCGGGCAAAATGGTGGGTGGGAGACCCCCAAGGAGGGCATATGGGATGAGGAGGGCTTTCCTGCCCCCTGGCATTTATTTTCTCAAAGACCTAGAGGCAGGGTGAGGGAAGAGGGTGAGGAGATGGTGTGAAGAGGAAGTGAATGAAGAGTGAAATGGCCTTTTGGAAAGGACCTGGGGATTGTAGAAATGTCACCCAGGTGGAGTGGTGTCCATTTTTGCCTTGTGATCCAAGGAGGGAGATGGTCAGCGTGTTTTTTTTTTTTTCTCCAGCTGCTTTCAGCTTAGAGGTGAGAACAATGGATATTAGCCAGGCTGCTTTGCCAGGTGAAGAGAACAGAGGACAAGAAGTAGCAGAAAGATTTTAATGAACATCACGGACAGCTGCTATGGTCTGAATTCATGTGGATCAAGGTTTTTATCTTTGAATGAAAGGTCTTCTCTGTAGCCATATTTTCTAATTCTCAGCACAGCCTCTTTTCCCCATGCACATCTATTGAGACACTATTAATATTGTACTCACAACTCTGAGTGCTAGGGATGGCTAGAATAAGCCATGATTCTTTCATTCGAGGGTCAATAACATACCCAAATTCTCTGCTTCACCACAGCATGCATCTCATTGTCCCCTGAGCAGATTTTTATATATTTTGCCTCCTGTATGCCTCGGCTAAGTTTGCCACTCTTGATGCCCCTTTCCTGGTAAAAATCTGGGTTCTCCTTAATCTAGCCCAATTGCTGTAAACTCTTTTGTGTCTCTTCCAATGCTCTGATCCTTCTCTAAACTTGGGAAGTGCTTTTCATCTGTGCTCTTGTATCACTTTACGGGGTACTTGATGCGCTCCTAAAGCATGTCCTGTCAAAGGAAGGGCTCTGAGACTTCAGTGGGTGGGAACATAGTCACTCTTTATTGATAAGAGTAATGCCAGCAATGATAGGACTGTATGGTGGGAGCTCAGGACAAGTGGAGGGATGTGAATTCAAAATTTTACTCTTTTGTGGCCAGTGAGAACATTTCTTTAGTTAGGTCAGCATTTCATAGCTGTTGGGTCCCCGATTCAAGAACACATATAAATATGGGCAGTTACATTTGATCTGCATGATCTTATGTGTTTGGTAAGCACACATTGCCAACATCCATTGGATCATAGAAAAAACAAGAGAGTTCTAGAAAGCATCTACCTCTGCTTTATTGACTATGCCAAAGCCTTTGACTGTGGATCACAACAAACTGGAAAATTCTTAAAAGAGGTGGGAATACTTTACCTGCCTCCTGAGAAATCTGTATGCAGATCAAAAAGCAACAGTTGTTCCAGACATGGAACAATGGACTGGTTCCAAATTGGGAAAGGAGTATATAAAGGATGTATATTGTCACCTTGCTTATTTAACTTATATGCAGAGTACATCATACGAAATGCTGGGCTGGATGAAGCACAAGTTGGAATCAAGATTGCTGGAGAAATATCAATAACCTCAGATATGCAGATAACAACACTCTTATGGCAGAAAGCAGAGAAAAATGAAAGAGCTTCTTGATAAAAGTGAAAGAGAAGAATGAAAAACCTGGCTTAGAACTCAACATTCAGAAAACTAAGATCATGGCATTCGGTTCTATCACTTCATGGCAAATAGATGGGGAAACAATGGAAACAGTGACAGACTTTGTTTTCTTGGGCTCCAGGATCACTGCAGATGGTGACTTCAGCCATGAAATTATAAGACGCTTGCTCCTTGGAAGAAAAGCTGTGACCAACCTGGACAGCATATTCAAAAGCAGAGACATTACTTTGCTGACAAAGGTCTGTCTAGTCAAAGCTATGTTTTTTCCACTAGTCATGTATGGATGTGAGAGTTGGACTATAAAGAAAGCTGAGCACCGAAGAATTGATGCTTTTGAACTGTGGTGTTGGAGAAGACTCTTGAGAGTCCCTTGGACTGCAAGGAGATCAAACCATTCAGTACTAAAGGAAATCAATCCTGAATATATTAATTGGAAGGACTGATGCTAAAACTCCAGTACTTTGGCCACCTGATGTGAAGAACTGACTCATCTGAAAAGACCCTGATGCTGGGAAAGATTGAAGGAGGAGAAGGGGATGACAGAGGGTGAGATGTTTGGATGACCAGCACCTCGATGGACATGAGTTTGAGTCAGTGGACATGAGTTTGAGCAAACTCTGGGAGTTGGTGATGGACAGGGAAGCCTGGTGTGCTGCAGCCCATGGGGTCACAAAGAGTCAGACATGACTGTGTAACTGAGCTGAAGCACACATGTAAAACAGTGTTTTGGCAGTTTGCTCAGAAATACTGAAGAATTTTGGGCAGACTTAGGCATTTGGTCTATGAATGCAAGTGTTGGTGGTGGTGGTTTAGTCACTGAGTCGTGTGCGACTCTTGCAACCCCATGGACAGAGGAGCCTTCAGGCAAGAATACTGGAGTGGATTCTCCAGGGAAGAATACTGGAGTGGATTGCCATTTCCTTCTCCAGGGGATCTTTCCAACCCAGGAATCGAACCCTGGTCTCCTGCATTGCAGGCAGATTCTTTTCCAACTGAGTTACAAGGGAAGCATTTTTCCAATCTGATGAGGTTTTGCATGACCCAACCCCTGAATCCTGTTGCTTCTTGTCTGCTTTGGAGTCCTCCAGCATTGGGGTTATTTGATGAGAAGATGGTGGGCTTGGCAATAAACAGATATAAAATACTAGAAAGAGACGTAGGAACTTTCCAAACCTATAAAGGTGTTTTTTTTAAAATAGGCAAAAACAACAAAGTAAAAACTCATGCAAGTGCTCAGAAAATAACACAGAATTTCTTAGAGTAGTATTTGGGACTTTTTCCCCCCTTCCTATTTAGCTGCTTCTCTGAAAATAGTTGTTTTCTGTATTGACTGTCCTCCTATGGAGGAATTTTTCTTCTCTTTTTTTTTTAGATTATAGCAGCTCTATTTAGCTGTGTCAGGTCTTAATTGTGGCACACAGGATCTTCATTGCATCATGCAGATCTTCTTCTGTTACAGAGTACTGGCTTCAGTAGTTAAGGGCTCATTTGCTCTGCTGCCTGAAGGAATCTTAATTCCCCTGCCAGGGATCAAACCTGAGTCCCCTGCATTGCAGGGAGGATTCTTAACCACTGGGCCACCACTGAAGTCCCTCGCATGGAGAAATCTTAAGTCCAGAGAATGTAACTAATTCATTGTTGTCAACATTTTTCTCAAAAACAGACAAAAAATAGGATACAGAATTCTTAAAATTTTAATAACTTATTAAGTCAGTTTTTTTTGCAAAAATTAGGAAGCTGTAGATGCAGACTTGCTCAATGAGTTTTTAATCGTTGCCTAGCAAAATTTATTTTAATGAAATTTTTAATGGTTTATGCATGGTTTAGCTTGTTTTTATGTTCACATGCAGACAGTTTTAGTCTGAAGAAGGAGTTTTAAATTAAGCCATCTCTCCCAAGCTTTTTTTTTTTTTTAATTTTCATGTATGGTGAGGGAAACGCCTGCATGTTGGATGGGACAGAGCAGAGCTGTAGCAGTCACCCCACAGAAGGGATATGTCTGTCCTGGCCGCTTTTAGTGCCATGCTGAGCATCTTGCAGATATTTGGCATTTCACTCAGGTAACCTTTTCTTACTCTCAGAGCCTGAAGGGAGTAAATGGAAGAGATTGGTATAAGAATCATCTAGGACTTCTCCCATCCCCCTGTGCCCACCCAACTTCCCCCCAGCACCCTTTGTCTGCAGGCCCACGTTTAAATCTGCTCTCCCACACACAGAAGGGGCCTTCCAAAGACTACACTTTTGGTAATCACTCTTCTCTAGTGGGTGTCTTCATAATTCCTATCCTAGTTTTTAAAACTGCTTGCTTTTGTGTTCCCTTAGCAAATAGTTATTCACTGCCTACTCTGCCTGTTGTCGGCGTAATTTAGGTGGGCTTGTGTGACTGTTTTTGGCCATTAGACCAGTTTTATCTTAGTCTTGTGTGCTTGTATTCCTTTCTGGAACTCCACCTCTTGCCTTCCAGAAACACAATATCTCCCTGGTCTGCCTCTTTGTGACACAGTTTAACCTGCATCCTCTTCCTTTGCCACACTCTGCTATGAGAGCTGGAGATAACGGGGGCAGGGGAGCAACTGGTGGACTTTGAGAAATTATTATCGGCGTTGAGGTTTCTAAAGAGAAATCTGCAAGACTGATTTAGGAACAACATAGCCAATGGGACTGATAGACTGTGGTGGGCAGTGACCACCTTTGTTTTCCCCTCACATCTGTCTGCTAGGCACAGAATCTTTCCTTCACCCCATATGTCTCTGATCTCCTGTAGCACGTAATCACCTCCAGTATTCAGAGCAGTTCTTTTTGAGGATTTTCATGTTGTGACGCAGACACACAGTGATAAGGTTTGTGTGGAGGGTGCTGCAGGCGGGAACCCCACTGAGCCAGACCCTGCATCCCAGCCCAGCTTGGGGAGGGATTTGGGAGAGCAGTTATTTCCACCTTCCTGTAACCTGGCTGCTGAGTTTGCTGTTGAGACTTTTCACCTTGCTTTGCCTCACCAGGGAGCATTAAAAGCTCAGATGCCTGAGCCACTGGTCTCATGATCTGATTTGACTGTTCCAGGATGGGGTCTGGAAGTTGGTATTTTTCACAGCTCAGTGGGTGATTCTCTTGTCACCTGGGCTAAGAACCTGTTTTCTAGGTGTTTTCTTCACCACTTGTCATCTGCTACAACAAAAGAAGGTAGAAGAAAGAGCAGGGGAGCAGACTGAGGATAACTGCTTCAAGGGGGAGGGGGCTCTTCCAAGTGGAGCAAGATTGGATGGAAATCAGGAGATGTTTTAGGACAGAGAACTGAGAGCTTTAGGTGGGGGCCTTATTCATAAGAGAGGAGAAAAATGACTATATGTAAAGTGGGGAATGATATGCTGAACTAGGATTTAATATCAAGTCATGGGGTTAACGGCTTCCCAGATGGATCAGCGGGTAAAGAATCTGCCTGCAATGCAGAAGATGCAGGTTTGATCCCTGGTTCGGGACGATCCCCTGGAGAAGGAAATGGCAGCCTACTCCAGTATTCTTGCCTGGAAAATCCTATGGTCAGAGGAGCCTAGCGGGTGACAGTCCATGGGGTTGCTAAGAGTTGGACACGACTGAGCAAGTAAACAACAGTAGAACCAGCATGGGACTAAGGACAGTAAGGTTGTGGAGATGCGTTGTGGCACTGAAAGGATGAAGAGAGAGTCTAAAGGCCACAAACCAGGATTGGAGGGCCTGATACTGAGATGGAGCAGACAACTACATACATAATAGCCCCTGCCTTGGTCTGCTTTAAATCCTTTATTGTATATTAAATTTAAAATAGAGATTTATTTCTGATAATCCATTATCAATATAAAATAGTAAAAAGGTGTAGAGAGTCCACGAGAGGCGCAATTCCCCAAGTATCTACCTGCTGCGACTTTTTTGTTTGGTTATTTAAAAAAAAAAAGCTTATTTTAATTTACATCCTCATTATAAGTGATGTTTCATATAATTTTGACACATCTGCAAAAGGGTCATTTGTATTTGGCTACTTTCTCTGTACATTTTTAATTTCCAGTAGTTGTTTTTACCACCCAGTTGACACTTAGATTTTTTAAGTGACCACTCATCATCTGAAAATGTAGTACTTTAATTATTTTCTTGCTGCTTTGGCTGGGACTGAGGAGGCAGGATTGTGGGTGCCTTTGTCATGTTCTTGACTTGATAATGGACAGGCATGTTGGGCAGATGAGGACAAGAGATACTTCCTGGCAGGACGCTTGATTTTGTTAGAGGCTAAATCCACTCATATAGCAGGCATTTGCTAGATGCTTTTAGCTCTTTATCAATTCACATGACTGACATTCTTGGTTCTTAGGTTAAATAAAAGATATTTTTTGCCCTTCTTTTCCTTCCCATATTTTGCCTTGTTATGTTTAAATTATGTAATGGTTGAATTGTACATATTTGAAATCTTTTCTTCCTGAATAATCAGTATGGGGGGGAAGGGCACGCCTGTGGAATGCAGTCTTATACAAAGAAGGCTCAATTGACAGTCATCTTCCCTCTCTACTTCTTAGGCTGTTTTTATTAAATTCTTTTGGATGACAGTGGCATGAGCATGAAGAAAGTCTTTTGGCAGGATTGCTAGGTCTACAAGCAAAAGCGGTGCTTCCACCTAATCAAGAATTGTACAGTAATCCTCCTTTATACCCAGTTTCAGTTACTTGTGGTGTGAACCATGGGCCACAAATATTAAATGGAAAATTCCAGAAATATACAATTCATAAGTTTTAAATTGTGCACCGTTCTGAGTAGCATGATGAAATCTCGCTCTCTCCTATCTGGGATGGGAATCATCCTTTTGTCCAGTGTAGCCTCCTGTTAGTCACTTAGTAGCCATCTGGGTCATAAGTCATCCGATTGGCTGTCCTGGAAGCTCACTGCTTTCTGTTCAAGCCACCCTTATTTTACTTCATAATGACCCCTCAAGTATAGGAATATTGATGCTGGCAATTCAAAGGTGCCAGAGAGAAATCTTTAAAATGCTTTCTTTAAGTGAAAAGGTGAAAGTTCTAGATTTAACAAGTAAAGAGAAGTAATCATGTACACTGAGGTTGCTAAGATCTACAGTAAGAACAAATCCTTTAGCCATGAAATAGTGAAGAAAAAAGAATTCGTGCTCATTTTGCTGTTGCACCGCAGACTGCAAAAATTATGGCCACAGTGTGTGAAAAGTGCTTAGTTGATGGAAAAGACCTTTTTCATTTGTGCAGTGAGATATTTTGAGAGGGAGACCACCTGCATAGAACTTTGATTACAATATGTTGTCATAATTGTCTTAGTTTATTGCTGATAACCTCTTACTGTGCCTTCTTTATAAACTAAACTTTATCAGAGAATGTATATATAGGAAAAAAATAGTACCTAAAAGATACTGAAGTTGGAGGTGTCTGCTGGGGGCCTTGAAGCGTATCCCTTGTGGATAGGAGGGACTCCTGTACTTGCAGGCCAAGATGTTTCCCTAGAATAGAAACAAGCATGTCCGCCACCCAGGCTGGGGAGAAATGGACCCCTGTGGGTAATCTAAGCTCCCCAAGCTGCACCCCCACTCTGCTCCCTTGCGTCCTCCCAGTATGGGACATAATATACAGTAGGTGGTTGTGAGTTAAATTCACTCCTTATATGAAGACATTTCTGAATTAGAGTAAATAGTTCCATCTATGTGATCTTGCCTCCTTTAGATAATGGAGCTTGGAGACTTTTTTGTCCTCTCCTGCCACTCTCACACCTAGAAGAGTGGTAGGCTTTTCATCGGCATTTCTGTGATCGCCTCCTATTGTGAGCTGAATGGAAAGCAGGTTGTAAATTGTGTTGGGGATGACACTTCAGTCTAAACCCTCCTGAGGTTTAATTGAAGGAAACTTAAAGCGGGCTTAGGAGATGCAGCTGTAACACAGATTCTGTAATGCAGTTGTTAAACTTCTCTTTCTTCAAGACTGCTTGAATCTAAGTCTAATTAAATTGATTCATTTCCTATCAAGATAAGACTTAAAAGCATTCTTTGTTTTATTGTGCAATTCTTCCCAACTCTTTTCTCATGAAAAGGCAAAGAGAAATTGACTAGGGGTGTATTCATCTCTAGTACCATGTTTAAGGCAGATGGGCTTTCTATTAGATTAAAGTTTTGTTTTTAACCTTCCTTTTGTTTGTTTGAAATAAGACCAAGTGTAAACTCTCCCTTGCTGGTGAAGATTTGATTAGATTTCTAAAGTCGTTCCAGTACTATGGAACTTGCAGTCCACCTTGGCAATCAGTGCTGGGCCAGCTCCTCCATTCCTTGTACCCACATCCTGCCTCACCTTTGCTTGCATTACTGCAGCTGTCATACTCTTTGGAATTATTTATTTACAATCCTTGCTGTCTTACCAGATTGTGAACTTTTTTCAAAATTGATGTATGTATAGTTGATTTAGTTTCAAAATGTCCAACATAGTGATTTGGTATTTTTGTAACTTTAAATGAAGTATGACTGTATATACTAAGCATTTCAGTCATGTCTGACTCTTTGCGAGCTTATGGACTGACTATAGCTCGCCAGTTTCATGTCTGTGGGTTTCTCAAGGCAAGAATACTGGAGTGAATAGCCATGCCCTCCTCCTTGGGATCTTCCCAACCCAGGGATCAAACCCGTATCTCTTATATCTCCTGCACGGGTTCTTTACCACTAGCATCACCTGAGAAGCCCTTAAATGGAGTATAATCTATAACAAAATAATGGCCATATTTCCCTGTGATGTACAATATATCCTTGTGGCTTATTTCCTTTATACATAGTAGGTTGTATCTCTTAATTTCATACCCTGTTGTGCCCCTCTCCCCATTCCTTCTGTCTGTTGGTGATCACTAGTTTGTTCTCTGTATCTGTTTTTGTTTTGTTACATCCATCCCTTTGGAGATCAAACCAGTCAATCCTAATGGAAACCAACCCTGGCTATCCATTGGAAGGACTCATGCCAAAGCTCCTATACTTTGGGCACCTGATGCGAAGGGCCGACTCATTGGAAAAGACCTTGATGCTTGGAAAGATTGAGGGCAGGAGGAACAGGGGATAACAAAGGAAGAGATGGTTGGATGGCATCACCGACCTAATGAACATGAGTTTGAGCGAACTCCAGGAGATGGTGAAGGACAGGGAAACCTGACATGCTGCAGTCCATGGGGTCTCATAGAATGGGATTCGACTTAGTGACTGAGCAACAATGAGTGATAACATAGAGTGTTTGTCTTTCTGTGTCTGATTTATTTGTCTTAGCATGATATTCCCTAAGTCCATCAACTTTATTGAGTTTCCTTCTATTTTGTGGCCTAGTAATGTTCTTGTATATGTGTACCACATCTTCTTTATCTGTTCAACTGTCATTGAACACTTAGGTGGCCTCTCTATCTTGGCAATTGTTAATAATGCTGCTATGAACGTTGGGTGCATGTATTTTTTTAAATTAGCGTCTTTGTTTTCTTGAGATGTATACCCAGCTGTGAAATTTCTGGGTCATGTGGTTCTGTTTTTTATTTTGAGGAACCTCCATAGTGTTTTCATAGTGGCTGCACCAGATTGTAAACTCTTGACGGTGATATTTACATCTGTACCCTCAGTGTCTATCACATAAACACTTAGTAAGTCTTTGTGTAGATAAGGCCCGTTTTCCCCCGCTGTTTTTCTTCTTTTTCCTCAAGTAGAACTAGAAGAAGAATCTTGAATTATTTTTAACACAGGATGATGAATCTATCACTGAAAAGCTTGAGAGTCTTCAAAGCGGAATACCCAACCTACAAGGTCAAGGCTTAAACTCCCACTCTGTATTTGATAGTGAAAAGCCTTTCTCTCTTACCCATATTACTTTGTTTTTTTTCTCCCCTTTTCTTGATCTACTTCCCTTCTACTTTTTGAGAGGCTGTCACTTACCTTTTCTGTGTAAAGGAGAAGCTTTTAAGCTTCTCCCTTCGTTTGTGATGTTTCTCCTTGGCATTCATAGCTTCTATTAAAACAGACAAGCAACAACAAAAATCTCACCTCCCTCACACCACCCTTACTGCACTCTTCTTACTTCACTGTTAAGCTTCTTAAAAAGCAACATGCATTCACCCCGGCGTTTCCTTACTTTATTTCAGTTTCAGTCCACTGTCTAGTTTCTACACTGGGCCTTGCCTGAAATCAGCCTAAATTCAATGACCTTCATTCCTTGACTGCATGTGTAGTCTTCTCCTGGTCACCACCTCTGTTACCATGTTCACCTAATTATTAAATTTCAGCATTTTGACATGGTTTGGGCTCAGCAGCTTCTATGAGGAAGTGGATAGCTTGGCTGCATGGTTTCCTGCCAGGATGACCAGAGAGAGCAGTACCTCCTTAGGGGACAGTGTTTTTTTTGAAGGTAAAGTGCTATGGAACGCGTATTGTCCACCCTGAACCACCATAAACAGAGATTGTCTACTTGAGATTATTGCCTATTTAGAGAAACCTAGTTAACTGTCTGCAATGGCTTGATTTTTTTCGGGGATCCTTACTAGGGGTGGGAGGGGAACTGTCTTTGAGTTCTTCCCCCAGGGATAAAGTTGAAGAACTTGTCCATCAGCTTAACTAGAACAGTTTAGCAACCACAGACTGGCCATGATGTGAGGACTTGGTCAGACTTTCCCTTTTTAAGCTTTGTGAGTGTTTCCATTATTTTTCCTTTTAGTGTTTTATAGAACTTTAAAAATTGCAGATGTTTCGTTGTCACCACTTGGAGCAGAGATGAGGGGGGATTTTGGAGACCTCCTACACTAAGTCTTACTTACACTAAGTCTTAACACCATCTTCATGTAGATGGTGATAGCTTATAAATGGAAAGAAACTATTTATTTTTCTCTTCGGAGGTTGATAGTAAAGCCAATGTGAAGAACCTTCTTGTTTCAGGAGAAATAGGATTTCAGAAAACTTGTCAGCTTTATGTTGAGATTAATTTGGTAAACCTGCTATTTCTACTTCTGATGTAACTGTAAAGAATCCATGATTGAGTTAGCAAATGTAGGTGGTTAAAAACTTTTGTTTTAATGCTAGTTCAACTTTCTCCCAAAACCAGCTCGATAATTGCCTTAAACTACCATGAATAGCACAAACTAAGGTGTAGAGCTCTGTAGAACTCCTTGGTCTCCAGAACTTTATATAGTTGACCCTTGAACAACAAAAATCTGAACTTTGTGGTTACACTTATGAGTGGAAGTTTTGCAGTAAGTGCTGTAGTACAACATAGCACTCAGTGTTCAAAAAAAGTAAGGTCATGCCATCTGGTCCCACCACTTCATGGCAGATAGATGGGAAAAAAGTACAAGCAGTGACATTTTATTTTTTGGGACTCCAAAACCATTGTGGACAATGACTGCAGCTGTGAAATTAAAAGACGCTTGCTCCTTGGGAGAAAAACTGTGACAAACCTAGACAGCATGTTAGAAAGCAGAGATATCACTTTGCCAACGAAGGTTCATCTATCTAGTCAGTGGTATGGTTTTCCAGTAGTCATGTATGGGTGTGAGAGTTGGACCATAAAGAAGGCTGAGCTCCAAAGAATTGATGCTTTTGAATTGTAGTGCTGGAGAAGACTCTCGGGAGTCCCTTGGACAGGAAGGAAATTGAACTGATCAATCCTAAAGGAAATCAACCCTGAATATTCATTGGAAGGACTGATGCTAAAGCTCCAATACTTTGGCCACCTGATGCAAAGAGCCAACTCATTGGAAAAGACCCTGATGCTTGGAAAGATGGAGGGCAGGAGGAGAAGGGGGTGACAGAGGATGAGATGGTTGGATGGTATCACTGACCCAACGGACATGAGTTTTACCAAACTCTGGGAGATACTGAAGAACAGGGAAGCCTGGTGTGCTGCAGTCCATGGGGTTGCAATGAGTTGGATACAACTGAGTGACTGAACAACAACAATAGTACTACATGATCAGAGGTGGGTTGAATTCATAGATGTGGAGGAACCATGTATACTGAGCGCTGACTATAAGTTGGATTTTCCACTGAATGGAGGGTTGGTGCCCTAATCGCCATGTTTTTCAAGGTTCAATTGGGTATAGTGCCCTTAACTGATTTCAGTTCAGTTCAGTTGCTCAGTTGTGTCCGACTCTTTGCCACCCCATGGACTGCAGCATTCCATGATTTCTTTAGAGCTGGCTGACTGATGGGAAAATAGAATAACTGAGACTTCTCTTTAAGTACTTATTGTGTCCTAGTAACTCAAGTTCTAATTGCGATATTTATCATGTGCCAGGTACAGTGCCAAATGCTCCACATACACATCTTAGTTGTTAAAATAACTTCATAAGCTTGGCATTGTCCCCATTTTTCAGGTGTGCCATCTGAGCATGGACAGGTTTACATGCTGTGTAGGCTCTGGCCCAGGAATGTGGCCTTTAAGCTTGTAATTCTCACTATTCTGTTCATAAAAGTCACTGACAACCTAAATGCTCATAATGGCGGTAGGGGTTGAGGGTAAGCCTTTGCAGAACAAAAGAGATGGGGAACTTCCTTACTTTGAACCATTTCTTTAGAATTGCCTAACACAGGAAAATGGAATAACTGAGACTTCTCCTTCAGTACTTACTGTGTCCTGGTAACTCAAGGACAAGTGTAGTGTCTCCGTTTGCTGTCAGCAGGTGGTTATGGGAATGGTCAGCGCGTCATACTTAGGACTGCATTGTAGTGTTATTGATCAGTAGTCCTCTTACCTATATTCCTGAGATCACAAATTTTATCCTAGAGTAATATCTTTGAGTAATAAATGACCTACTTTAGGCATTGCTGCCCGGTTAAGATGAAAGGAATAACGACATCATAGGGGGTGGTTTCATTTTTGATAGGTCTCCATGGGCCGTGAATCCATCACACACACTCTTGTCAGGGAGCACTCACATCTGCCTGTCAGAGTTGTGCCTGAGTAAGCAGGAAGCTGGTGTGCCTATTCCATGTTTGACAAAAATGCCCAGAAAGCAGGATACAGAGGAATTAGCAATGAGACTCAGTGTTCGGGGGCTCTGTTAGCTTTGCTACCGAGTAGAATGTGACCCTTTACACATCATAATTTTTCTCGCTATCACTTTCCTGAAGAGTAAACCAAGATTTTGAACTAGGTTATCTTTAAGTTTCTTTAACTGCTGAAATTCAAGATTACTGAGATATTTTTAAAAATTCTCAGAGTTCATATGCACATTTGATGAAGCTCAGCTTGTATGTTAGAAGGGGTTTGTTGCATTATATTAGCAGGGCTGTTTTCTGTGCCGTCCTTAGTATTTGGCTGCACGCCTTTTCTCACCACTCTTAGGCTGATTGCCCCTCAGTTACCTGCCGAGACCTGCCCTCGTTCCCTGGGGCTAAACCAACACGGAACTTTGCGCTTTCATCTTGTTAGCTGATTTTTTTTTGTCCCTGAGTTAGATCTGAATCCTTGAGCTCTAGTACTGAACTCTGGCTCTCTCTCTGCAGAGCCTCATTCTTTTCCTCTGTTAAAGAACATAGATTATTAAGTCCCAGCCCAGTTAGTCTGCCAGCCTGCTTATCTGAGTTTCTGAGTATCACGGGAATGTAGAAGGTGTCCATGAAGTTCAGAAGCATACTTTTTTAAAGCAACATGACAATGCTTTTTTTGACTTTATACATATATCGACACATGTATTTCCCCCTTTATTTCCAGGCCCTATGGATATGCTGCAGATTTTATGTCAGGTGATGATTTTTCTTGCCTGCATGCTCCCCCCACCCCCTTACTGCTTTGCCCAAATGCCGCATGTTTGTCACGAATCCCCCGATGCCTGTGTTCTGACTGATACTACTTCCCTGTTGACTCTCTACACACAGTTCACCTTCAGTGGGCAGGTCAGTTCCTGGTCACGATGCCTCCACCGGTTATAAAAAGTACATTGAGGTCATAATTGCTGTGATAGAGTTTCTGTGATAGAACCAGTATGGTAAATTGATTCCTTGAATGACAACCTCTGTGAGTTGGGAGCAGCCATCAGGAGTGTTGCCTGAGCTTATCAGGAAAGTGCCAGTTCAGATGCCTGTTCTGGCACAGGATGGCGAGGTGGTGGCACACATGCCCTCATTGGCCAATGGCCCTGGAACCCCAAAACTCTGTTAATGATTGGGTTGTTTGGTTTTTTAATCTTGGGGTCGTATGGGTTTTTGTACATACCCAGGTTCTTCCCTGTTTGATACAGTTTCAGCAGCTACATGAAAAGAGTGTCTCTGAGTTTTACAAAAGTCTTAGGAGATTTCTTTTTTCTTCGAGGTATGTGGGATCTTTGTTCCCCAAAGTTTGAAAGTCTGAGTCACTTGGTGGTGTACAGCTCTTTGCGACACGGTGGACGGTAGCCTGCCAGGCTCCTCTGTCCATGGGGAGTCTCCAGGCAAGAATACTTGGAGTGGGTAGATACTCCTTTCTCCGGGGATTGAACCCACCAGGTCTGCTGCATTGCTGGCATAATCTTTACCATCTGAGCCACAGGGGACACCCTCTGCCCCAGGGATCAAACCCACGCCCCCTGTAGTGAAAGTGCAGATTCTTAACCATTGAACCTCCAGGGAAGTCCCAGGAGATTACTTACCAAAATAATTAGACAATTCTTTGCTAGCAGTAAGCACTATACTTGTCAGAAGTAATGATTTAACTCCTTGGTAATAGTTTCCGAACTCTTTTCTTCTAACAGACTGGCACCCAGCATTTGGGCCAGCTGCCTAAGAATTTTTGGAAGATCGTATTGGAAATTGCTGGTTCCCATGTATTAAGAACCTCCTACAAATTAGTGAGAAGAGACAGATAATCCATTCGAAATATGGGCCAGTAATAATTGGTAATGTTTGTTGAGTGTGCCAGATCCTGTCGTAAGTGTTTTTAAGGGCTGTGTTGTATTAATTGATTCTCATACTTCCGTCATGAGGTCAATATTATTATGATCCCTCTTCTGTGCCTGAGCAAGGGAGGCATAGAAGCTCATTAATTTTCCCGAGGTCACCCAGGCAGTAAGAGGCGGAGCCAGGCTGTGAGCTGAGGCAGTCTGACTTGAGAGTTCACACTTAACAGCCAGTGTGTTATAATGGTCAAAGGACATTTGCACACCATCACGGGAAGGGAACACAAATTCACAATGGGAAGTGGAAATTACAAGGTATCACTGTTTTTTTCTACTCAGATTGAAGCATGACTCTGGTAAGAATATTTCACAGGTGATGTGTGCACTCATTTCCCTCCTTCCCTGTACCCCAGTCATTAACTTAGGAGCATCCCCTCTGTTGGTACCCAGGTGCTGTGCAGCCAGCCCCCACCCTGAGCAGAAGACCGGCACACTCTGGGCTTCTGACCTGCAGAGCTATGTGCTAACTAATAGGTATTGATTTAAAGCACTAAGTTTGTGGTAATTCGTTATGCAGCAAAAGAAAATAATCCAGAGTTTATCTCTGTTTAAAAGGATTTTCCCCTTCCTGTCTGCACTTTGAATTCTTCCTCGTTTAACAACCAAGTTCAGAAATGTTTCCCTTATTCATTTGCATTTTATGCAACATTTAAACTATTTTATTTTTTTTGAATCATACAGTCCTCTTGTAGCACTTTATACCAAGATTCATGTGTTGTATTAGTCCTTGAGACCTATTATTGTGTCCTTTAACGTAACTCCCAGCACACAATAGATGCGCAAATACACTCAATTAATGAGTAGTAGGTTCATCGTGAATTTCAGCTTAAAAATCAGGCTCAAAATCCTGGAAGAAACTCATTCGGGTCCCAGGAGACAGCTCTATTTGATTAAAATGCCAGATAAGCATACTTTTGTTTTTAAGTGTCTAGTGTTCTTAACTCTTGCCTGGAAAATCCCATGGACAGAGGAGCCTGGTAGGCTGCAATCCATGGGCTCGCTAGGAGTTGGACACAACTGAGCGACTTCACTTTCACTTTTCACTTTCATGCATTGGAAAAGGAAATGGCAACCCACTCCAGTGTCCTTGCCTGGAGAATCCCAGGGACGGGGGAGCCTGGTGGACTGCCATCTATGGGGTTGCACAGTGTCGGACACGACTGAAGCGACTTAGCAGCAGCAGCAGCAGCGTTCTTTATCATGTTAAAGACACCTTGAAAAATAGGCTTTCTTTTCTCATTGAGCTAATGTGTTCATAGGATGAAATGTTATTTAATAAGCAGTTTTTCATTTTTAGGCATTTTGGAAACAATCAGTTCAGTTCGGTTGCTCAGTCGTGTCTGACTCTGCAACCCCATGAACTGCAGCACGTCAGGCCTCCCTGTCCTGCACCAACTCCTGGAGTTTACTCAAACTCATGTCCATCAAGTCAGTGATGCCATCCAGCCATCTCATCCTCTGTTGTCCCCTTCTTGTCCTGCCTTCAATCTTTACCAGCATCAGGGTCTTTTCAAATGAGTTAGCTCTTTGCATCAGGTGGCCCAAGTATTGGAGTTTCAGCTTCAACATCAGTCCTTCCAATGAACACCCAGGACTGATCTCCTTTAGGATGGACTGGTTGGATCTCCTTGCAGTCCAAGGGACTCTCAAGAGTCTTCTCCAACACCACAGTTCAAAAGCATCAATCCTTTGGCACTCAGCTTTCTTTATAGTCCAACTCTCACATCCATACATGACTACTGGAAAAACTGTAGCTTTGACTAGACTGACCTTTGTCAGCTAAGTAATGTCTCTGCTTTTTAATATGCTGTCTAAGTTGATCATGAAGCTGAATCTCCAATACTTTGGCCACCTCATGCGAAGAGTTGACTTATTGGAAAAAACCCTAATGCTAGGAAGGATTGTGGGCAGGAGGAGAAGGGGATGACAGAGGATGAGATGGCTGGATGGCATCACCGCCGACTCGATGAGCATGGGTTTGGGTGGACTCCGGGAGTTGGTGATGGACAGGGAAGCCTGGTGTGCTGTGATTCATGGAGTCGCAAAGCGTCGGACACGACTGAGCGACTGAAGTGAACTGAGGTGGATCATAACTTTTCTTCTAAGGAGTAAGCGTCTTTTAATTTCATGGCTGCAGTCACCATTTGCAGTGATTTTGGAGTCCCCCAAAATAAAGTCTCTCACTGTTTCCACTGTTTCCCCATCTATTTGTCATGAAGTGATGGGACTAGATGCCATGATCTTAGTTATCTGATGTTGAGCTTTAAGCCAACCTTTTCACTCTCCTCTTTCACTTTCATCAAGAGGCTTTTTAGTTACTCTTCACTCTCTGCCATAAGGGTGGTGTTGTCTGCATGTCTGAGGTTATTGATATTTCTCCCGGCAATCTTGATTTCAGCTTCTGCTTCACCCAGCCCAGCATTTCTCATGATGTACTCTGCATAGAAGTTAAATAAGCAGAGTGACAATATACAGCTTTGACATACTCCTTTCCTTTTTTTGGAACCAATCTGTTGTTCCATGTCCAGTTCTAACTGTTGCTTCCTGACCTGCATACAGGTTTCTCAAGAGGCAGGTCAGGTGATCTGGTATTCCCATCTCTTGAAGAATTTTCCACAGTTTGTGGTGATCCACACAGTCAAAGGATTTGGTCTAGTCAATAAAACAGAAATAGATGTTTTTCTGGAATTCTCTTGCTTTTTCGATGATCCAGTGGATATTGGCAATTTGATCTCTGGTTCCTCTGCCTGTTCTAAAACCAGCTTGAACATCTGGAAGTTCGTGGTTCACATTATTGCTGAAGCCTGGCTTGGAGAATTTTGAGCATTCCTTTACTAGCGTGTGAGATGAGTGCAATTGTGCAGTAGTTTGAGCATTCTCTGGCATTGCCTTTCTTTGAGATTGGAATGAAAACTGACCTTTTCCAGTCCTGTGGCCACTGCTGAGTTTTCCAAATTTGCTGGCATTTTGAGTGCAACACTTTCACAGCATCATCTTTTAGGATTTGAGATAGCTCAACTGGAATTCCACCTCCACTAGCTTTGTTCATAGTGATGCTTCCTAAGGCCCGCTTGACTTCTCATTCCAGGATGTCTGGCTCTAGGTGAGTAATCATACCATCTTGATTATCTGGGTCATGAAGATCTTTTTTGTACAGTTCTTCTATGTATTCTTGCCACCTCTTCTTAATATCTTCTACTTCTGTTAGGTCCATACCATTTCTGTCCTTTTTCGAGCTCATCTTTGCATGGCCTCCTCAGCCAGCCATTTTGCTTTTTGACATTTCTTTTTCTTGGAGCTGATTTTGATCCCTGTCTTCTGTACAGTGTCACGAACCTTTGTCCATAGCTCATCAGTAGTATGGCATTAAAAGAAACTCTTTAGTTTTTCTTAATTAACCAAATGCTGTTTGATTGCATGTGAACTTATTGCTTAATGCAAAAACAGAAAAGTAGATTTCCTTCCTATTTATAAAACTACTGAATAAAGTGGAAAAAAGTGGAAGTGTTAAGTTGTTCAGTCTGCTCTTGGCAGCCCCATGGACTGTAACCCACCAGCCTCCTCCATCCACGGAATTCTCCAGGCAAAAATACTGGAGTGGGTAGAATTCTCTTCTCCAGGGGATCTTGCCTACCCTGTGGTCAAACTCAGGTCTCCTACTTTGCAGGCAGATTCTTTACCATCTGAACCACCAGATCAGCCCTTTTATTTATAAAACTACTGAATAAAAATTCTGAAATAATGATAAGAAAAAGCAGGCCTTAAAATGTCAGATCTTTGATAGAAATGCCTGGAAACTTGAAAGGTTATATGTGAACCATTTGAGTATTAAGGATGACCATATGCCTAGGTTAACACCTGTTGTCTTGCTGTAATTATTAATATGAATATAAGCATCAAGTGTCTGGTGATAAATTATATTGTGACCCTATAATAATACGCTAGCTGATGATATCTTTGACTCGCTGTCTAATTTTTAAAAATTATTCAAGGACTTCCCTGCCAGTCCAGTGGTTAATAATTCATGCTTTCATTGCAGGGGGCACAAATTTGATCCCTGGTCAGGGAATCAAATCTTGGTCTCCTGCCCTGCAGGGGCTTGGTTGGTAGCTCAACTGGTAAAGAATCCACCTGCAGTGCAGGAGACCTCGGTTTGATTCCTGGGTTGGGAAGATCCCTTGGAAGAGGGCATGGCAACCCACTCCAGTATTCTTGCCTGGAGAATCCCCATGGACAGAGGAGACTGGCAGGCTACAGTCCATGGGGTCACACAGAGTTTTACAGGACTGAGTGACTAAGCACAGCACCAGCACCGCAGGCAGATTCTTTTCCGTCTGAGCCACCAGAGAAGCCTGAATAAAGCCAGTAAGAGCTTTTAAAGTTGTTCAGTTGAGCTTTTTGTCTTTTAATAGTGGCCAGGTCAGGGACCAGAATTACAACTTCCCTCTGGCACCCCCTCGCCCCCATATGACTCCCCACCCTTGTTTAGCCTTTGGCGGTTGGATGCTGAACCAGATGGCTGTGGCACTCAGGAATGGGTTTACTCAGAGACACCTGATTGTTTTTTTAGGGCACCTGGCGCTTTACCTTTGGTTGGCTTATGAGGCATTGTTTTAAGCAGGTACCCTTGTGATTAAATGTCACCTTTCTGCTAAGTGAAAGGTGGTTGAGATTTTTCTGTGGGTTTTGGCAACGTAAAGGGAAAGGCTAGCCTTCCTGTGTGCAGGGCCAAGATGGGCCAGACTGGAAGCCTGACCCCAGTCATGTAGCATCGAGAGAGGATGCAGGAGAGGAGGGGAGCCCTCCACTCTTAGGAAATGACCCTTTTACAACCCCCTCAGTGGATATACATTGAACCACACTTGTTTACTTTTTCTCCTTTCCTTCCAAAATTCTGTTAAAAACAACAGAAGAAACATGAAAATATGACCAGATCCATAACTAATGGGGCTGCAAACTGAGAAAGGTGCCGCAGTGCTCCAGGCGCACTGAGGATGCAGTGGAATAAATAAAACAGGTGGGATCAGATTGATGGTGGAGCTACACGGTGCGGGAACTTATAACCCAATGGAGACAGAAGAGGGAGTAACTACACAAATGAATTTTTCTTCATAAGATCCTGGAAGATTCCCAAGAATTGAAACTCCAGGGAGTGGCAGCAGAAGTGGCAAGGAGAGTGATGGCCCGGATGAATAGCTCTGAACCAGCTCTCGTTTCTTTGAGTTTGACTCAGCGGGCTTGGTGGTAGGGTTCACCTCTGCAGCAAAGCCCTTTAGTGGAGCTCTAAATAAGCTGGGGGATTTGTCCAGGCAAAATACCAGTAGGTGACTGTAGCTGGAAGTTGAGGTTTTCATCATTGGGGACCCCAGGTTTGTGTCCCTACCTTCCTAGGATTATTAGACTTTGTACCTTGAGATGAATGCTTTTTGCTCAACTCCCTTTCCTGCTTATTCCTCATTATTTTCATATGTGCTCGAGAAACCATCTGCAGCTTGGAATATGCATTGGTCCAGACCCCCATTTGTAAAGATGAGCATGCAACCATGGGTCATTAGGCATGCAAGAGGAAATCAGCAGGATGATCAAGGAGAAGTTAATACAGGAAACTTCTAATTCCTAGCCTCAGATCCAAGAGAAGGACAAATCCGGAAAGCAACAGCTGTTGAAGGAAAGGAGTTGTTGAGAAAAGGAGGCAAGTGGAGACATTAACCCTGAGGTTGTAATGTTAGACTGTGACGGCTGGGGGCGGTGCATGGGCTCGAGATTAAAATAGGAACCACATCAGACTCAGAAAATTAGTGCTTGGGAAAACTGAGCTGAGGATTTCTTCTAAAATTCAAAGCAGAAGGTTTAAAAATTATGAAGAAGAATTGAGAGATGTGAAGGATGGGTCTACGAGAGCCTATATCCAACCAACTTGAGGAACAGATGGAGAAGAAAAAGCAGCCAGTATTTGCTGCTAAGATGCCGTCAACAGTCAGATGCCTGTTTCCAAACAGCTTTTTTCTAAGGGAGCTAATTTCTCTAAAAATGTCAGTGTGTTTTCCCCACACCATGAAATACCCCTTCTTCGGTACTGAAATGGACACCCAGCCATCTCATTTAGAGATCTTCTGAATCACTTGACCGTTCATGTAATGCATAGTGTCATTTTAATTTTAAACTTTTTATGCTGTTCTTTGAAAATAATTTCAAACATGAAAGCTGAAAGAGTAAGAATAATGGGCAGAACCCTCCTATTTTATACCCAGATTTGCCAGTTTTGACTATCAATAACATTTTACCCCTTTATCAGTCCCCTTTTCTTTTCTGTATATAAATGATAAATGTATTTTAAGATATTGGACAGCATGGTGCTAGTATTGTAAACTACTGAGCTTTTTATAAAAGTGATCTTGACTTTTTCTTTTGTATCTTTAGACTTGGCAGTATGATTTGGCTGTTTGTAAAGAATATTAGGGTTTTATTTGTACTTTTTATTTGGCTAATTTAACAAACTTCCTCCACCTCCATTGAATCATGTTTCATTGAAGTTTAACTGCTTCCCTTTTAAATTAGCTAGCAGCTTATGAGAGATGTGAGCTGCTTGAGTGATAGTTCTCTATGACACATGAATGAATCCCACTAGCCTCTCCTAAATGTTAAATTCTGGGAGATTTAACATTTCTGCTGCCTTTAATGATGCTGACTGTCATATAATATGCAGTCTCCCATTACATGACTTTTTATTTCAGTGCTGTATCATGGTGAAACCCTAATGTATCAACATTAAGCCATCATTAAGGATTCAGACTTCACATTCAACCACAGTTTGTGTATTTGCCAGTAGGGACAGCTACTGATAACTTATTCCTTTTTCTAGCAGCTGGACATTTCTTTCAATTTCCATTTTAAGATGGTCCTAATATTAGAGGGGTTAAAATGTGGGGAAATGTATATTAAGACAACTTTTACTGCAATATTAAAATAGGAAGGGGCTTCCCAGGTGACTCAGTGGTGAAGAATCCTCCTTAAACGTAGGAGATGTGGTTTCAGTTCCCATGTTGGCAAGTTCCCCTGGAGGAGGGCATAATAACCCGCTCCAGTATTCTTGCCTGGGAAATCCCATGAGCAGAGGAGCCTGGCAGGCTGCAGTCTGTTGGGTTGCAAAGAGTCAGACACAACTGAACACACATGAACACAGAAGAGAAATTTAGGCATAATCTGGTAGATTTTCCTTTTTTTAAATTCCTGCCCCCGCTCCAAACTTTTTTCAATATGTCTCATCTCAGAGAAGAAGAAATGAACATGGGACTGAAATTTATGTCTCATCTGTATGACTGGGTGCTTGGATATTGTAGATGCTGTATCGTTAATCCCTTATGGAGGGATCTTTGAACACAGAACCTTAAACCCAGCTGTAATTTTATTTCATTCACCTACCGAACAGATATTGTGGGTGTCTTATCAGTTGGATCCTCTGGGAAGCATATGTTGCAGTGGGGTTAGAAGAATAACTCAGGGAACTAACTTGGGGGGTAGAGGAAGAAGGAGATGAAGCAGAAGTTATGGAAAGCCTCTTGGTTGGGATGCAAGTGTAGCACCTATGAAAGGAGAGGGAAGGAAGAATGACTGGGTGGTGCAGACTGCCTGCAGCTCTGGGAAAGTTTTGTCTGGCCCGGCAGGGAACTCTGGTGCAGAGCAGGACCGTTGGGGAGTCTCTACTGACCAGGGATGGAGAGCCTGCTCATCACTGCGGAGCTTAGTCCTGGACTGGCACTGCCTGCAAAGTAGGTGGCCTCTGCTTGGAACTGAGGCAGATCTTCTGGACAGTCACAGCTGGAAGTGGTCAGTTGCCTGCTCTTCTGCATAGGATCTGTCCAGAAGGGAGATCTTAGCAATGTGTCTCCCTTAGCCCCATGAGTCTCATGTATCAGGCACTGTTGGACTCTTCACTCTACTACTTGGTCTGAATATGAATCTGTGCAAGTTGCCCAGCTTGCAAATTTTCTTTTGTTGATGTCTTTGAAAAAACAACAGTGTCTGTTTCATAGTGTTCTTGTGAGGAGTAAATGAGTGTGTATCCACATAGAAAAGAATGGCTGCAAGATAGACTCTCTCCAGTGTTCACCATTATGATCCTTTTTTTGTGGGGATGTGGTGACCATCAAGTTGGAAAAGATCCCCTATGCTTTATGGATTTTACCTTATCATGGGAGACAAGTAAATGGACCAGTATCTGAGCAGAGTAATTTGAGATAATGAGAAGTGCTGTTAAAACAAGATGATGTGACAGAGCGAGGACAAAACATTTTTTGACCCACAGAAACAGAGCATACCACCCAGAATTTTTTCTGCAGGAATGAATGAATGCATCCAGTTAACAGAAGGATGCGTTGATGAACAAAGTGATAACATGTGGAGCAAACTGTGTAATTGCTGATGCCTTGCAGAATTAAATATGATCTAAAAATAAAGATTATTCAAATTGATGGAGAGTTCTGAAATCCAGTAGATACTCTTATTCTTACTTGGTAGCAAGAATTAATTTAGAAGTTAGCATTTGATTTTCATTTGCCTGAAAACAGAGGATAAGCTGAGACAGAGTACACTAAGACAAGAGCTGGTGCACTTCTTCTATAACGGGCCAGACAGTAAATATTTTACCTTCCTGGCCAGTCTCCTTCAGCACTGCTCAAGTCTGCTGTCATGGCATCAAAGCTGCCATAGGCAATATGTGAACAAATGGGCATGGTTGTGTTGCAATAAAACTTTAAGAACACTGAAATTTGGAGTTCATAGATTTTTTCATGTATCATAAAGTATTATTCTTTTGGTTTTCTTTCAGCCATTAAAAAACATAAAAAACCATTCTTAGAGCCCATGGGTTGTCAAGAAAACAGGTGGTGGGTTGTATTTGGCTGCCCCCAAGAGAACATGGGAAATAACCAGTTTTCATTAATGGGATAAATGGAGCAAAGTACTAACCATTCACTTTTGAGGATTTAACATTTCTGATTTTAGCTTATCACAGGCGGCCCTAAAGGTTTAGGCAGTGTGCCCATTGTGTAAGTTAGTGACTCAGAAGCGTAGCCTAGCCATATTGTCTATTTTCTTGGACTTGATAAAAATGTAGCAATAACAGGTGCTCTTCTACATGATAAATCTAGTAGAAAATCAATTTGTATTATTGCTTTAGCAAATCACAAATGTCAAGGGATGGAACCGTTTAATATGTAAATATATGCCCTCAGTCTTCAGTGTGTCTGATTTGTTCCAATAGCTAAGAGCTTCCTCGTCACCACCCCCGCGCCTCCCCCACCCCGCATTCTGTGTGGTTTCCATTTCATGGATGACTTAAACCAATCCCATGTTCCCGGGACCAACTTAAATATTCAGTAATTAGCTTTTATAAACAATAGAGCAATGAATAATTTTATTATCTAAATATATAATTATATAGTATTTAACAGGTACTATATTTTGTACATGTGCAAGTATGTCTTTTGGAGAAGGAAATGGCAATCCACTCTAGTATTTTGGCTTGGGAAATCCCATGGACAGAGGTGTCTGGGGGGTGGGCTACAGTCTCAAAAGTGTCAGTCATGACTTACTGACTAAAGAACAGCAACAAAGTATGTCTTTTGGGTAAATTTCCAGAAGCAGAATTAATGGATCACATATTATGTATGCATTTGTACTTTTGCCCTCCATAGTGATTGTACTGATTTATAGCTAAATGTGAGTGGCTGTTCCCCTCTGAGTCCAAATGAGTTACCACGTTTTTCCCCATTCTGATAAGTGATTTATGGCGTCCTGTTTTAGTGAGTTGCATTTCTTTTGTAATTAAGGCTGTGTATCCCTTCATGTGGTTATGATCCACCAGTGTTTACTTTCAGTGAACTATCTGTCGGCCTTTGCTAGATTTTCTATTGGGGATTTTTTTTAAAAGAGCTCTTTATATATTTTGGAAATTAGTCTTTTGTCTTTGATAGTGGTTGTAAATGTTATGTATCTGTTAACATTGCTATGGATTTTAAAAAGTAAAAAAATAAGCTTTAAAAATACACTACATTTAAGAACATAGTTTTGTTTGCACTTTTCCTTAGATCTGGAAAATCTTTGGTTATTATGCCTGTATGTTAGGTAAATCTGCCTACCTTCCATTTTCTCTTTTTCCTCTTTCTGAGACTGCCCTTGTTTTCACATGCCCCTCTGAGTTCTCTTTTCTTTCTCTTCTGGGACGGTTGTCACTGTGTTTAGAGTCCAGGCTAATCCAGGACGGTCTTATTTTGAAACCCTTAACTTCATTGCAGATACCTTTTTTCTAATTAAGGTAGTATTCACAAGTTCTTGGTATACTTTTTGGAGTCTTCCCTGGTGGCTCAGTATGTAAAGAGTCTGCCTGCAATGCAGGAGACCTGGATTTGATCCCTGGGTTGGGAAGATCCCTTGGAGAAGGGAATGGGCAACCCACTCCAGTATTCTTGCCTTGAGAATTCCGTGGACAGAGAAGCCTGGTGGGCTACAGACCATGGAGTGACTAAGAGACAGACACGACTGAATGACTAACACTTTCACTTTCATACGTTTTTGAGGAACACCATTCAACCCACTCTGATGACCCTATTTACCTTTTTTTTTCTTATTTATCTTTGACTTTTTTTCTTTCAGGAAATTATATTGATTTTAAGAGTTATGTTCCAACATTTGCTCTGTGTATATTTTCAGTTCCTCCCAAAAGGAAAATGATTCTGTGCCTTCTGCCATACAGAATGTGGATGCTGTGAACAGCATTCCATTCTGGAAGGTGAAATAGCATGCAACTGAGAAATTGTAATGCTGAATTTTTATTTCTTTCTGCTCCATAACCTTTTGGTTAAAAAAAAACAAGTCTACATTTTGTCTTATTCATGTTTTTCATGTTTCAGGCATAAAGTACACGCCGAACTAACTTGTTTCTGGGTTAAATGGTAGCAGTGGACATCAAACTCTTCTTGTGTTTGAATTCCAGAGGCATGAACCCATAAAAGCATTCCTGAGTGTTGCCTGTAGATCATGTGGTGATAACATCATTAGTATAGAACAGAAATGAGTATATATAAGCTTTGTAACTCTGGTCAAGTTTTACATTTTTCATTTAGTTACCTTCTAGAAAGTTTGAAATTTCAGAGGTGTCAGCAAAAATATTGATTATGAATAGGTTTTAAGTTTATAATGATATATGATATTATGCACTTGCTAGTTCCACAGTCCCTCTGTCTCAAAATTGAGTATAAAAACTGTCAGCAGAGTAGATTTATTCATACCGATCCTATTTTCTTGCAAAAATCCTTAAACACATCAAGTAATATGTAGACTGAATATATTAACATGAGGTTGTAAACTATATTTTTAAGGTTACAGTTATAACTTTTTAAGTGTGATAAAATATCTTCCCTTTTACTCTCGTCAATGAAGTCTGTCATTTATCGTACTAAAGCCTTTATGACTGAGCAAATGACAGGCCTTTTGCTGAAGCAATACCAAATCTCACTGAGTCTAATTCAGTCCCCATCCTGGCAGTTTTTCCCAAGCTACTTCTATGTGTGTAGGTTTCATTCTTCATTCAGAAACAGCATAGTGGTGGCAATGAGCTTGATAGCTTTATGTAGTTTTCCTTTATTTCTGTACTTTTGGTTCATTGCTTATAACTTCTCAGTCACCATCAGTTTCTTCAGCTTTGCTCATTACAACATGAATAACTATAAAAACAATCAAAAGAAGTTAGAAAGTGCTTTTTCTAAGAATGGGTATCATTCTTGCCTAATCTTTTCTGTCTTAAAAATGATGAAACAGAAGTCTACGTAGAAGAGTGAAGTGACTTGTCAGAGACTGGTGAGGTCTCAGAAGCTTGAGATAGCAATCACATTGTTCTTTGCACTACTTCTACTGCCTTTTAAGTTGCAGTCACTACATAACCTATTAGGAATGTAAATAATGAAATGTGAGCTTTTAATCTCAGCAGAAATAAAGAATGCCTTACTTCAATGTTTATTTCTAAGATACACTCAAAATTAGCTCAATTTCAAGCTAGTAATTAAGATTCTTATGTTTATCATCAAAGTCTGTTTCAAAGAGAAGAGTCATTCTAGATATTTCAAAATACTGCAAGATTATAAAGACTAAGAGAGAAGTAGGAGCCTCATCACCAAGATAGTGATCATTGTGATATATTTCTTCCAAGTCTCTTTTGTCTCTGCATTATATTCTTTTCCAGTCAGTGGTGTCAGTTTTGTTCTTTGCTTTCTAGCTGATTATAAGCATTTTTATCAAGTTTCCTTTAAAAGGATCATTTTTTAATGGATGTGAATAATTTTGTTGTTTGGTGTACCATCATTTGTTTAACTCCCCCTCTTACAAAAGCTGAACTCTTTGGTATACATCATGCTTAAATTAGATCATTGACTATATTTCTTGTTAGATTTGGTGACTTGTTAGCTTAGGACCCCTGTCTGTTTAGGAAGACAAGCTTGGTAGCTCTTGGGTTCGGACTGCCAGAAAAATGCTGTTACAGCGGCCTCGGTGGCCTTGTCCAAATCCAAGTCCATGTTTGCTTTTGCCCATGCCTGCTGCTTTACTTAAAGTCCTTTTGCAGCTTTGATTAGAGAAAGTGATGTTTTAATTGGCATGTTCTTGATCATCATGTTTTTCTTGGTTCCAGTGGTTCAGGCCTTATCCTTGCTTTAGTAACAGGTTGGAGGAGAGGGAAAATACTACATAGTGATATGCTTTGATTGCCAGATACATTTTGACTTCAGAAACATTAAAATGAGGGAAGATGTGTATCTTAGAACCAAGGAAATAGAATCTGAAACATTATACTCATTGAGTGTGTTAGGTGTTTTCTGCTTTTTTTCTAGAATTATATGAGGTATCAATAGATAACTGTTCTTCCATTTATAAATGAGGAATTGTATTACAGAGAAATGGAGTGACTTGCTCATGACCAGTGTAATTGAACATGATAGAGCTGGGCTTCAAGCACACGTAAGCTTGACTTTATCACAAAAATGCTGTGAAATGTTAATCTGCATTAGCTGTTTTTTTAACTTCAAACTAAAGAAAATCAGTCAAATGGCTATTTCTTTTTGCTTGCTTTCATACACGTAATGGACTCTTGTTTTAAAGAAAGATGAGAGTAAACAGAATGAAAATGAGTGCCTGAAACCTTATGACCGAGGGGTGTTCTGTTAACATCTGTATGTACAGTGTTGCCCATTCTGGATTGGGGGCAGCCCTCAGCCTGTACCCAGTGTGAAGGGTCTGCCCCTGAAGTTGTACAACCCCTCGTGGGATGGAGAATTTTCTGCCTAAAATGCCAGTAAGGGTGTCTCTTGACCAGCATTGGTGTATATTCAAGAATAGGGGGTTTGGAGTGAAGTGTACCAGGATTCCTATTCCACCTCTGCCATTTCCTAGTATGGTCTTGAGCCATTAATTTAACTCTTCTGAGGCTGGCTTTTTCATTTACTTTATCTCGTTATTTCCACTCCCCCAAGTAAGGTAGCTTTAACATTTTCCCCTTCGATGTGGACATTCCTTGTTGGCATCCAAGATGCAGAAGGAGCATAGTTACAAAGCCTGGAGAGGAAGCAAGACCATGTGCATATTGTCTGCTCTTAGACAAGTTCCGCCATGGTGGTGGCTTTACCAGGACTTCTTTTAAATCATTTTTTTGTTTCTAGGTTTTTAAAGAGCATCATCCTAATCCATGAATTGTAGTATTGCAGTACAGCTACCTGTGTCTGTCTGTGAATGTGTGCAAAACATATATTTTCACACGTACAGATTTTTCTATAGTTAAGTTGCAAATAATATTCAGTATTATTGAAATGGCATCTAGAAGATACTGTATTTCTTTTTGTAAACTAGTTTTATTTATTTATTTATCTGTTATTGGCGGTGCCGGGTCTTTGTTTCTGTGTGGGCTCTTGTCTAGTTGCAGTGAGCAGGGGCGACTCTGGATGCGGTGTGTGGGCCTCTCGTTGCGGTGGCTTCTCGTGTTGCGCAGCACGGGCTCTAGAGCACGTGTGGGCTCAGTCGCTGTGGCTCATAGGCTTAGCTGCTCCGCGGCCTGTGGGCTTCTCCTGGATTAGGGAACAAGCCAGTGAGTGTCCCCTGCGTTGGCAGGCGGATTCTTTACCAGCAAGCCACCAGGGAAGCCCTGTATTTCTTTTCAAGTCAGTACTTGGTAGAGCTCTTTTTGTATTAAGTTTTGAGTTTTTAAATAGATATTCAGTTTATATAAATTAATTTTGTAAATGTATATGACATTCTTTATACTTAAAGTGAACTTAGAGCTATTTTATGTTGACGTTTTATTTCAAATGTCTTGGTTTAGGGTGACAAGAACAATTAAAGATGTGCAAATTAGCTATTTTGGATTGTTTCTCAAAGAGAAAGAAGCTCCCATTTTTTCAGGCATCTCAAAAGTTCTTTGGGTAATAAGTGACTTCTTAGACTTCGTATAGTTTAAACGTAACAAACTAAATTACTTTAATATTGATGATGTACATATATTAGGCAACTTACCTTTTTTTTTTTTTTGTCATTTTTAGGATTCTGAGTAACAATAAAATATCCGAGCTGAAGAATGGCTCATTTTCTGGGTTAAGTCTCCTTGAAAGATTGTGAGTATTCTTTTATTATCATCTCTTATTGGTATTTTGTTTAATACATTTTCAATGTAAGTCTGTTACTAAGCTATCAACTTTTCAAATTGTTTTCCCAATTATGAAATGTCTCAGAATTTTTTGTTTTCAGAATTGAATTTTAAAAAGTAATACATTAAAGCAGAGGAGGGCAAGCTTTCAGTAAGGGCCAGATATTAAATAATTTAGACTTTATGGGCCTTATGGTTTCTGTCACTGTGACCCAGTTATGCCTCTGTCTGGAGAAAGCAGTCACAGATAGTACATACACAAATCAGTGTGGATGTAACTTTACTTACAAAACAGGAGGTGCAGCATAAAAACCTGTGGTTTTTAAAGTCTCAATGCTGTTTTGAAATTCTGTCATGAAATGTGTGTACCTTCTAAGTTAGTTCAGTAGAATTAAAAAAAAAACCTCATCCAAGGGGAAGTACTTTTGTATAAATGTAATATTTTATTCAGCCATCTTTGAATATGATCCTTTTGTTTTGCTTAACAGTTAGGTCTAGTTTTGCTTCTGACCAGATGTGTGACAAGTATCACTTATTTTTTACCTTTTGTGAATTTTGCACAGTGGATCTTTAATTTGCTTGTATGCTGCATGCTAGTCTAGGATCTTGTTTCCAGTTCCCACTGCAGATAACATTTCAGATACCGCAGGGAGCGAGTCAGGCAGGGAGCATCTCCGTTTCTGTTGGATAGCAGACTTTCCTCATCTTCTTAGTTCCCATTTCTTCCCTTCCTCTACTTCTCTGGGACCTTTCCTTGACCGTTCCACTTGGCGTCGTCTCCCACAACGGATTCCCACAGGACTTTGTTGCTTTGATCTCAGATGTGTTATTTAAGTACGTAGCAGCTAAAATTCTTCCTCTTTTTGGGTATGTCTCTGTTCCTTTCACTGAGATCAAATGTCTTTAAATTAGGTTATATTAGGCCTTCCAGCTCCCCTAGACTCATTTCCATGTACATATATAGCGATGCGTTTACATTTACCTATGTAATATATGTATTTACATATACATATGTAGCAGTGCACTCGTGTGCATGTGTACATATAATCGTGTATACACACACATAAGTGTACACATACACACCTATAAGATGGTCTTTACACAGTAGTGCTTAATTCTCAGATTTTATTTTTTATTCTGTTTTCATTCGAGGCTTCCTGTCTTGTTCCGCATTGTCCGTTTGCTTCTGAGGATCCTGGCCGCATCTCGTGTCCAGGCCTTTCCTTGAGAAACCGTCTACACACATTCCACGGTCACTGGTCCAGGAATGGGTATCTGACTCAATTGAATCCAGTTGACATTTGCTTGGGGCTTTGGGGAGAGGAGTTTCCTCCCTGTCATCAGAAGGATGGCTGTACTTCTGCTACAGAAGCTGCCGTGCTGTGGGCTTGGGCCAGAGCTGACGCACAGAGAGTGGGGTAGGCCTGTTGGGTGAGTGGAGGGAGCTGGCACGACCTCCCTGAAGCAGGACTGCCTCTGGACTGTTAAGAGTCGTAAGAGGCGGCCTGATCCTGTTTAGTTTCCTATTCCTTGTAATAAAAGTCATCATGCCTGACAGATACCCTGTCACACACAGCACAGTATCAGGCCCCGCATATAGGTGTTCGGTGACGCAGGATTAGTGAGGTTTGCCCTTTCCAAGGGGAGGGTAATGGGCACTCCAGGGTGCTGTGGTGTCTCTCGTGTTCAGAAACACAAGTTACTTTTGGCACCAGGATTGCTGTGGTGGTTCATGCACATCAGAAGTGTGGACAGCACTGTGGTACTAGGGGTTTTGACCTCAACATAGGAAATCCGGGAAATTCAGCCTGTGACAGAGATGTAGTATTTTGATACATTAACCCATGTATATTTTCCTTACCTGTTTCCTAATTGCCCTGCCTCAGGAGAATGGATAACAGAACAGAAAAAAGGACTCTTTTTGACCAGTGAGTTCCTGAAGTCCTAGTCCAAGTGTAGAAAAGAGGTTTCAAAAGATGTGAAAAATTATTCCTTACCTTGATGCATACTCTGTGGACTAATTGGAGAGTTAGAGGGAGTGTGGACAGAGCTTACATGTTGGTGGGTCCCCAGGAAAGGTCTCTGTCTTTGCCTTCCTCCCTGCTCCTATCTGGGATGAGGGGGAGACAGGGAAAAAAGACAGGGAAAAAGATCGAAGTCAATAAAAGATTCAGGATCCAAAGGGGCATCTGAGGCCTCTTTCCTGGGGAAGCAAAATCCCAGATTTCCCAGGACTCAGCATGACGTGGGAGCAGGAGAGCTGGTCATGTAGCCATTGAAGTGTGTGGGCTAGGACCGTCTATCGAAGGGTTTATCGAAGGGTTTCCTGGGGGAGCAGCAGGATAGGTTTGGGGTTTGTTAGCAGAAAGAGGGTGCTCTCTGCAGAATCCTGCCGGTTGCCAGGAAGTATGTCAGAAGCGTTCTGGGCTGCTTCTGGGAACCCAACTTAAGACCGAGCTAGCCAGATAAATGGCTTCTTGTTTGTATAAATGATATCATTTTCAAATCTTTCAAAAATTACCTGAAAACACAGTAGCAGACTTATTCCTTTAACACTTCCCAGAATGGGTTGTGGTATAAAAAGCAAGTGGTAGGTCAAGGACTTATTCAGACTAGGGCCAAAACTATAAAAGACTGGCCTTAAAATTCCTGTAGCCAGCCTGAACCCTGGTACACTTCACTCCAAACCCCGTGTTCTTGAATATACACCAATGCTGATCAACAGACACCCTTACTGGCATTTTAGGCAGAAAGCTCTCCATCCCATAAGGTGTTGTACAGCTTCAAAAGTCTGGCTTTAAAATTTCAAGAAAGCCAGGCTTTCTTGTTTTCCATCATTTGTATTTGCTTTTGCCCCTCATAAGAAAGTAGCAGAGTGTGTGGTATGTGCGCTTTTCTTTAAAAATTTTTATTTGAGTATAATTGATTTTCATTGTTTTGTTAGTTTCAGGTGTATAGCAAAGTAAATCAGTTATACATATATATACTCTTTTATTTAGATTCTTTTGAGTTTTTCTTTAGGGTTTGGGGTTTTTATTTTTAGGACATAATACCTCTTTATGACATCTTGGAAACTAGTTATGATCTACTTTTTTAAAAGATTAATTTGCATTCTTTTAAAAGTGTGTGCCATGGTAGATTTATTGTATCATGTTAATTAAAATCATTAAAAAGGTAAATGGTCGAATATCAAGGCTTCGTTCAAGTATTATCTCAATCATTATTAAGTCTTCCCTAAGTAGCTAATATAAATTTGTTTAGCATATATTTATTAATTGCCCACACTGTCTTAGGATCCCAAGGTCCTGTCTTTAAAGAGTTTATGTTGTGATTGGGAGAAATAGAATAAACATAGCAAGCAAATTGGTAGCATGAGTACAGGTCCCCCTGCTCCAGGTTCCATCCTGCATGGTATGGAGGACAGACTCTACTATGCCATTTTACATAAAGGACTTGAATGTCTGGATATTGGTGTTTGTGGGGGTCCTGAAACTAAAGGAATGACTATGCTATGGGTAAAGAAACGTACAGCAGGGAGTGGTGTTTGTGCACGTGTGCACTATGTATGTGAGTTTTGTATGGTGGCAGTGCGAAGGCTTAGAGCAAGTGATTGAGCCTTGAGGAAAGAATATTATAGGCAGCCGCACCTGTAGGTGCAAAAGCTGTGCTGTGAAACGTGTTGCTTGTGTTTGAGGAGCAGCAAGGAGACCAGAGTGAGGCCAAAGAGGTGTTGGCGGGACAGATTCTGGAGGGTTATTGTAAGGACCTTGGCTTTTACTATGAGCTGCTGTGAGCAGTAGTCCTGTATGCATGTGGGAGTTGGACTATAAAGGAAGCTGAGCGCCGAAGAATTGATGCTTTTGAACTGTGGTGTTGGAGAAGACTCTTGAGAGTCTCTTGGACTGCAAGGAGATCCAACCAGTCCATCCTAAAGGAGGTCAGTCCTGAATGTTCATTCGGAGGACTGATGCTGAAGCTAAAGCTCCAGTACTTTGGCCACCTGATGGGAAGAACTGACACATTTGAGAAGACCCTGATGCTGGGAAAGATTGAAGGTGGGAGGAAAAGGGGATGACAGAGGATGAGATGGTTGGATGGCGTCACTGACTCAATGGACATGAGTTTGAGTAAGCTCCGAGGGTTGGTGATGGACAGGGAAGCCTGGCATGCTGCAGTCCATGGGGTCACAAAGATTCAGACATGACTGAGCGACTGAACTGACTGTGAGCAGAGCTTCCCAGGTTGCATTAGTGGTAAACAACCCGTCTGCCAGTGCAGGAGACGAAAGAGATGCAAATTTGATTCCTGGGTGCAGACAGTCCCTTGGAGAAGGGCATGGCAACCCACTCCAGCATTCTTGCCTGGAGAATCTCTTGGATGGAGGCGCCTGGCAGGCTTCGATCCATAGGGTCTCGAAGAGTCGGGCATGACTGAAGTGACTTAACACGCATGCACTGTAAGCGGAAGATGCTCTGGCTGCTGGAATGAGGGGTTGGGATAAGGGGGAAGTAGGGAGTGAGATGAAAGTCTCTCAATTGTGTCCGACTCTTTGCGACCGCATGGACTATAGTCCATGGAATTCTGCAGGCTAGAATACTGGAGTGGGTAGCCTTTCCCTTCTCCAGGGTATCTTCCCAACCCAGAGATCGAAGCCAGGTCTCCCACATTGCAGGCAGATTCTTTACCAGCTGAGCCACAAGGGAAGCCCAAGAATACTGGAGTGGGTAGCCTGTCCCTTCTCCAGTGGATCTTCCCGACTCAGGAATCAAAATGGGGTCTCCTGCATTGCAGGTAGATTCTTTACCAACTGAGCTATCAGTTCAGTTCAGTTCAGTCACTGTCTGACTCTTTGCGACCCCATGAACCACAGCATGCCAGGCCTCCCTGTCCATCACCAACTCCCGGAGTTTACCCAAACTCATATCCATTGAGTTGGTGATGCCATCCAGCCATCTCATCCTCTGTCTTCCCCTTCTCCTCCTGCCCTCAATCTTTCCCAGCATCAAGGTCTTTTCTAATGAGTCAGCTCTTCACATCAGGTGGCCAGAGTATGAGTTTTAGCTTCAACATCAGTCCTTCGAATGAACACCCAGGACTGATCTCCTTGAGGATGGACTGGTTGGATCTCCATGCAGTCCAAGGGACTCTCAAGAGTCTTTTCCAACACCACAGTTCAAAAGCATCAGTTCTTCGGCGCTCAGCTTTCTTTATAGTCCAACTCTCACATCCATACATGACCACTGGAAAAGCCATAGCCTTGACTAGATGGACCTTTTTATTTTTGAGCTATCAGGGAAGTGTTAAATCTAAGGTAGTTTAAAGCCCATAATCTCTGTTTAGAGACTAGTGCCCTCATCTGGACTGGTGGTTGTCCAACTTGGTGTGCAGTAGAATCACTTGGGAGGACTTGATACAGAGCTCCTGATACTGTGTTGGTTTTTGAGGTGGCTGTGAGATGTCCAGATGTAGGTGTTGAGTTAGACAGCTGTGTATGCAGTAGGGAACTCAAGCGAACGGTGAGGTTGGGCTACAGATACAGCCGTGAGCCTAGAGAGGAGTGGTGATGATTGCCTCAGAGAAAGTGATTGTGGCACACAGGCTTTAGTTGCCCACGGTGTGTGGCACCTTCCCAACCTAGGGATCGAACCTGCGTCCCCTGCATTGGCTTGCAGATTCTTATCCACTCTCCCACCAGAGAAGAGAGACTTAGCTCTTTTAACAACTGTTAAGATATTCCTTTAATTTTGTTTATGCAATTGTTGTGTGCCTTTTCCTTTATATTTTAATGATGCAACATTCAGATTTAGCTGTATATCCTCAACTTAGACTTGTGTTCACTAGGGAAGTTGTGGGTTGGTAAAGGCAGTGGGGAGGAGGGCGATGTTAAGTGAAAGAATTTGACTATAAATATCCTTTGGCAATGCTTGATTAATATGGCTTAATTAATAATTATATTATTAAATATTATATAATATGTCAAGGATTTTTTATTATTGAAGAAAAAGTGTATCTTTAAATCATATTATAAACCTTGGTTATTCATGAGAGGTATTTTGTAGAAACACATGCAGTACATCATTGACCACAAATTTATGTACTGCTTTAGCTAAATCACTTCCTGTTATAGATACTCTTTAAAATCTGATAAATGAAACATGTTTTAAAAAAATAGAACTGGCATTGTATATTTCTTTTTGCAGAATTTTTTTGCTTATATAGGTCTAAAGCATTGATTGAATTTTTTCCTAAAATCATGTCTTTACAATAAAGAATTGGAGTCCGTTGTGGATGGGGGAGATGAGAACTGATAAATTGAGCCCGAGGACTAGTTGTAATTCATGGGACTAAAAATAGTGGGAACAAAAATAATTTGTATTAAAATCCAACATACAGAAAGTTGAAAGAATGATGTAGTAACCTCCTATATCACCCTTTTACCTACTTAGTCATTAATAACAACATGCCTTTATTGGTTTTTCCTTTATATTGGAGCACGCCTACATATACGTGTTTGCTGAACTATTTGAAAGTCAATTGCAGACATCATGACATTCTGCTTTTATTGAGAAATATTAGTGCTTGTGAATGAGAGGCAGCAGTCTCTGCATCGTCTGACTATGAATATCCTAATGATTTTGTAGCCAGCTCTAAGTGACTAAAAAGACTTTATGGTGAAGGTCAGGTAGTGTAATCCTGTCTCTCAGCCATGGTTTACTTTTCCATCCATTGATCATCTGTCTCAGCCCGTTCTGGCTGCTGTAATGAGATGCCATGAGCTGGGTGGCTTATGAACAGCAGACATGTATATCTCTCAGTTCTGGAGGCAGAGAAGTCCAAGATCAAGGCTCTGGCAGGTTTGGTGTCTGGTGAGGGCCCACTTCCTGCTTGGCCCTGTTTTTGCTGCGATCTCTCTCAGGTGGAAGGGGAAGCAGGAGCTCTCTGGGTCTCTTTTACAAAGGCATTAACCTCATTCATGAAGTCTCTACTCCCATGACCTGTTCACCTCCCAAAGGCGGTGGAACGTACAGTCTGAGTTCTGATTAATGAAATACTTATTTAGTATTGGTAACCAGAATAGACTCTATACTATGTTTAAAGAATGTTTCCTATATTTATAGACTTGCAAGGTACTTGGGGATTCAGTTTTATTTAGAAGAAGCTGGCTCTGATTTGCAGGGTGGGTGGAGTGGGATTGCAGTTTTGCTGCCAGCTTACAGAAGAATGCTTAATGCATACGGTTGGGAGTGGGACATGGAGAAGGCAGAACAGGGTTTGCCGGCGGATGTTTATGTGCACAGGATTCACTGGTTGTGCCTCCAGAGAAGAATTCTTGAGAATTTCTGGTCAACCTCCATCGCCTGGTATGAAATTGGAGAGTGCAGGAAGCCAGTGTGGATGGCACGTGGAGAGTGCTGGGTTTACAACAGGGACTGACCAGTGCTGTGAGGAGCAGAGGGCCAGTTTCATCAGGCTGTTTTTGTGAAATTGCCAGGAAACCTGCCTACAAACCAGTCCTGGTGGTGCAGCTTTGTCTGTATTGATAGTTAGAGTGAGCCATTAAGGAAAAAGAGCATGTTATGAAGCAGGCCATATAACGGTTAGTTTTCATCAGCCAATGTCAGTAAAATTGAACATGCCTCCCTCATTGGATGACAGGGAACACGTGCATCTGAGTCCACTGCAGTAAGACTTCCTCTGTCCTTTTCTTCAGCACCGGTAGACCAAACAGGTCAGGTCCTTCAGCAAGTGAACTGAGGATTTTTCTGTTGAGTAGTTTAGGCTGCTTCTCACAGGCTAGACTGCGCATGATAGGGCAGTAGTGACAAATGATCCCAGAGACATGTCACCTCAGTGCTGTGACAACAGGCGGCGCCTTTGGTGGTCCAGCATCTGCTTTCAGGAAAGCTTTTTATTTCTCAAATAAGTGAGGTACTAAAGGACCCAGGAGGTACACGCTACCCTGGGTTTGCATTGCCCTTTGCTCTGCATTTCTGCATTGTTTCACCAACTCCGTGTGCATATGTTGGGGGGGTGGTGTGGGTGGGTGTAAGTCTCTTTAGTCTTGTCCAACTCTTTGTGACCCTATGGACTGTAGCCCATCAGGTTCCTGTGTCCATGGGATTATCCAGGCAAGAATGCTCGGGTGGGTTGCTGTGCTCTCCTCCAGGGATCTTCCTGACCCAGGGATCAGTCCTGTATTTCTTATGTTTGCTGCGTTGGCAGGCGGGTTTTGTACCACTAGCACTACCTCCGAAGTCCAATTATGAGAATAATGATGGGTAATTAGGGTTGATGTCAGAAGCTCACACATACATGGAAGGGACAATGTTGCCCTTGTTTGGGAAAGACTCCCAGGTGAAGAGAAGTTGGGAAGGATTTCTGTTCACAGTCTGACCTGAGGTGCTCTGAGAGATCACCAGAGGCCACTCAGGCCTCCAGTAGGCAAGGTTATGAGTGAGTCCTGATGAATGGGCCCACTTTGGGTGTCTAGTAGAGTTCCCAGTGGCTGGCCTGTGGGAAGTGGGCCACTGTTCTCCTCAGTGCTCCTGTGGCTGAGGATCGCTCTCTACAGATGTTAGCTGGACGCTTGTGTGGGGTGACTGGAGAGTTTCAGCTGAGCCCAGGCAGAACCTTTGAAAGTAAAAGTTGCTCAGGTGTGTCCGACTCTTTGCGACCCCATGGACTATACAGTCTGTGGAATTCTCCAGGCCAGAATACTGGAGTGGGTAGCCTTTTCCTTCTCCAGATCTTCCCAACCCAGGGATTGAACCCAGGTTTCCCGCATTGCAGGCGTATTCTTTACCTGCTGAGCCACGAGGAAAGCCCAAGCAGAACCTTGAGTGATGGGCCAATTCTGCCCTGGAGGAGGGCTCTGGCTGTGGTGCTCACTGCTGCCCCCAGTGGTGGTGTGCTGGAACGGAAGGGCCAAGACCGGAGGAGAATGGGGATACCGTAGCCCCCCACCCCATCCGAGGTTTCTGTTTCCACAGTTTTATTTACTCATGGTCAACCACAGGTGGAAAATGTTAAGTGGAAGCTTCCAGAAATAAACAATTCCTGTGTTTTAAATTACACACCGTTCTGAATAGCATGATGAAGTCTCACGCCATCCCACCCAAGGCGTGAATCAACCCTTGGTCCCACACATCCTGCCCCTCAGTCCCTTCGTAGCCATCCCGGTTATCAGATCCACTGTTGTCGCCGTTTGTGTTCAGGTCACCCTCATTCTACTCAGTAACAGCCCCGAAGCTGACAGTTTGGGTGTGCTGAAGAGAAGCTGTATGACACTTCCTGTAAGTTAAATGGTGAAAGTTCTTGACTTAATAAGGAGAGAAAAAAACTGTATGCTGGGGTTGCTACGATCCATGGTAGGAATGAATCTTCTCTCTGAAATTGTGACCAAAAGAAATTGTTCTAGTTTTGCTGTTATATCTCACATTGCAAAAGTTATGGCCACAGGGTGCAGTAAGTCCTTAGTTACGAGGGAAAAGGCATTGCGTGCATGTTAAGTCACTTGGTTGTGTCTGACTCTGTACAGACCTGTGGACTGTAGCCTGTCAGGTTCCTCTGTCCGTGGGATTTTCCAGGGGGAAATACTGGAGTGGGTTGCCATGCCCTCTTCCTGGGGATCTTCCTGACCCAGGGGTCAAACCGTTGTCTCTTGTATGTCCTGTATTGGCAGGTGGGTTCTATACCACTGGGAAAAATGGAAAAGGCATTGCATTTATACAGTGAGATATTTTGAAAGAGAAAGACCGATTTTATGAACTTTTATCGTATTGTTATAATTGTTGTATTTAATTATTGTTGATCTCTTACTGTGCCTAATTTATAAATTTTGTTGTAGATATGTATGTATAGAAAAAAGACATAGTATATAAAGGATTTGGCACTGTTTTCTATTTCAGGAGGGGTCTTGGAACGTATTCCTCATGGATAAAGGGGGGACTGCTGTCAGTTGTGATTGCTCTCATGCCATTACATAGAGGACTGGTGGATCTTGGTTTTGAGCTATATACTGTGAAATAACACATTGTTTTATAGAGAGCCTAGCTGTAGAAGTCCTGGGAGGAAAAGATAGTAACAATCAAATGGCGTGAATTTTAGAGTGTATAGTTTTGAAAATGACTTGAAAATTTTTAATTTAATTATGGTTGTTGCCAATATAGTCTGATTTATTTTAATAACTAAAATGTAATGTACTAAGGAAGAGACTGTAAAAATAATGTAGAAGATTGTCGTTTAGTCATAACTTTGAATTGGAGTAATATTAAGATGCATATCTTTTTGACATATACCTTTATTCTATATTGCCCAACACAAAGGGCTTCAGAACCAGATTTCTTGATTTTGAATTCTTGCTCTGCCACTTGCTACTGGCTGATTTTAGCTTAGCCTGTTTGGCTTCAGTTTCCTCCCATTCCTGTTACTATCATTGCCGTTTTCTGTATAGCAGGTAAGCTCAGTATGCCTAAATATTTCTTACAGTGTTGAGATGTAAGTAACTTTTATTTTGTCTTTAACAGGGACCTCCGAAACAATCTTATTAGTAGTATAGACCCAGGTGCCTTTTGGGGACTGTCATCGCTAAAAAGATTGTAAGTGTTTGAATTGCTGGCTTACAGATTTCAACCATTCCTTTTTAAGTAACTGTTAACATACTTCAAACTTTAACATGATGAAAAAGTGGCTTTTTAATAATTTTTAGAAGTTCATCTAGCTGGGTCTAAGATAGAAAAGCAGACTGCTTAATGTAAGTAGCTCACAAGGCAGTTTATTTATACAGCAGTTTGATTTGTTGGTGGTAGATGGTTACATCCCTCTTATGGTAATAAAATCATTTTGGTTGGCCTTGCCAGCTGGCATAATCTGTAGATGAGTTTCAACTTACGAATGCATTTAAACAATCTATTGTAAATACCCTAAAAATTGAGGCCTCTTTCTATTAATGATTTAAAAATCTTGCCATTTTCCTATTTATTTTATCTATATGTTCTTTCAAAACCTAGAGGCCAGTTTTTATTAGTTACGTGGCTAAGAACTCTTGCTTTCCTTACCGTGTTTTTGTCACAACTACTTTGTGAGAGTGCTCATATTTTGGAGGTCACCTGGTGCTGAAGCCATGTGGACTGCCCCAGTACCCTTCATCCCTTCTGACTTTTATTGAGTGCTGACTGCTTACTATGCTTGGGCTTCCCTGGAAGAACTCACAGACTCTTAGGGGCAAATTGATAGTGAAAATGCATCCTAAATAATAATAATATTACTAATCTGCTGGGGAAAGAAGGGACCACCTGAGACGGGAATGACTGGCCATAAGAGCAGCCAGCCTTTAGACTTGACCTTGCTCCTGAGAGGTGAATATGTATTGAAGAATAACAGAAAGAGCACTGCAAGCGGAGTGGACACAGGTGTGAAAGAACATGTTCTTTGACCAAAGGATCAAGTAGAAAGGGGAAAAGAACATTGGAATGTAAGGTTAGTTAGGAAAAGATCAGGCTTTTGATGACCTCCTGCCACGTTGAAGAATTTTGAATCTATTATTTAGACAGTGGGGGACTGGCAAAATTTGTTCAGTATGGAGTTAGCGTGATCAGATTAGTGACATCAGAGCTGCAGTGGATCAAGCTGGGTTTAGACTTCAGTGAAAGTATTATCAGCGTGTAGAAATGTAATTGAAGTGGAAAGACAGATCAGCATCAATTCAGTTAAACAAAAATTTATCAAGTCCATCCTCTGTGCCCAGTAGTGAGCCAGCCTCCAGAGATACAAAGGTAACTAACTCAGGAACCCCGTGGAAGGTTTGCAGTCTAGTGGAATCATGTATGCCAGCCAAGATCTTGGATATGGGTTTGGAGTATACTCCCAGAGAGATGGGGCAATAGCTGGTGTTCAGCTGTTAAGGGTCTTTGGAACTGTTGGGACTTGCCAGACTGACACAAGTAGGAGCATGGAACATGGCCATCAACAGGCTGCATGCATCTCCAGAAACAGTCCTTAGGGAGTGGAGGGGCAGCAGCTAACTGAGCTTGATTTATCACAGTGAGTCATTTTCTCTGTGCTTCTTACTAGGACAAGCTGACACCTTGTTTGGCTGGAATGTGAGTCCTCACGTAGGGAGAAGGAGCGAGAGTGTAGCAGCGAGAGCTGCCCTGTCAAACTCTGGGGCTGAGGCTAAAGCGCATTTGTTCCAAGTGTCCCTCCTGGTGATTCCGATGCTAACGCTGGAGAATTAATTAATGGAACTAGTTTTTCCAAGAGGAGGGAGGAGTGTGGTATCATATGGCCAGACAAGTCCACTTATTCTGTCCTTCTGTGATTCATGTGACCATCCATGTTATGTTTTCTGATAATAGGGAGCGTAATATGATAATATCTGCATGTTGAGGTAGAGATTGTAGGAAACTTGACTCTTAATAAAAAGCAGCTTCGTCAGGATCTTTCAAGGATACTGCAAAATATCCTACGTTCTCCATCAGTTCTTTATCCTTCAGTAAATAATTTTTCACATATTGCTATCCAGAATAAATTAAAAATTTTCCTGTCCAGTAGCACTTAATTTAATTACCATGACTGTCCCAGATGTTGCCTTAGCATTTTTTTTCATTGCATTACACATTAAGTAGTCTCTGGTGTTCATGCCTAGGAAGGTAATTGTCATTTATAATCTTCCCACTAGAAAATTCGTTCTTAATTCCAAGTAGCTAACTTGGTATTCAGCTTGCAAGCTGAGAGAGTTCTATATGAAAACTCAGTGAGATAGAAAGGTATTCTGCTAGTCACTTCTTGACTACAGGCACTTTTTCCTATGAGGCCTTAAATCATTCAGTTGTGCATCTCACTCAGCAACTACGTATAAAGTGTTTTTGTAAGTGTCCCGTGCCTTTGCCTTTATTTTATTGGATCAGGAAGATTAAGTCAGGGGCTTTCTGAAGAATAAACTACCAGAAGTAGGTAAAACCTAGACCCATTCAGTTTTTCTTTTGCTTTATCAACAAAATTCAAGCTGATTCTCAATTCAAACGAAAACTCATTATCAGTACCTAAATTCCATTTTAAATAGGTATAGCTATAATGAAATTGTTTCCCAAAGAATCAATGGTAATTACACCATTTAAAACTCAGAACTGAGACAAGATAATGAATAGTGCTCAGAAATGCTTGTTTAAGCAACACTTCACAAGATGATGCCTCATTTTCTTAAATAGTAAAGCCCAGAAATAGAAGAAGAATCAGCTGGAATAAAGAAAAGTCCCACACAATTAAATACTTAGCTTTAATATTCTGAGGAACTAGAGCATAATGAATGTAGATAAAAACTTGTATTGCTGAAGATTTTTTTTTAAATCAAAAGTTGCCACAAGAAAGGGAAAACAGAGCTATGAAATTTTTGAATACTAGGGATTACCTAAACTAGCTTTTAAAATATCTAAAGGAAAAAATTAATGAGTAGGTACTGAATTCAAATATGAAGTCTTTGTAATTTCTATCAGACTAATACCTCCCCCCCCCCCCAATTACCAAGTGTATAATTTAGAATCTGACAGTTTTAGTTTAGAAATGGTTGGTATGTCTCTAAAGAGTAACCCAGTGAAATTCAAAGAATGTGTCCTGCTCTATTACAGGGAATAATACGGACAGTAAAGAAAATATAATAAAAATATTTTTTAAAGTTTGATTAGAAAGCTTGTTTTACTTCTTTTATTTAAATTAAAAATGACCAATAATCCCAAATCTTAACAACTGAAGAAAACAAAGATTTATTGTTTTAGGGCTTTCATACTAAATCCACTGATGGGAAATGATGAAAGCTATGCTCTCTTATTTGAAGAAATAGTCAGTTGTCTCCTAATTAAAATAAATCAAATTGAAGTGTAAAAGTGTGTTCACTGTGCTTGGTATGGAGAAAAATAGTGTAGAAAGAACAAAATACTAAAATTATTACAGATAAAAGGAAAAAAGTTACATACATTGAGGAGGAGAAAAAAAAATGGTTTCAAAGTAACATTTGATAGGAACTATAAGAAGTTTAGGAGTGACTGAAAAAAATGGGCCATTACCTAGATATTGTTATAAAGTAATTTGGCTTGGAGCCTAAATGACAGATCTGTAAAGTAAAAGCTAACTCAGTTGTTTTTTCTTTACAGTCAAAACTTCTGGGTATTTAAGGAGTGAAGTTAGCATTAAGTTTCACTTGTTCTTGAGGAAATAACAGTTTTGGCATTTTGATAATGTACCCTTTTACCCATTGTCTCTTGGATGTTGCCTTAGATCAGCTCTGTTCCCTAACTTACCCAGCTTGATTAGCTGTGTATATCATCAAACGCAGTAAGATAGACTGAGTCTCATTTTTACTACTTTGGTTTTATCTTGAGTCATTTTACAGGAGTAAATGCTTTAAATATCTAGGGCACTGTAATTAAACAGCATTTAGTTTGTACGTGCCAGAAGTAAGTGAAAGCAAGGATTATTTCTTCTCTCAGTGCTGCACTTGAGATAGGTGAATATTTTAGAGATGCTTAAAAGAAAAGTCTTGTGTGATACCTGGGTGCCATTCTTGAATATCAAATGTATGAAACCTTCATTAACCAGAACTAATTGAAGATACTTTTTCCCTTTCTCCTTAGGGATCTGACAAACAACCGAATAGGGTGTCTGAATGCAGATATATTCCGAGGACTCACCAATCTGGTTAGGCTGTAAGTACCTCTGTTTTTCATATTATAATACAAGCAAGCATTTGAACCAGTACCCAAGTTTTTATGACCACTTATATGTTTAATATTAAAATAGCCACTCTAGAGGTTATAGAACTGGTAAGGGATAGTTCATTTCAGTCGCTCAGTTGTGTCCAACTCTCTGCAACCCCATGGACTGCAGTGTGCCAGGCTTCCCTGTCCATTACCAGCTCCTGAAGCTTGCTCAAACTCATGTCCATTGAGTCGGTGATACCATCCAACCAACTCATCCTCTGTCATCCTGTTCTCCTCCTGCCTTCAACCTTTCCCTGGGAAGGATTGAAGGTAGGGGATAAGGAGCTAGAAATTTAATCATGGAGATACAGTGTCATCAGAATATAATAATGCATTGCATCCACTGCTCCACACATACCTGCACACACACTGTGTAGTATATACCCTAGAGAATAGGTCCATACTGAGACATATGATCAAAAGTTTGGGAAAATTTCTTTGAAAAGGTGAATCTTGAGCTAATGGTCCAGATCCTTAGAAGGGAAAGGAAGTCAAGCAAATGATACAGGGAGGTAGAAATCAGAGTGAGGCCAGTTTGTCAAGGTGAAGGCTGGTAGTCTTATGCATGAATTGACCATTTGAGTCACTCCTCTGACCTTGTGGTTATAGGTGACCTGTCGAGCTTTTCTGTTTTTGTCTGTACAGTAGGATTAATAGTACTTCAGTTATTATAAGGATTATTTAGCATTTGAATTATCTGTACCTGTTCATTATAATTTGTATCTAATATAAATGGAGAACTTTGTATATACCATCAAATAGGTTTTAGTTTCATTTTTAAAGTTAAGAACCTGAGAGTAACTAGAAGTAAGGACAGTCACTTGTAATAGAGCTTTATATAAGAGTGTATGAAAGGCAGACTGAAGCTTAGAACTGATTCAATCCTAGGAGGCCGCTGGAAGACACTGATGTGGGGAAATGGCATACATCGTGATTTAGAGAAGAGCAATCTAGAAATAGGGTGCAGCATGCAAGAAGTATTTTGAGGTAGAAGTTCTAGTTCTGAGATCGCCCTATGCTTGGCTCTTTCTCTTTGTAGCTTTTTAGGATGTTTCATCTGTTTTGTTCAAGTTAACTTTGAAAAAGCCATATGGGCTTAAGTACTGAGATTATTTCATCTCTATAGTAAGTGACAGGTCTCACTTGTCAGAATAGAACAAAGTACTCCTGCTTCTCAGTCAGCAAATTCATATTTTTCAGTGTGCCCTTCAGCTCTGGGGAAAAGATAGATGGCCCAAGTATATGTTTTTAAATAAAAGATTGATTTGGTATACAGCTTTTCTCATTGCTAGAAATCAGTTAAATATATTATGGTTTTCTTTTTTTGTAACTGGATTACAGTGCTTTTATTATCTCAAGAGATTTTTATTTTTGATTTTGAGGAATGTGTAAGAATTGGCAACCTGAGGCATCTATGGAGAAAAATTTGTTATGTTTTTGAGTAGTTATGAATCAAATAGTGGAAGAGAGAGTCTGAAGCTTACCATTTTCTTGACTTTAGTTCCACATGAATTTATAGCTTTGGTCTAGGGATTTTTGACCCAGCAGCTTAAGTTCTTTAGGTAAAAGTGTTGTTTTGGACAGTGTTTACATTAAGGCAGGTTACTATACACTTACTTTTTTGTTTTTGCCTCCTGCCTTAAAATCTAATATTTTTGCAAATTTTAAAGCCTGGATTGTCTCTTACATTTTTACCAGTTCCCTGATAGCTGTTGTGAGAATTTACAGGACATAAAACATAGTGGACATATATCCAGGTGAATCATTAAAACATAGAAATAGCACTATCAAGTCTCCTACTTTGTGATTGATTGAGATAATTTTATAGTCCATGTAATAGTAGATGATAGCCCTCTTAAATGCAACAGTATGGCGCTTATAGAACTATACCTGAGATAGCCTTTAAATACCGTTCTAAGTAAAATTAAGGCTTCCCGCATGGCTCAAAGGGTAAAGAATCCACCTGCAGTGCAGGAGACCCAGGAGACGTGGGTTCAATCCCTGAGTCGGGAAGATCCCCTGAAGAAGAAAATGATAACCCACTTCAGTATTCTTGCCTGGAAAAGTCCATGGACAGTGGAGCCCTGTGGGCTGCAGTCCATGGGTCGCAAAGAGTTGGACACAACTGAGCGACTGAGCTGAACAGATCTGAAGGAAAATTAGCAGCACTAAACACAATAACATAAACACATAAGAAAAATTAGCAGTTGTGGTAGCTTCTTAACATTCAGGAATGCATTGCAGTGCAGTTGCTTGTGATCATTTGGGTTGACACAGTTCTCGAGCATTGGATCAGGAACCTTTGGATGGGTGTTCTGTGTGGGCTGAACAGCTTTCTGGGCTCTCTAAGCCAGGCTGTATGTTGCTTGTAAAGGCCGATAGCATTTGGTATTTCAGATATGGAGAATAAGCATTTTTTCATTCTAGCAAGTGGAAAAGAGAGTCTGATTAGTTAAGGGACATGTAGTACATTTTTAGGTTAAGAGTCAGAGAAGCTCTGTATTACTAATACTTCCCACCCTATAGAGTAAATGTGCAAAAGAAATCAGTCTACAGTAGGTTACTATTCTAGCTCTTTCCTTTGCTACCTCTTCGGCCCAGCTCCTTGGGTTACCCTGGAACTTTGGACCCTTAGACTGACGTGGCCTCTTGCCTTCTGGAAACCTTGGCAGAAGGCCGTTAGCATTCCCACCCAGACTTCTCATTGGCAATTTAGTGTAAAAATTGAAAAATGACTTTAAAAAATACGTCAGAGTGTTCAGTGGACTTGGGTGTGGTAGGTAAATTGATTGAATCTGTGTATTGATCTCTGCCTTTACTGATGGACAAGTTCCGGGAAGTGAAGCCATCCTCCCAGAGGTTCCCACTCTAACCCTAGGAGTAATTGGAGGAAAAAAGATGGAACTAATAATGGACTTCAGTGAAGTCTCTGTCCTTCACTTAGGAAGTTAGCTTACACAGTAGTTGTTAGGAGATCCAAAAAAATCAAAACTTTCCTTTTAATTTTCTTTATGAATTTTGATCAATTTAAAACCTGTGTTTTTTCCCCCTATGAATTATACCTTTAATATTTTTCTATCAATTGAGTGATATTTATAAGAACTTCCTTTCTATAATTTAAAAATTATTGATGTGGTTAAGTAATAAAATCATTTAGAGAGATATGCAGGAAAAGTTAAATTTCCCCTTCATCTCTTCAGACACACCCTTCTGATATAGCATATACTGTCCAGCATATATATTCTCAGATTTTTTCTATTGCCACTGCAAATGTATATTCAGTTTCAGCACTTAGCAACTCGTATATCTTGTTTTAGTTCCACATCACATCTCTTTATCTTCCCGCCTACATTATTTACAGTAAACGCCAGTAATCTTATAATTTCACATAGGGTACCTTGATAAAAGTATAGTTGTTCATTTTAATTATATCCAGGTTACTTTCTTAAACTGTTATGATGTGCACTCCGTCAACCATAATACCCTTTTCAAAATCCACATTCGGTATTCAGTCTGATAGGCCAAAAAAGAAAAAGGCATTGCTTTCATGATTCTTTTAATGTGCAAGTATTCTTTTTATTTTTTAAGTTCCTTGGCAGTTCTTTTATAAAGATCAAAATTATTTTACCCAGCCTCTTTTCTATTAAAAAACAAAATCCTAAGATATATATAAAATGAATTCAGTAATGTTTTTACTGAAGTCCATTATATATTAGTTTTGAGGGATTGGTGTTTGTGCAATGTTAAGTCTTCCCATCCAGAAATCTGTCGTTGCAGGTGTCATGGCAACAGCTGACCTCTTTCCCCTTCAAGTCTCTTCCCTCTCCCCACTGGCGAATCCTTCCACCCAGTTGTCACTTTCTTCCACACTTGAAGTATTTAACTCAGCCCCTGGAGGAGAGGCAGGCCTCCTTGCAGGTCTCAGGAGTTCTTCCTTGAGAATTCTAGGTCCAGACTATACCATTCTTGATGCTCCAACAGGCACTGAGCAGGTCGTGTGGTGGTTGGGTCATGCTCCCGTTTCCTGGAGTCTTTGGAAGCACCTCCTAAAGCTGGGGTCCGTGTTCTAAACAGTCAGCTACTTCGCTTGAGCACCTTCTGGATACTCTGGCTTGTTACTGGCTGCCAGAGATACCTCAGTAAATAAGACACACAAGTCTTTTCTGTCCTGAAGCTTATGAAAGTCGAGCATGGAAGAAATCACAAAAAATGATTTGTTCAAACTACTCATGTAGTAGCATAAGGTGTTCTACAATTTATAGCAAACTCTGCAAGTGCTTATGTAATTTATTAAAGCCACGATACAAGGGGAAACCAGAGAGGTTAAGTAATCTGCCCAAGGGCAACATTGAATTTCTATCTCAAGTTTTTGATTAAACCCTGGACTCATTTCACTCTTTCGATATATTTTAGTGGGTTACTGTCAGCTGCTGCTGGTCCTTTGTACCATCTTTTTCTTTGTTTTTTAATTTTGGTTCCTTAAATGAAACTGAGTGAACTCCTGAAGAGCAGTTCTAGCTGCAATGAGAACATGACTAAAATCAGGTTCAAGAAGGTAACTTGGAGGTTCTACATGTTATTTAACAGAAAAATCCTTATCCAGCAGTAATTTTATTTGTTGCTTTATATAAGGTTAATTTTCTTCAACTTTGGAGAAAATATTTACTAGATATTTCTCTCTATGAGAGAAACAACTTTCATAACTTCTTAATAACAGTATTTAATGATAGGATGTTTTAGGAAATATAAAATGATATATAATTTTTCGCCTTTCTTACAGTGAAGTTATTTTCTTTTTTCCAGAAACCTTTCAGGGAACTTGTTTTCTTCATTATCTCAAGGAACTTTTGATTATCTTGGCTCATTACGATCTTTGTAAGTAAGAATTTTTTCTTCCTGCTTTTGTAAATGTATCTTAGTGTCTGAAAATTAAAAATCGTTATTATATGGCTTAAGAGACTTCATGGGAAAATCTTGTGATTTTGCAGTAATTGGAATCTCACTTGAGAGTTTGCATTCACATTGAAAAACATACCATAATCCTTAATAATGTGTGTCAGGCTAGAGCAACCATTTTCTTGTTTAGAATACTCTTATCTCTCTAATTTATATTTAAAGAGGTTGGTAATTTTTTTGTGTGTGTTTCCAAGTTAGAAAATATTTTGTTTACCCAGTTAAATCCCCAAAGTATAAAATAAGCCTCCCTTTTTTTTTTTCATGGTTTAATGCAATCAGTTTTTTTTTTCTTCCTTTACTTTATTGTGTTGGTTTTGCCATACAGTAACATGAAACCGCCATGGGTCTACACATGCTCCCCCTACAGAACCCCCCTCCCTCCCCCCTCCTGATTCCCTCCCCCTGGGACATCCCGGTGTACCAGCCCCGAGCATCAACCCTGGGCTGGCGATTGATTTCACATATGGTAATTAACATGTTTCAATGTCTTTCTCCCATATCATCCCACCGTTGCCCTCTTCCACAAAATCCACGTGTCCGTTCTATACATCTGTGTTCCTTTTGCTGTCTCGCATGCAGGGTTCTCATTACCATCTTTCTAAATTCCATATATATGCGTTAGTATACTGTATTGTTGTTTTTCCTTCTGGCTTACTTCACTCTGGATAATAGGCTCCAGTTCCGTCCACCTGAGTAGAACTGATTCAAATGAATTTTTTTTTAATGGCTGAGTAATATTCCATTGTGTATATGTACCACAGCTTTCTTATCCATTCGTCAGTTGATGGGCATCTAGGTTGCTTCCATGTCCTGGCTATTGTAAACAATGCGGCGATGAACATTGGGGTACACGTGGCTCTTTCAATTCTGGTTTCCTCAGTGTATATGCCCAGCAGTGGGATTGCTGGGTCATATGGCAGGTCTATTTGCAGCTTTTTAAGGAATCTCCCCACTGTTTTCCATAGTGGCTGTACAAGTTTGCATTCCCACCAACAGTGTAAGAGGGTTCCCTTTTCTCCACATCCTCTCCAGCATTTATTGCTTGTAGATTTTTGGATGGCAGCCATTCTGACTGGTGTAAAGTGGTACCTCATTGTGGTTTTGATTTGCATTTCTCTGATAATGAGTGATGTTGAGCATCTTTTCATGTGTTTGTTAGCCATTTGTATGTCTTCTTTGGAGAAATGTCTGTTAAGTTCTTTGGCCCACTTTTTCATTGGCTCTTTAATTTTTCTAGAATGGAGCTGCAGGAGTTTCTTGTATATTTTTGAGATTGTTTGTCCGTTGCTTCATTGGCTATTATTTTCTCCCATTCTGAGGCCTGTCTTTTCACCTTGCTTACAGTTTCCTTTGTTGTGCAGAAGCTTTTAATTTTAATTAGGTCCCATTTGTTTATTTGTGCTTTTATTTCCGATAATCTGGGAGGTGGGTCATAGAGGATCCCGCTTTGGTTTATGTCAGAGAGTGTTTTGCCTATGTTATCCTCTAGGAGTTTTATAGTTTCTGGTCTTATGATTAGATCTTTGATCCATTTTGAGTTTATTTTTGTGTATGGTGTTAGAAAGTGTTCTAGTTTCATTCTTTTACAAGTGGCTGTCCAGTTTTCCCAGCACCACTTGTTAAAGAGATTGTCTTTTCTCCATTGTATATTCATGCCTCCTTTGTCAAAGATAAGGTGTCCATAGATGCGTGGATTTATCTCTGGGCTTTCTATTTTGTTCCATTGATCTATATTTCTGTCTCTGTGCCAGTACCATATTGTCTTAATGACTGTGGATTTGTAGTATAGCCTAAAGTCAGGTAGGTTGATTCCTCCAGTTCCATTCTTCTTTCTCAAGATTGCTTTGGCTATACGAGGTTTTTTGTATTTCCATACAAATTGTGAAATTATTTGTTCTAATTCTCTGAAAAAGACCTCTGGTAGCTTGATAGGAATTGCATTGAATCTATAGATTGCTTTGGGTAGTATACTCATTTTCACTATATTGATTCTTCCAATCCACGAACACGGTATATTTCTCCATCTATTTGTGTCCTCTTTGATTTCTTTCATCAGTGTTTTATAGTTTTCTATATACAAGTCTTTTGTTTCTTTAGGTAGAAATACTCTTAAGTATTGTATTCTTTTTGTTTCGATGGTGAATGGAATTCTTTCCTTAATTTCTCTTTCTGTTTTCTCATTGTTAGTATATAGGAATGCCAGGGATTTCTGTGTGTTGATTTTGTATCCTGAAACTTTGCTATATTCACTGATTAGCTCTAGTAATTTTCTGGTAGTCTTTAGGGTTTTCTATGTAGAGGATCGTGTCATCTGCAAACAGAGAGAGTTTTACTTCTTTTCCAATCTGGATCCCTTTTATTTCTTTATCTGCTCTGATTGCTGTGGCCAAGACTTCCAAAACTATGTTGAATAGTAGCGGTGAGAGTGGGCACCCTTGTCTTGTTCCTGACTTCAGGGGAAATTAAGCCTCCCTTCTTATGAAGAGTTTATAGTTTAAGACTTATGTTATGCTTTGAGAGCTTTCCTGGTGGCTTACACGGTAAAGAGTCTGCCTGCAATGCAGGAGACCTGGGTTTGATACTTGGTTCGATCCCTGGAGTAGGAAATGGCAACTTGCTCCAGTGTTCTTGCTTGGAGAATCCCATGGACAGAAGAGCCTGGAGAGTCTCAGTCTGTGGAGTCACAAGGAGTCAGACACAACTGAGCAACTAACACTTCACTTCATGTTATGCTGTAGAGATTAATTTTACCTTGTGACTCCATCCCCAAACTGAATCCACAGCTTATTACTGATATTTTTAGGCATGCTTACGTAGAATGCCTGCTTTATGAAGTCAGTGTATGGTCATATTTACACAATTCTCTGTAGCTTTAAAATTAGCTGATTTTTTTATTTTAACCCCCAAAACCAGTTTTGTTAAGTGAGAGACTAGATTGTCTAGGAGTTACTTTTGAAGCTAACTGTATTTTCAGATAGACCTTAGTATGTCTCAAAGCGTAACTTTTACTGCTTCCTATTGAAATTACAGTTAAATACAATGGTTTTTCAAATTTTTATTACATGTGACATACAGACTTGAGTCTCTCTTTCCAGTGAAAGATGTCTTCTCTGCCAGATGCCTGTTTGATGTATGCTCACTTCTTATCTTTCCTCCCTTCCCCTCCCCTTTTTCCTTTCCCTGCCCTCCTCTTCATCTTTAGTTTTGTAAATTTATCATTTCAGTCTCATTTAGCAGCTTTCACTGGCATAAAGCCAATAGGTTAGATGCTCAAGGGCCCCTCACCATCACGGCAGACATGTGTATGTACTCCTAGAATCCCTGCATCAAACTCTTACCTGGTCTTTTTTGATACTATTACCATTCTTACCCAGAAAACTGCTTTTTAGTGAAAGCATCTCCTTTTAGTGGGCTTATGTCAGCCATTTCTGTGAAGTTTAGGAAATAAAGACTGCAAAAATGATCTGACTTTTGAAACCCTAGATAGCAGGAATGTAGGAAGTATTTTCACATAAAAATTGAGCATAATTGTCAGTGTTTATAAAAGATAATGCTGTAAACTCACCAGAAGGTGGTTCTTAGGATTAGAAGTTAGTCATCCTAGGCAGGCAGACAAAATATAACCATGCGGAACAGTCATAATGTTGCTTTCTGCTGTCAGAATTAACAGAGTTTGCAGACATTTAAGCCAAGAACATGGCAGTGATGCTGGAAGAAATGGGGAAAGCTTCAGTTTCCAGTAATAGTGCCACAGGCTTGATGACAAATCCGTAGAAGTTTGATGGACAAAAGGAATGTGGATGTGATATTCCAGTACCCTGGGCTTCAGAAGTGTGTTTCATAGATGAAGAATTGATTTTGTTCACATACCATCTTTGATTGAAAGCAGAGTCAGGGCAGGATCAGGTGGGAAGGGATCCTGGGGTCAGATATTCGACATCATCTCACTGGGAAGGAAACCCAACCAGTTGTGGTACAGGATGTGCCCTAGGTGAGGTTGAGTGGCTGTGTGCGTGCCATGCAAAGACTAAGCCAATGTAAAGCAAAAGTGCAGTTGAATTCGTTTACCGTACTGTCTAAATTGCATTCTGTGTGCTACAGAGAGTTTCAGACTGAGTATCTGCTGTGTGATTGTAACATATTGTGGATGCATCGCTGGGTAAAGGAGAGAAACATCACGGTACGGGACACACGCTGTGCGTATCCCAAGTCTCTTCAGGCCCAGCCGGTCACAGGTGTGAAGCAGGAACTGTTGACATGTGGTAAGGAAGAAAAACTGGGGAAGGGTTAACTGTGTTTTACTTGCTGCCATGTGTTTCCTGGCAAACTTTATACGTTGGAAGCGATTGTAGCCATCAGTCTTCATGAATTTGATAATACTTAGTCCGTTGGATTAAAAAATGTTTTATCAATTGGCATTTAAAGTTCTTAGGTTCTGAACAGCTTTCTTAGTGAAATTCGATTTCAATAACTAGTATAGATCTTCATATTTTCTAATAGCAAATCAGTAATTCGTTGATAGCACTAAAATCTCAGGATGCAATCATCCATTTTATTGATAGGGTATGCATTGATACAGCCTTTTTGAACAGTGCCTTGGCTGTGTGTATCGGTGTTCTTAAGGAATTGATACAACTCGATATAGCTAGTTCTGCATGTAGGGCTTAATTCTTGAGAAATCACCAGCTATGTATGTAAATATTCAGATTTTATATATGCACATATCTTAAATTCTGAAAAATAGAGCATTGGCTTACTTAGGACAATCCGTTAAATAAAATAGCGTAAAGCTGTTGAAAATCATGGTTTTCCAGAATATCCGAAGACTTGAGGGAAATAATACATTTACCATATGTTATGATGAAAAACAAAAACCAGAAAAAACAAGAAGCAGTCCTTAAAATGATAGAGGGAGGTTCTAATTTAGTCTCTGTGCTTGGAAATAAACAACCCTATCGATTTTTTCCTTTTATTTTCATCATTATTATTGTTGTTTCACATGTGAAGTGTGCTCATTGGATTAAAGATTTATGAAAAGAAATAATGTGTACACATATAAAATCACCTTGGTGTACACTTTAAATATCTTATAATTTTGTCAATTATACCTCCATAAAGCTGGGGGAAAAAATGAAACAACTAAAAGAAAAAAAAAAACCCATACTTACATTCTTATCACTCATAGGTAGCTGACATCAAAGATATCTTGGTATACATATCAATTTTCTACCTTTTTATTACGTTTTATCCAAAATACCATACTCTAATGTTATTTTGTATCACTTTTAAACATGAAATGATGTAAACTTATTTCCTCATCATATTGATATAAAAGATGCATACCAATTCATTATATATATATAAATATATATAGCCATAGCTTTTATTTCTTCATTATAGGGATATAGCCACAATAGTTTTCTTATTACTGTATATTTAGGTTGTTAATTTCTCACTCCATAAACATTAACAAAATTAATTTCCTTAAATACATCTTTACGTATTAGCTATTTAGGATAGCTTGCTACTAAAAGTAGAATTATTGTGTTAGAGACTGAATATTTTAAAGATTTTCAATGAGCCATGATATTTGTGTACGTTTTTGCATATGTAGTTTAAGATTTCCCTTTTATTTTTCTTATTGGAAAGAAATATATCAGCTTTGTAAAAGTGATATGAAATGGTTTAATTTTATTTAATGGCGTTTTCATCTTGGATCGTCTTGATTCTACAACGTCTGTTGATGGTAAAACGAGAATGCTGGTTATTGAGGAATTTGTTTTTCCATTTTAAGATTTCAATTAGAACTTCTGTAATTTTAAACTCTGTAGTGTGAATATAGCATTTGTGTACTGAGTCTTTGTTCTACTGTCTCTAGATCCTCCCCTTGAATTACCGTCTTTCTACATGACTCCGTCTCATCGTCAAGTTGTGTTTGAAGGAGACAGCCTTCCTTTCCAGTGCATGGCTTCATATATCGATCAAGACATGCAAGTGTTATGGTATCAGGATGGGCGAATAGTCGAAACTGATGAATCTCAAGGTATCTTTGTTGAAAAGAACATGATTCACAACTGCTCACTGATTGCAAGGTAAACTTTTTTAGATGAGGAATTGTGTCTATAGATTTTATTTGTCATCTCAGAAATCGTAATGTTTAGTTGGAGCTTAATATTTTACCTTTTTGCATTTAAAAAGCAAATGTCTGACATTTCTTTTTCTGATTGTTATTTATCTTCGAAAGTTAAATAGCCATCTTTTCCATCTAGTTTTAGAGGAGAAAAGAACATAAGGTAGAAGGGAAACACTTTAAAAGTTGGAGACATTTTGTTTAAAGTTTTAAGAGGAAAAAATGTAAACTTTTTAAATCAAGCTTAATTTCCAACAATTTCCTGCTGCTATTAATAAGCTCAGAATTTCACTTTTAGGAATCACCTAATTTTCACTGTCTTATGATTAATGTTGCATTTTAAGATGCTGCTTTCTTTTCATCCTGTTAGTATAAAACAGTACACCACCTCTTAACTCATGTTTGGTGCAAGTGCCACAGTAGTTAATTCGAATGAAGTTAAAATACAAAAAACAGGATAAAAATAAATATGTTATCACTCATTGTGTTTTATTTTGGTGATACGTTAATCTGTAGGCATTGAATTTTCTCTTTCCTTCTCTCTGCCTCTGTCTCTGCGTATCTCTCCAAGCCTTTTCTGTGTTTCTCTCTTTTCTTTTTATCAATTTTATGAAGTTAGACCTCAACTTGAATATTTAAGGATAGAGTTATAATTTCTCAACTCTCTACTGAGGCACTTTATGTAGTATTAAAAAAGTACCATGAAAAAACTACCAAGAAACTAATCGTTCTCTGAGTTGAGACTTAGGTTTGGGAATTTTGAGGTTTGAATATTCCATTTCATAATTTCTCTTTCTCTTCTGAGATTTCCTCTCTGTTAGAAGCATATATATCTTTGAACTTTTATAGTAGAAACCTTTAAATCCTTGCCTCTTATTTTAATATCTGGGTCATATGGGGGTCATTACCCTGCTTATTTTTTTATGAATATGGTTTATATTTTCTACTTTAAAAAGTATTATTTATATGTCTGGTAATGTGGCATTGTATCCTGGATACTGTGAATGATTTGCTGTGGAGAAGCTGACAAAGTACAGCTTATGGGACAAATCTGGCCTATGAATTATTTTTTATAGTTTTAAATGGTTACCTTTCAAATGGTTGTACAGATACCTTCAGAATTTTCTGAGTATTGCTTCTCCGTCAGCAAAGCCTGAAGTATTTACTGTGTGGCCTTCAAAGAAAAAGTTTGCTGACCCCTGAGGCTGGATTGTTTTGTATTCTTCTCAAAGACAGCTGATTTTGTTGCATTGAGCAATTAACTTTTGGTTAAGCTAAAACTCGTGGATCTGGCTTGGTGTTTGCCCTGTCTGCATGTAGGTCAGGGATCAGTTAAAGAACTGGGTGAATTATATATGCACAAATTTGGGCTTCTAGCCAAGGCTCCTTTCACCTCTGTCCTTTGATTTTTCAACCACTCAGATTTTGAGTTTCTATTTGAATAATGCCTGCCCTTGGGCAAAAGTCATTAAAAAAATTTCCTGGTTGCTCCCCAGTGCCAATCTCTTCTTCCTAAAGTCAGTTCCTCTTTGGCTTCTGCTGGCTTTGGATCACTCACCACGTGTTCAGATAGTTGTCCTACTGTAGTTTGTCTACAGCTTATAGCTGTTAATTGTAGGGAGTGTGGTTTGATAGCACCCAACAAGGGAATGGCAAACCACTCCAGTATTCTTGCCTGGGGTCACAAAGAGTTGGACACGATTGAGTCTGACACAATTGAGCAACTCACACTTTCTTTGACTCTGCTATTACCAGCAGCAGAGTTCTCTTTCTAGGAGTTAACACTGTTAAGAAAGTTTTGTGTGTTCTTTGCACTTAATATATTAAGTCCCAGTGAGAAGAGTCTGTTGCATTGTTTTTACTGTGGTGATAATTTCACAAATGTATACATATGTCAGAAGTTACCAAATTGTATACTTGAAGTAGTTTATTGTCTGAGTAGACAATAACTGACATATATAGTACAACAGTAAATCTTTAAAAATGTAATAAAACTCTTGTCTAAATAAAAGCTTTAGTTTAATTTTTAAAATTTTACTGAAGTTTAGTTAATTTATAGTGTTAATTTCTGCTATACAGCAAAGTGCCTCAGTTATATATATAAATATATACACACATGCACACACAATTTTTCAGATTGTTTTTCCATTATGATTCATCACAGGATATTGAATATAGTTCCAAGAGCTTCAATTTAAGTTTCTTAAATTTTGTAACAAATAACTAGATTTACTTTATAAATTCATTTCTGTAAGTCATGTTTAACTTAATCTAAATTCCTTTAGCATTAATAAGAAAATTAATTCAAAGGATAGCAACTTTGCATAACGGTTTTTTGTTGGTAGGAATACTTACCAAAGTGAAAGTGTCTCATATGAAGACTGGGAATTCCTTTACCCGGAGTTAGCTCAGAATAATAGGAAGTTGTAGGGGAAGGAAATATGTGGTTATTGGATGGTTAACCTCATATACCTCTTGATTCTTCATTGGTCTTTGCATGTCTTTGAGCCTTCATTAATAAGAACTGGAGTTTGTATTTTTCCTGGACACTGAAATTGAAGCTATCCCATTCTCCTTAAATCTCCTAAGGTGTTATGTTGAGGATTCTTGAAAAGTTTATTCTGATAACTGGTTTTAGACATTGAAAGTATTGCTGAAAGTTATCTTTAAAAAATGTTAGGACCATTTTCTCCAGAGGGTATGCTAACATGCTCTGGGATACTACAGTGAGTGTACAGTGGTGCTATGGGTTATTTTGAGTGTTGGAGCATAGTGATACTGGACATTTGTGGACATCTCACAGCTACCAGCTCTGGGCAGTTAGGGTGTTGACGTTACATCATGCTGCATCCCTTTTGTTTGCGTCATATCTTAGATACTGCTATTTTGACAATTACTGTGGTACAAACTAAGTACTGTATGAAAATCATTTTGGAACAAGAAATAGAGATATCATTGCTTGACCTGTATCTGATTAATTTTGGAGTGCGCAGTAAGCATGCACAACCCATTAGGAAGCAGTTGTGGTTATGTAAGAATGAAATATTTGTTTTAAATTAATTTTTTTTTCAAATGGCTACTAAGGTATTAGGACATATATACACAGTTTTAGGATTTCATGTAGTCATTGCAACCGCCCTAAGTGTTTCTTTTAGGCTTGGGCACTGTGAAAGTTATTTAGTCAGTGCAGGTACTATGAACTGAGAAAATATGGGGACTTCTGGATTAGAGAATGCTTTTTGTTGCCCAGAATTTTTATATACTTCTTCCTGGTTCAGTAGAGTCATATAAAGTAGAATTCTAGTTGGCAAAGTTTTGGTTATTTAAATTTAATGTCAAACTCTTGTGTGTCATTTTACCTTGAATATATTTATTTCAATATATTAATTTGTTTAACTTAGTAAAGATGATAAACATTTTCTTTGGTTCAGAATCACAGTCCCTTAAAGTTTTCATTAGAGCAGTTGTTGTTGTGTAGCCATTAATGATTTAGGAAGCTACAAAAATGTATATTAACTTCAAGACATTCTTTAGTGAGTTAATTAAAATGATACATGCTTTACTTCTAATGATTTATCTGTACATAAAAGCAAAGTATAGTAGATCATGTGGGGGGAATAAAGGTTAATTGAAGATTCTGCCATTTGCTCTTTAATTAATAGGTTTTATATTAGAGAATTATGATGTCATCTTGAAAGTTGAATTTTCGGACAGCTGTTCAGAAATATAGCTGTTATTATAAGTTGAAGTATTCTTTTAAATGAAAGTCTACTCTTTTTAAAGCCTTAATTGGTAATTTATTAAATCTTTCTAGAGACTTAATAGGTTTTCGCCCCTTTTCCATAAAATATTTCATTTTAAATATTAATTACACACTTTATATTGATCTCCTTCATACTTGAATATTTTCCCTAGAATCTGAAAAGGTAGGTGTAACTTGGTAACTTCTCCATTAGTTTTTTTAATTGTTATGTTTTTGATTTTTTTTCTTTTCTTTTTTTTTATTCCTGTGTAGTTGATTTACAACGTTGTGTTAGTTTCAGGTGTACAACAGGTGATTCAGTTATATCTGTGTGTATATATATATATTTTCCAGATTCTTTTCCCTTATAGGTTATTACAAAATATTGAGTATAGTTCCTTGTGCTATACACTAGGTCCTTGTTAGTTACCTGTTTCATGTATAGTAGTGTGTATATGTTGATCCCAAACTCAATTTATCCCTTTTCCCTCCTTTCCCTTTGAGAACCATAAGTTTGTTTTCTATGTCTGTGGGTCTGTTTCTGTTTTTATCCCTTACATGTGAAATCTAAAGAAAAAGATATGAATGAACTTAGATACAAAATGGAAAACACAGAGCCTCGCTGTTGATTTTGCTGAAGGCAGTGCCGTGATGTGTGTCTTTTGGCGCGTGGTTTCCCTCCGTGGCATGGCCCGCTCTCCCTTTCCTTGGAGTATCAGTGCCACTGCCCTCCATTCATTCTTAGGTTACAGCTCTTGACTTGCTGCTGAAGTCCTTAAACTGAGGGATCATTTTTTAAATTTATTTTTATCTAGCAAGTGCTTGGCCTCCAGCACACATTCATGTTTGCTAAATGCATGATCGAAGCACACATTGTCTCCCTCCTTGCCTAACCATATTTTCTCTTTAAACTCTTTCTTCATGCAGTGCCCTAACCATTTCTAATATTCAGGCTGGATCGACTGGAAATTGGGGCTGCCACGTCCAGACCAAACGTGGGAACAATACAAGAACCGTGGATATTGTGGTCTTGGAAAGCTCTGCGCAGTACTGCCCTCCCGAGAGGGTGGTGAACAATAAAGGAGATTTCAGGTCCGTGACTTGGAGAGTGCTGTAAGGAGCTGATTTGCCCCAATTCTTTTTATTCTCAAAGGCATAGGTGTATGTAATTGGTCTCCTGTCTTCAGTAAGAATTTGAGAAATGTATTCACATATCTTTATGTATCTAAGGACTACCCTTTAGAACAGTGATTTCAGAATCATTTATGCAGACTAAAAGTAAAAACAGATGCCTGAACTTTATCTCAGATCTCTTGATTGATAAGTCTCTGAAGGTTGAGCTAGAAGTGTTTATTTTTATTTTGTAGTTTTGTTGTAGTAGTAAAGAACCACTACTTTAGGAAGCATTTTGGAAATTCCACTCAAATAGTGTGAAATTCAGACAAGTTAAAGCATTTCCTGTTTCTAAGGGGCTTTTTTGAGATGGCCTTTGGAAGGTTTTGTTGTGTTAATTCAGTTTTAACTGCAGACAGTTGGTAGACTTTGTACTTAACAGAAACACACACCCAATGTCCCTCCCGTTAGGTTCTTCTAGCAATTAAACAAGGGGACTTTGAGAAATGAAAGCTGTCGGTGGCCTGAAAGCTGGGAAGCCACTGGTGTTGGACTATGTTAGGATAAGCAGATTGAGTTAAATGCTGTGTTTTTGTTTTTGTTTTTAATAGAAAGTTTAGAATTTATGAACAGTAACAACTTTTACTTTAGACTCCCCTTACTTTCAAAGTTGCTTTAAAACATTGTCTTTAAACTTATTATTTACTTAAAATGCTTTATGTAGAGGATTTTAATAATCAGTTTATAATTAATATAAATGAAGGGGAAAATGTCGCTCTTTAAAGCAGCATAGAGATTTTTGAATACACAGTTTACCTGTCTGTGATTGATATCATTGCTGCTTTGTGGCTGTAAGTCCGATTTTTAAGGATAAGAAAAAAACTCTTTTGTTGTTACTCTTTCAAGTCCAAGGTGAAGAAGCAACAACAACTTTAGCTCAGCTAGTTCTTCGTTGATTTTTTTTTTAAAAATTGCCTTTCTCCTCCCTCATTTAAAATTTTTCTTGATATCATTGTGTGGAAATTTAATTTATTGTTGCCAACACATAAGTCTTTTTATGTGGATTAACTGTTAACATGTAATGTTTATACTGTATACTTTGAAGTTTTGTTACATTCAATGCCTTTATTAAATTATCATAATATATTTTCTATTTATAGTGTATTATCTGTCTTTACTCATAGTTTTGGGGTGTTTTCATTTTTAAAAATAGAAGAATAATCTGTTTCACTGATTAATGAATTATTTATCTTTTGACACTCCTTAAGATATAATACAGTTAGAACTTCCACTGCATTAATAAGATTTAGTTTAGCATTGCTTGATCTATTTATACAGCTTTTGATAATGCATTACATTTTGGTGTAGCTGCTATTATAATTTAGAAGTTCATATGTTGTAAGTCATCTGTAGCTTTTATTAAATACGTTATTTTCAGTCCCAGTTTTGGAGAAGTAGAGTTAGTGTTGATTTCATGCCAGCAGGTTGGTGTAGTCACTTGCACAGTACCTATGCAATTTATCTGGGCTTCACTCAGATAAATTTGGTTGTATATGGTATTGGATGTTTTCAAGACCACCCCCAAGTGCAAAAGTTTGTTGAAAGGACTCACAGGACTCAGCATGTAGCTGTGGTCACAGCTGTAGTGATGTAGTAATATACGTAACCGGATAATAAGGGGAAAAGGCACAGATGGATTCTGGGGCGATCAGTGTGTAAATTCTTGAATATCTCTGCCTTCCAGGAGGCTCATGCAGAGCCTACCCCTCCTCCAGCCTTGAAAAGGCAGCAGCTTCTGTATGGTGTTTTTGCCCAGGGAAGCCTATTGGAGTCTCAGCATCCAAAACCAAAAGTGTTCATAAAGGCAACCTCTGTCTATCTCATTCCAAAATTTCAGACCCCCAGGATGAAAGCAGGTGCTCAGCGCACACCATATGGCTTCCCCAGACCATCTACGTGAAGTCAGTCACTCCTACCCGTTAACTGTTTGTGAAAACAAAAAGCCCCAAATTTCTGGGGGTCATGGAAGGGCCGGCATTGTAGGCAGGCCTCTCCAAGGATGGCAGTCCTTTCTGCAAGTATACTAACTCTCCTTCTATGAAAGGCCAAATTCTGTTCATGTTGGAAAAGATTCTGACCTTATATACTTACTGTATATAACCATTAACAGTAATTAAAGAACCATAAGACCATTTGGCGCACCATTTTTCTTTACTGCTTGATAAGGTACAATTTCCGTGTTTATATCTAGAATATTTTAGGAAAACGTTCAGTTATGGCATTAAAATTTGTTCAGCTGGTAGCTGACAGTGATTTTAGTTCGTTTTAACGTTTTTTGGTTTTGTCTTCATTATTAAAGGAGTTTTGTTTCTTCTTGATTTTCCTCTGATTCTGTGTGACACGTCCTGATCCTCGATTTTCCCCTGCTGTCACTTGTGTCAGTGTAGATTCTCCTGTGTCTTTGTCTCTCTAGGTGGCCCAGAACACTGGCAGGCATCACTGCGTACCTGCCATGTACTCGGAACGCGCACGGCAGTGGGATCTACCCTGGGAATGCACAGGATGAGAGAAAGGCCTGGCGCAGATGTGATCGAGGTGGCTTTTGGGCGGATGATGATTATTCTCGCTGCCAGTATGCGAACGATGTCACTAGAGTTCTTTATATGTTTAATCAGGTAACTGGAAAGTCTTCAGGTCTGCTCAGGTTACTTATAAGACGCGGTGCTCGCACCAAATACATGAGTGTTTTTTGTAATACCAGTGAAGTGTAAGGATTTGGTGTCTATACTTTTGTGGACTGTGTCTTTGGGATCAGACCTGTTCTTCTCAACCAGTATTCAAGGCCGTCGCTGGCATCACTCTTCCTTTCCAGGCGTGGCCTGGCTTTATGCCTTTGTTTGAATAACTTGTCGTCTGTATCCGCAAACAGAATCCCAACGATTCTTCAAGAGCACCTGGGAGACCCCCCCCTTCAGTTCCTTTTATAATCCCTTTGTCACAAGAGATCGCTCGTTGTGCCTGTCTTTTTAGTATGCCTTTTCTCATCTCTGCTTCTGTGTCTTTTTTTAAACCGTAGCCGATTATAAGCAGCTGGCAGGTGGTTTCTCTTACACATTTTCTTACGCTTCTTTGCACCTGATATACACTTTTTGTAATGGTTGGTGCTGAGTTGTGTTTAAGTCAATAATAAACAAATGTAAAACATTACAGGCTGTGCATGGCAATACAGGTAAGTGCTAAATAAGTGGTTCCTACTCCCAGGTGGCAGGAGTTCCAGGGGAGCTATTGATCCCTCCTGGCTGGAATACTTGGGAAAGGTGTTACTAGGCAACTGGAATTGAGTATATATATATAGGATTTGGATAGATAGAGATGAAGAGATGGTGCAGGCTGCTTCCCTGATTTTTCTTTTTCTTTTTTTTTATTTTTTAAAATTAAGTTTTTTCTTTATACTATCGTGTTGGTTTTGCCATACATTGACATGACATGATTTTTCTTTTTAAACTTTTAACTTTGTTGATTTTTATCTTTTGGCCATGTTGTAGCATGTGAGATCTTAGTTCCCTGACCAGGGATCAAACCCATATCCCCTGCACTAGAAGCACAGTCTTAACCACTGGACCACCAGGGAAGTCCCTCCTGATGTAATTTTATGTATTGTTTTGTTTTATTCTAAGTTAAAAAAAGAAAATTCCTTCAGTTGGTTTCCAATAAAATTTGTCTTCTCGGTTTTAGAAGAAGCATTTTAGGAAGGTCATGGTGAATTGGTGATAAAGAGTTTTGAAATTGCCATATTTTGAAATGCAAAGGTAAGATGCAATGTGGGAGACCTGGGTTCGATCCCTGGGTTAGGAAGATCCCCTGGAGAAGGGAAAGGCTACCCACTCCGGTATTCTGGCCTGGAGAATTCCATGGACATACAGTGGACATATATTCCATGGTGTCGCAAAGAGTAGTTCACGACTGAGTGACTTTCACTTCACTTGCTAAGTGCTTCTTTTTTGCCTTTTTAATACAGATGCCCCTCAATCTTACCAATGCCGTGGCCACAGCCCGACAATTATTAGCTTACACTGTGGAAGCAGCCAACTTTTCGGACAAGATGGATGTTATATTTGTGGCTGAAATGATAGAGAAATTTGGAAGATTTACCAAAGAGGAAAAATCAAAAGAGGTATTTTCTGGTTCAGATTTGTAGCATATAGTATGTCAGCAAATGTTCATGTGATAGAGCTGACTCTCTATTTTAAAGCCTACTTATGTTTGCTATATTTGAACTAAATATGCCTTTTAATTCCAAAATTGTCATTGAGAAACCTATGCTCCATCTGTCATGGGGACTTGTTGGGAGGAATAGAGGTGGATTGTTAGTTCTTGGAAATAAGGTGCCAGGGTAGGGCAGAACCAGCCTGTGAGAAAGCAGCTTTTTATGCATCCATGGTGTGTGTGTGAGTTTGGCTGCATCTCTCAGGCTGCTTGGGATTTCTCTTCTCCCCATTGGCATGTTTTCATCCTTCTTTGTTTTTTTTTAAAATCACCACTTAAATTTATTGGTTGAAGAAATATTTGTATGCTTAACAATTTACAGTGTTTGGAAAGTAGAATCTTTTTTATTCTTTTGTTTATTTTTAAATTTAATTTTAAATTGGAGGATAATTACGATATTGTGATGGTTTCTGCCATACATCAGCATCAATCAGTCATATGTATAGATATGTCCCTTCCCTCTTAAAGCTCCCTCCCACCCACCTTCTCCCCATCCCGCCCTTCTCCGTTGTCACAGAGCACCGGCTTTGGGTTCCCTATGTCATTCAGCAAATTCCCACTTGTTTATCCTTCTTAATGAGAGTTTTAGTTCCCCAGATCTTGTGTTAAGTTGCTTTGGGAATGTCCTAGAGAAAATGTAAGACTATTTTAGCACTTTTAAAACAAAATTCCAGATGATTAAGGTACATGAGGCATGAAAATTTAGTGACTTTGAAAAGGGGTCATGTTAAAGCTATGATATCCCTGTCCACATGATATCCATTAGGGGAAGACATTGACAAGGACTGTTTTCAGAGTGAGTGAGCAGCAAATAATGGTTTGAAAAAGTTTTTAGATGCAGATAAACATATTCTTAAACTTTATTTCCAGCCAGGTGAGAGCTTTATATAAACTGTTCCTCTTACGATGGAATCACTTAAAAATGAATTTTAGAGATAGCATAAACCTAGATTAGGTCATACACTGAAGCCTAAAGAAAATTAAATAATTTACCTAAGGTTTTAGAGCTAAATTATGCAGGGCTAAAAACAACCCAAGAACTTTGGCTGTCTAATCCAACAGTTTTCTACTGTATCACATTTACTTTCTAGAACAGCATTGTTCTGTCATGGTATTCTAAAAGTACTGTGGGGAAAACACTGGACTAAACAAAGTCTAAATATATTTCTTTATGTGGGGCATCTCAGATTCATTAATGTGCTAAAAGGTGATACTGGGTTGGCCAAAAAGTTCATTCAGCTTTTTACACACAGTGGCATGGAAAAACCCAAACGACCTTTTCGGCCAACCCAATAATATACTTTGTTTCTCTACATAATTTAACCAAGGGAATTTTTTGCATGTGGTGTCTGTTAGTATCTGGCATTTTGGTGATAAGTTTTGAAATTACAGCTCTAGTACATTAGGTACTTTACTTGATGTAGTGTAGCTGATAAAGGAAAGAAAATGGTGACAGGTTTATAAATGGGATTCAGGACACCAGACCGCTTAATGATGACATGGCATTTCACTGTTGTTATCTGAACTTCAGACCTTAATTTCCTAACGAATTGTTCCTTTGCTTGATTGTGTCCTTGGGCTGTAGCCCGCTTCCCGGGATGAGTTTTTCTGGTGCTGGGAGGAGCCATGTGAGTCCTGGCTCTGTGGTAACCCTGGTCTCCCGTGTTGATTATAATCACAGGTTAGCTGCCCACATGATCAGAAGTCATGCATGGAGGCTGGATGTCCCAGGTCACTAGAGTAATCGGAATGGCATTTGGAATTTGGACATAGGGGAGGGTCCTGCCATCGTGTGATAGACCCGAGTTTACCCCCTTGATGCCCTGTTGTGGTGTGAGGGGCTCTGTACACCTCCCAGCTCGGGAGCAGCAGTGTGGTACCCTGAGGTGTATGTTTTATTGTGTTGCTGCTGTGTGGGAAGACAGGTCTGAATCTTTGTTGCTTTGTCGTGTTCTTAGGGGGAAGCATCTTGTTGAAGACTGGAAGTGGACCTGGTTTGTGAGTTATTAACCATGGACCCTTTATTTTTAAAATGAGACATGATGCTTGCCCTGTTTAACTCGCAGAGTTTACTCAAGGGAGAAAATATAGGTGAAACTATTTTTATCATTGCAAAGCTAGGATATACTTTCTATAGGGTTAGGAAATTAGCATTCTTTTTTGTGCATGTGAGGGATTTCCATTTATTATTTGTTTAATTGAAGTTGAGTTGATGTGCAATACTGTATGTTACAGATGCACCACACGCAGTTCAGTTCAGTCGCTCAGTTGTGTCTGACTCTTTGCAGTCCCATGGACTGCAGCATGCCTGGCTTCCCTGTCCAGCACCAGCTCCTGGAGTGTGCTCAGACTCACGTCCATCAAGTCGGTTATGCCCTCCAAACGTCTCATCCTCTGTCATCCCCTTCTCCTCTTTCCTTTTCCAGTGAGTCAGTTCTTCGCATCAGGTGGCCAACATATTGGAGCTTCAACTTCAACATCAGTCCTTCCAATGAATATTCAGGACCAATTTCCTTTAGGATTGACTGGTTTGATCTTCTTGTAGTTCAGGGGATTCAAAAGAGTCCTCTCCAACACCACAGTTCAAAAGCATCAATTCTTCAGCACTCAGTTTTCTTTATGGTCCAACTCTCACATCAATACATGACTACTGGAAAAACCATACTCTTGACTAGATGGACCTTTATTGTATATATACAACATAGCCATTCACAATTTATGTTTTTTTAAATTTATTTTAATTGGAGGATAATTACGTTACAATATTGCAATGGTTTTTGCCATATATCAACATAAATCAGCCATAGGCATATATGTGTCCCCTCTGAAAAGTAACATTCTTATGATCTCAGAAGCTAAGAGAGAAGTCCTTTAAAAAAAATCACCAGACTACTGTAGTTACTTATCTAAAAACTTAATTTGAAGGAGATTATTGTCACTTTCACTGGCTGACATAGAAGGTGAAATTTTAACTGTCTTTGGAAACAAATGATGGCAACCTATTAAGTATAAATAGAAAAAACAGAAAATTATTCAGGATTGAACAGTTGAGATATAAATGTAATGTTACCTTTGATGCAGTGACACATTGGATTCTTTGGAAACTTCAAGCCAGAGCTTTCTCTGTTTATTCCTATGTTAAGAAGAAATCATAAGGCTTAAGGTCTCCATTTTAAGTTAATTAACACTGCATAAAATCATGCTAAGGTATCTTAAAATGCATATAGCATAATTGGACAATTAAATTGATTTTTGTATTATATCCAAAAAGTTGTTGTGCTATGGATTTTTTCATAAACAACCTGTGATTGAGCGGCCAACACAAGCTGATACTCTTGTTGTCTTAGGGTAGATGCTGAAAACTATCAAACTGCCAGATCTCAATGAGGTATTTACCTGTGTCTTTTAAAAAGAGCCAAAGGTTATCTGGCTCAAAGATAGTGTGTGTTCCATATTTACTGTAGTGATTTCTCTTACGAAAACAAACATATATCCATTTTAAAAGATGAGACCGTCTATGAAGATTAGAGTTAGTTATGTGTTATAGTTTTCTTACTGTGCTCTAGTTTTAAATATGTAAGGCATGCACCTCACATTTTTATGTACAGAATTTTTAAAATTTAAGTTCTTTCATTTATTCACTTTAAGGTATAATCACATCTGTACTGGTTAGTTTCTTTTTTATTTTCAATATTTTTAATGTTTTTTCCCTGATCTTACTTGTCAGACTTCCTGATATTGTTAACATTGTCAAAGACCCAGCTGAGAACATGGTTTCTCAGACTTGCATGGGGCCCATGGTAGTGAGTGCGGGAAGCCTGAGGATTGGCATTTCTGCTAAATTCCAGGTGATACTGGGCAACGTCTTTGGCACAGGCTTTGAGCACCACTGTGAAGTAAAGTGAAGTGAAGTGAAAGTTGCTCAGTCATGTCCGACTCTGCAACCCCCTGGATTGTAGTCCATAGAATTCTCCAGGCCAGACTACTAGAATTGGGTAGCCTTTCCATTCTCCAGGGTGTCTTCCCAACCCAGGGATCGAACCCAGGTCTCCCACATAGAGGACCACTGTAGTATATATCTTTTCTATCCTAACCTCTTTTTAAACAAACGTTCTCTTTGGGTTTAAGTTTTTAAAAACTTTTCAGACACTTTTTTTTTTTAATTAGAAAATTCCTAAAGTGTAGAGGAGAAGGAATATCCAACACTTTCGTTTTACCTTTCACTGAGTTTCCAACAATTTTCAGTACTTACCAGTCTTGCTTCATCTCTCCTACCCACTCATTTTATGTTTTCTGTCCCTCCTCCCTTCTCTCCTCCCCTCTCCACGCTTCTCTGTGTGTCTCTGTCTTACTCTGTGTCTTTCTGTCTTTCAATGCTGGAACATTTAAGAGCACATATTTCATCCATAATTTTTTTTTAAATTGTAAGGAACTTTAAAATAGAACCATGATATGGTTATTATATCACCCAAATGAACTCTTAAGTTCTTAATATTATAAAATATCTAATCTGTGTTCAGTTTTCCTTGATTATTATTTGGACACAATAATAATGTGTCCAAATATTGTGGACCTTGTGTCTGGTTTCCTTATGAAATTCATTCATAAAATTTTCTATTTGGTTTTGTGGGATTTTCTAGACAGACGGTTTTGTCTGCAGACAGTAGATAACAGTTGGTTTGTCTGTTCCCCCTATAAAATACATCCTGTTTTTCTGGTTATACGTTGGTGAGGACCTCCAGAACTGTGCTGATTCATGTTGGTGACAAGTGGTCTTCATGAGAATGGTATGATGTTTCATTATTAAGTGTGATACTTATGTGCTTCTGCTAAGCGCCGGGAGGCTCTATCAGGATTAGGGGGTCGCATTGGAAGTAGTTCTCAGCTTGAGGTTTCTCAGACCACAGAAAAAATGTGAACTCTGTTCTTAGTCCTGTGTGAAGGTCGACTTGTGTTGACAGATTGACAGGGAAGAGATTTTTTTTTTTTTACCTCCTACCTTGTGCCAAAATCAAGATGGGCAAGTTTCAAGTTTCCTTGCTATTCCCTTCCTTCCAGGAGGCTAGTTTAATGCTGGTTGGCCCTGACCCTGTTGGTGTCCCCTTTGGCTTATCAGCTTTATGCTGTGGTTTTCTCCTGTTAGCCTTGGCAGGGCCTGGGTCTTGCATGGAAGGAAAAGCATAGTCTGTGGTCAGCTGAGCTCAACCTCAGAGCTCTTTGGATCCTGTTGTTTTGCTGTTGGTCTCTCGTGGAGCCTTTGTTTTCTGAATGGTCAAAGGTGCATTTAAAAGGTAACTTTTTTTCCTTTACCACTTTTATCAGAATTGTCCATAGTACTTAGTCCTCCATACTTCCATAAAGGGAGATGCATGTACATTTTTGTCATCAGAAAAAACAAGATCTGCTTCCAGTGGGAGAGTTGGAGGGATCGTAGAAATTAAACTTTTCCATTTGTTGTGAAGGTATGGCTGAGGGTGTTGCCTATGGCTGAGGGTGTTTCACTGGGTATCTCTCTAATAGTGTTCTTCACGCGTTCTAAGAATTTTCTTTATGAAAGTGACTGTCTACTTGGAGGAAATATTTTCCTTTTCGTTAATAATTGAACAGTTGTCTTCACTGCCTTGACTAGAAACATGTCAAGAGTCAGTTTTGCCCCAGTCCCATTAACTCCGCCATTGAGGTGTGTTTTAACTTATCTGAGTCTTTTTTTTAAGCCTGTATTTCCCACCAGGGCTTCCCCGGTGGCTCAGACAGTCAGGAATCTGCCTCCAATGCAGGAGACTGTGGTTCTATCCCTGGGTGGAGAAGATCCCCTAGAGGAAGGAAATGGCAACCCACTCCAGAATTCTTGCCTAGAGAATTCCGTGGACAGAGGAGCCTGACAGGCTCTTAAAAGTTGAGTTTCACAATACAACAATTCCTTCATTAAAGTAATCAGGCAATATAGCATACTTTGAGATGGGAATGAAATCAATACAGTTATTTATAATTAGGAAAAAAACGTGAAGTTTCCTTGAACTAAAATAATGATGCCAACTGAGTTATTATTAGTCGAGTGTGAACTGTGTGTCACTTCTTTACTTTCCATCTCCACCTTGTCTGTCCCCAGACAGCTTCCCAGCGTACTGCCCTGTGGTATATGTGTCTCTGATTCTTGCTTCTCTGGTTATTAGAATTGCCGAGGTACCCTCTGCTGACTCCGTGCTTGAAACAAGTATGTGGGTAGGGGCCTAGATTTCTTGGCTTTTCTCAAAAACTGTGTGCATTGCTTAAAGAAGATATTTGCTTTCTGTTCTCTCTCTCTCTTTCTTTAAGTTTACTCTGAAATGAGACAGTCCATGCAGTTTTCATAGGGTCCTTGGTCTCATTTTGCAAATGGGCAGACACTTGGAGAGGATAAATAAATTGCTATGGACATTTAACTTGTGAGGGATGGTTGAACTCTTAACCCAGGAGAACTTAACTCCAAGGCATGTAAGCATTCTCGCTACAGTGTTATTTTATACTCTGGTTACATTAAAATCAAATACCATCAAGTTGAGTTTATGTAATGCGTGTTTCTGATGAACCAACATCAGAAATTCATGAAATGTACAGGTGATTTTAATCTAATTTTCCCCAGGATTGCAAACATAAATATTGAAAAGATCATGAAACATTCTGCCTCTGACCACAGATGACATTTACTGGTTTCATTGTAAGTAATGTGGCATTTTCGTTTCTTTACCCTTTTATCTTGGATGAAGTGTGTTCACAGCGTTTTCATTTGCTCTGCACCCTTTGGTGTGACAGATGGCAGAACAGGTGGGCGACTCCTCCAACCCTTCCATGGCTGGCGTGGCCTTCAGGGAATGTGGCCGAAGAGAAATATGGTGCTTCCCAACACACTGCTTGCAGTTATCAACCTGTACCTCTGTGTCACATTTCAGTGATGCTTTTTTAATCCAGTGTAATTTTTCATGCACTGTTATCCTTTTGGTGTCCTCTTTTGCCACCATGAAGGATTCAAAACCGCTTCCATAACCAAGCTCCAGAATCATGTAGTGTTTCATGATTGCTTGCTATAGGGGATATTTTGGGTACCAAACTGTTTCTTTAATTCATAGCCATTTATAATGAAATAATGGGGAAAAAGTTATCTGCAGCTAAGGCAAGCACTTTTATTAGCTCTATACCTTCTTAGAGATACTTCTTTTTTTTAGTTACTGACACATGTCAAATTCCTTGGCTGGCATTATCTAGTGACCCATAGCAGTACTTCTTTGATTAAAAAATAAAGAGCTTTTCAAAAGAGATGATGTATCAGTTAGGTCTCATGTTGGATTTTCGTAAAGCCCATACATGTAGAACTTGTAAAGAAATTTCCAAACTAGTTGTAAAATTGCTGATTTTTTTTGAATACTTCATAAATATTTGAGGAGTGCCTTGGAGGAGAATTGGTATTTTCTTATATTTTATCTCTTCAATTTTTGCAGGCAATGGCCATTTCTTTTCTCATTGCTATAGAACATATCACACAGTGTCATCTCTTATTTATTTTTGTATACAGTTTTGAAAATACAAATTTGAAAGGTAAGAATAAAAAAATGTAACCAAATTCCCTAGCTTCTCTGAATTCCTATTAAGAGGTGGTAGTTATTGTTCCAGTTGCTGTATAAGTGGCTGATTTACATATGCAGGAGTTACCACTCATCTTCATAACTTCAGAAATAAGCACTTCTGTTAAAGTGAAATTTACCCCCTATTGTTTTTAAGAATATATTCTGAGGTGCTGATGTTTTCATGAAAGTGAAAAAGTGAAGTCGCTCAGTCGTGTCCAACTCTTTGTGACCTCATGGACTGTGGCCTACCAGGTTTCTCCATCCATGGGGTTTTCCAAGCAAGAATACTGGAGTGGGTTGCCATTTTCTTCTCCCGGAGATCTTCCTGACCCAGGGATTGAACCCGGGTCTCCTGCATTGTAGGCAGACTCTTTACATCTGAGCCACCTGAGAAGTCAGGTGTTTTCATAAATTGTATCAAATGAACAGACTCAGGATTCTACATAGTTTGATTATAGGTTCTTCTTAATTCTTTGTCAGTTGATCTTGTTCATATCTTGGTTTGAGTGGGTTGCCTCTTGAGAGAATATGTGAGTCCATTAAAATTGGGTTTTGAGGTTAAATTCCATTACTATCTGTCATTTATTACTCTGTTTATTTCATCTCTTGCAGGTATCACAATCTAGTCATTTAAAAAAATGTATTTACTTGCTTGTTATATATTTTCTTGATAGATACATACTCCAAAATAGATCTTTTATGTTTCTCTCACTGCTGTATCTCCATTGCTTGGGATAGTGTCTGACTCACCTTGGTCCTCAATAAATATTTAGTCAGGGAGTGAACGGGTATTATATAGCTATTGGCTTTTATACGAGGAGTTACACTAATGAATGAGTATGAGTATAAATAGGACATTGTGCTGTCCCTGCCCCCAAGATGTTTATATTGGAATTAAAATAAGGACAGAATTGTGACACATGATGGTAATGGCAGTATGAAGTCAATTAACTGTATTTGAATTGGATGAGATGATGGGGCTTTACAGAGGAGAAAGGCAGTTTTGGTGGGTACATTGTTCCTCTTTATATATGAACATATAGACTTTAAAAATGTATGCCTCTTAACACTTCTTCTAGAGCCTGTCATTCTCAAAGAGACTTATTTTGGGAAGGGAATGAAAAAAAAGAAAAAGAAGCAGTAAAATTAGAGCTGTGTTGTGAATGCCTGCCGTGTGCAAGGCATAGTTTGAGGAGCCTTATAGTTATTAGTGGAGCTTAATCTTCACAACATTCAGAAAAGACTGGATGGTTATTATCCTTGTTTCACAAATAAAGGAAGGTACGGGAGGTGCCAGCTCTGTTCGATGGCTCGGGGATGGAATCCGGTAGATTTCCGCAGGCTTGTTTTCTTCCTGAAATGAAGCATGGGTGGAAAGGACTGATCTTTTTCCAGACCCACCTCAGCCCTCATAATTACACACCCTGGGAAGAGTACTGGAGGCAGAACAGGGTTGAAAAGCTTAGCCGGGCTCTTCTGGGGTGATGGAAAGACATCTGCTGAAATGGCCTTGGCAATCTGGCTTGGCTTTGGGGCTTCTGATGCTTTTTTCTTGCTTAGAGGGCGTGCCAGCTTGTCAGTCCTCCAGTGCTACCTCCAGAATGCTTATGTTCTCTAGCTCTCGTGAACATTTTGCTCAATAGTAGACCTTCCCGGCAACAGGCTGTGTGCTTATCCTGGACTGTTTGGTGCACTTCTCTGATAAGAAATGTACAGGTCACCAGCAACGACAGGCCATTGATAGTTCACTGGTGTTGCTTGACAGATGTTTACCTCTGTAAGTTATGAACTGAGCTAATGAAAGGAATCCAGGAAATGAAACAAACAAGTGGACACTTCTTGGGATTCATTTCTTTTTGTGACCATCTAAATCTAAAGGCATCGCTTGAGTTGGGAGACAGGGAAGAAACAGGTCATTCAAGATAAAGATAAAGGGAACCATGTGTGCACAGACTCCCGTGATGGCCCAGCGCATACAGAGAAATCACAGTAGTTGGACATACCTAGAGTTTTAAACATGACAGTATGCTAAAGAGGTGGCCAGTATATTCTTTTATTTTTAATTAGATTTAATTGAAGTATAGTTGATTTAATGTTGTGTCAGATACTTCTTGATCGTATTAAGTAACACTTATGTAAAAAGAAGATAAGTGTTTTTCCAGACAGAGTTGAGATCTGTTTTTTTCTGAGAAAACAGATCTCAAATGTGATTTTCCTCCCCTTGATTAATATAAATGCCTTTCTCCCCCTGACTCCCTGACTGCACCCCCACCCCCAACCTGTCAATTTGAGTCCTACATGTTGCTCTTTTCACTGATGATTTGGTGGTTACATGAGTACACTGTTTTGAGCTAAATATTTGCAAATGGTTATAAAGACTGTGCTCTTCCTATCTGAAGATGCCTTAATGAGAAATGAGTCAAGTGCCTGTTGGGTTTTCCTGTGAAAATTTAGACCAAATGCCCATCTTGGTGTCTCATTAGGATTTTGATGATGTAAAGCCTCCTGTGTGGGCTCTAAAGATCTTCCTTTTCTCTCCTGCATGCCTGCTAGCTCGGTGATGTGATGGTTGACATTGCAAGTAACATCATGTTGGCTGATGAACGCGTCCTGGGGCTGGCGCAGAGGGAGGCCAAAGCCTGCAGTAGAATTGTTCAGTGTCTGCAGCGCATCGCCACATACCGACTAGCAAATGGAGCTCATGTTTATTCAACAGTAAGTGTCGTGTTATCCTAGATATCTAAGGAAAAGATTCATTGAAAGCCACTCTAACCTCAAAATAGATAGGTCTCATCCCCATTATGGGGTGAGTATTTTGTTACTGCTGATTATTACAGACTTTCCTGTTCTCAGACATTTAAAAAGACAGTTTTGCTTCTGAATAGTCTGTTTTCTTGGTTACTGGGCTTAATTTGTACTTTGAACAGTTACCACCGTCTCATCTTCTGGAACTTTCCACAGCACAGATAAGAACACTGTAGCCTTGCTCTCCTGCCACACGCCCACCGTGCATCCTAGCTGATATTGTCTTCTGGGCCCTGAAGGATGTTTTGCGACAGTGCTTGATTGCTTGCCCAGATTTCAATTTCAGAAGGGAACTAGGATTCTCCCCAACTCTTGTGAACCTGTTGACATTTTTCAGTCAATTCCACTTTGGGGGAAGTGAGTTATTTATATGGAATAATTACTCTTGGGCTTCACTGGTGGCTCAGTGGTAAAGAATCTGTCTGCCAATGCAGGAGATGCAGGTTCGATCCCTGGGTTGGAAAGATCCCCTGGAGAAGGAAGTGGCAATCCACTCTAGTATTTTTGCCTGGGAAATCCCATGGGTAGAGGAGCCTGGCGGGCTGCAATTCAGGGGGTTATAAAAGACTTGGACACGATTTAGCAACTAACCAACAGCGATGATCACTCTGTTAACTATCTTAAATTTTGTTTGTGCAGAATTTCTTGGTGTACTGCTTACTTTTTTTGTTCTAAAATGTAGATAATGATAAATGTGGGAACTATGATAAATAATGCTTTATTTTTTTAGCAGTCATATTCTGCTCTGGCTCATGATTTTCATTTTCTAACTATTTTAGTGGGATCGTCGAATGTTTTCTATCTCATTCTGTGGTTTTATACAATTTAAAATTACTACCTTTCCATTAATTGATGGAACCTTTTTGATGAGACCGTGTTTCATTGATCCTTTTGTTGAGTTAAGTTTAGTATTACTTTCATAAATAATAAACAGAATGGAGGCCTAGACTGGCTCCTGTCAGGACAACATAGTTCAGGGTAGATGGTCTCTATGACCTTGAAATGAGCTTGCCAGTTTGAGGGCCACACTTGGTCCTCCCAGATCATTTAAACCTATTTTCTACACTGTGCTTCAGCCTTGCTTATTACTCAGCACAAAGAGCTTCCTTCATTCTCCTGAGAACCCACAGGTATAATAGAGGGTGTAGAGGGTATTTGCACACCATTTCAAAGTATGAAAAAGTTCCTGAGAAACAATATATCTACTTATGACATGGTTTCAAGGGCACTTCCAAATGGCAGTTTTCTTTCAACTGAGGTTTCACATGTTTATCATAATTATAATGTGTCTTTGATTAATAAAAAATTTCAGATACAATTTGCTGGTAAGTATGATTGAATTTAGTAAGATTGTTCACACTGTGTCATCTGTGGGACAAAACTAAATGTAAAGAGATCTTAATCAGGAAACCACCAGATATTTTCTACTAAATACATGGTAGTTGAAAAAATTCTACCTTCTTATATTTAAAAATTATAATCTTCCTGATAGATTTTGGGCACCTTACATGAAAGTCCTATGTTTAAAAGAAAAATATTCAAAGGAGAACTTTGTCCACATATGGCACTGAGAACGGTGCCCTGCTTCCATAGTAAACTTAGAATAATTAACCATCTTTAAAGAGAGGAGATGCCATTTTATTCTGGAATTTAAGCACATCCTGTCATCTTGCTGGATGTGAAAGAAACTGGTCAGCCTGTCATTTCTCATGTCGGCTCTGTCGTGGTTCTGACCGGCGGGCGTGGGGCCAGAAGTTCCTGGACAAGGCTTGGGTGGTTGTTTGCATCGGCAGACCTTAGGCTTTGGTAGACTGTCACGTTCAGTCACACTCTTGCATTGCTTAAAATAGCTGGGATGGGTGCCATCTCTTTCAGGTGACTTTTCTGGCCTAATTCGCTTTTCAAAATCTGTTCATTTATTTCTATTTGGACAAGCACCTCCCTTCCTTTTCTGAAGAAAACTTTGCCTTGAGTCTGTATAAAGATTTTATTGGTGAAACTTAATGCTAAGTGTTGATGTTCCTGTGAAAAGAAAAAGTGTAAAGATGTTATGAAGTGTTGAATAAGGCAGCTTTTAAGTGTATTAAGGTCATTAAGGGGGTCCACTGTTTTCTCTAGCTGCTTTTTTTTTAATCAGGATACTTCCATTTTTAGTTTATAGTTTCCTGCAATTACTCTTCAGATTATTAATTGACTTCTCATTTATATCTGATCTTCCATACTTCGTGACTTACTCTTTTCTTCGTCATAGGTATCTTGCTATTTTAGGACATTCTTCTGTAGCTGGCTTTTTTTTTTTTTTTTTTTGATTCTGCCAGTTATCTACCCAGTGTCTTTGTTTAGTAAAAGCTCAAGCTTTGTCTTCTAGTTTATGTAGTATTTTGTGTTTGAAACTCTTTGAAAGTGCTTTTCCCCCCCATGTTATAAATCTTTCGTAACTCCTGTTTGATTGACTTTTGAAGTATTCACCCAATATTGCTCTGGAAGCTTATGTCATCAAGGCTACTGGTTTCACCGGGATGACATGTACCGTGTTCCAGAAAGTGGCAGCCACTGACCGGACAGGCCTTTCTGACTATGGGAGGCGAGATCCGGACGGAAACCTGGATAAACAGCTGAGTTTTAAGTGCAACGTTTCAAATACATTTTCAAGTCTGGCTCTGAAGGTATGTAATATTCTGTAGTCATTTAAGACTATGTAGTAAGATTAGAACACAGTACCTCCATATCCATAGGTTCTGTATCTACAGATTCAACCCAACTGCAGATTGAAAACATCCAATTAAAAAAAAATATCCTGAAAAGTTCCAAATAGCAAAACTTAAAATTTGCTACATGCTGGCAACTATTTGCATAGGATTTACCTTATATTTACAGTTACTTGTATAACACCTACAGTGTATTATAAGTAATATAGACGTGATTTAAAGTAAGTATACCAGAGGGTGTGCCTAGGTTATATACAGGTATTATGCCATGTTAAGTAAGAGACTTGAGCATCCACAGATTTTGATATCCGAGAGAATCCTGGAACCAGTCCTTTGAGGACATGGAGGGTGGCTGCACTTAAATGCTCTGCTTTGCAAAAATAATCTTATTAAAGGTTGTTTGGAGGGAAAAGTGTATTAGAATTGCCTTTGTTCTTGTTTTGAAAGAAATTCAGACCAAGAAGGAACACATGATGGCCTTCATGGGCCTAGGCATTTTTGCCCTCTGGACCCCTTTCTGCATATGACTCAAGTGGTAAAAACATGAATATATTAGTTACATATTAAGACATTTTCTTTGACTTTAAAGTTTATTTTTATGCTGCTAATTTTAAAGACATGAGACATTTTTGTAGACTTCCTGAAAGTATTGGGTGTCTGTTGGTCTGTGTTCCTGGGCCTAATGGGAAGGTCCAGGCATATAATCAGGCTGGCTATATATCAAGATTTTTTGCACAGAAGTGCACACACATGTGTGTTTATAAATTGGGGCTCCCCTGGTGGCTCGGATGGTAAAGCATCCGCCCACAATGTGGGAGACTTGGGTTTGAGCCCTGGGTTGGGAAGATCCTCTGGAGAAGGAAATGGCAACCCACTCCAGTACTTTTGCCTAGAAAATTCCGTGGATGGAGGAGCCAGGTAGGCTACAGTCCATGAGGCTGCAAAGAGTCAGACACGACTGAGTGACTTCACTGCACCAAGCAAAATTAAAAGTATTTTTATTCGTTTTTAAAATTAGGTGTTTAAGCATGTTTTATTAAACTACATTGAAGCAAATGGTGGAAGTACAGTTTTGACACCCTAATGGAATCATGATTTTTCATTGAGTTTTGTATGGCTGTGTGTAATTGTGTTCTTGGTGGTTTGTAATTACACAGTACTTTCTTTTTTTATAGTTTGTTTCTTAATTATATCACAAACAATATTCCAGGGATTCCAGTCTTAATGCCTGCATAGGAATCAAACAGGTGTTAGGTGTCCTGGTACACTGGAAGTGCAATAAATATTGAATGAATGAGTGAATGGATAAATGAAGAATTAATATATTTTGTCATAATTTGATGGTTTAGTCTGGTGGTGGTGGTTTAGTCACTGAGTCGTATCCAACTCTTGCGACCCCATGGGTTGGGAACCTACCAGGCTCCTCTGTCCATGGGATTCTCCAGACAAGAATACTGGAGTGGGTTTGGAGTCATACTTTACACTTGTGACCTCCATAAGGAGAGCCAGTTTGCCTAATTTAGAAATAATCTTAACTTTTCCCACTGCCCAAGACAGCTGTCTCAACTATATCAGAATGTCTAATGATAATGTATTTACTTGATGCCATATATTCAGAGGAAAATTAGCAAGATACATTTATTACTCTTGACTCTCGGAGAGTGTTTGCACCTAGCAATGCAGCTCCTTAATGTCTGCTCCTTTGCTTAGTATGTAGCATTGGTAAAAACATACGACAAAAGGCATCGAAACAGCATCACACACAAGCCCACAAGAGAGGGGCGTGTATCTTTGAGGAATACTTAAAATTGATGAACCCTTCTATCTTAGATGATCACAGTTGGTAGGAAGGGATTAAAAATGATGAAACTCAACATTTCATCAATTTCACAACCTACCCCTCTGGGTAAGGAGAGTTTCTACCTGCTGAAGTAGAAAGCTTTAAATGAGCACTCTTAAATTTGTCAATTTCATACTGTTCCATCATTTTAAGATCATCTTGTGGCCAGAAACCAAGGATGCATCACGCTATTATTCATGCTTCATAGATGGACATGCTTACACCGAGTGAAAAAGGAACATATCCTTTGTGACGCAAAAGTCAGCTAAAAATTTTTGCATTGACAATGCATTTTAACAGAAAACTTTTACATTTTAGACTTTATATTATGGCAATTTTTACTCTGTGTGTACTTTTTTTTTTTTTAAATGCCATCAATGGACTAACTAGACATCTTGAGCATGTCATAATTGATTGTATTGCCCTTGAATGGGAGAACATGCTAGCATATGAAGTTAAACCCATAAAAAGGCAGTCCTTAGCTGTAGGAGCCTAACTGGAGTTGTTTTCTACATATTTTTTGAATCCCTATTGTCCTATCTTTACTCTCTTTATTACCGTCACAGCCCAGTTTGGACTTTCATTCTGTATCGCCCATACCTTTGTGAGCTTCTGTTTAGTCTCTGTGTCTCCAGGTTTTTTTTAAAAATCTATGCTTTTCTGAAACAGGGCACCCAAAACTGGTGCTCTGTGACAACCTGGAAGGATTGGGTGGGGATGGAGATGGGAGGGGGTTTCAGGATATGGAGGGACACATGTCTACCCATGGCCAATTCATTTTGATGTATATATGACAATTCCATCAAAATATTATAAAGTAATTATCCTCTAATTAAAATAAACTGATTAAAAAAATATCCATGCTTTTCATACAGGTTGGTCTGCCTAGGGCAGTATTCAGCTGACGCATACCAATCCAACCATGGCAGTTAGTAAAATGTTCAGGTGCTTCTTAGCCTTAGCGAATAGCCGCGCCACCCCCCAACCCCCTGAGTGCCTCTACAGCTGACATTCTGGTCCTTCTTCTGAGAACACTCTCCAGTCTGTCCACTCTTTAGCAACTGAAGGGCCTGCAGAGCCGAGGACCTATAGGACCTTCCCCTCTGTTCATGCTGTTTGATTGTGAACGTGATCCCTGGATCTATCCAACATGGAGATGACCTTGCAGATCCCACGATAAATTCTTCATGTTGTTTAGGAGGCTGGCTGTCTCTTAACTTAATAATTTGGCATTTATCTGCCCTTGTCTAGTAAAAGAAAACATCCTTTGTTGTCTCTTCCAACCACTGACCAATTTTACTTAGGCCAGGCTCATGCTAATTCCTCTACCAGTATCCCTGCTCCTCCACTCCCCTCCCTTCCCCAGCTGCTTGGTTCTGTGATAACACCCAGCAGAAAGATGTAACCTTCAAGAATCCTAACTAATTCCATCTGGTCAGTCCTTGCCTCTGCCATCCTCATCTTCATTTCTCTTCCTCGCTTTGCCCATAGCACTCTGCTCATCTCTCTGTCATTGCATGTTACACTCAGGGGCCCAATGGGCTTCTTACTCCTGCACTGGACTGAGGATTGCTTGAGGTCAGAGCTGCTCATTACGTCATTGATGAACTCCAGTTCTGGCCCTCGGTCATTCAACCATTTGGAAATTGAATTACCTGTGGTCTGACTCTTTCAGCACCTAATCTAAATTTTTTTCTTTACCAAATGCTTCCTTCCACTGTTGGTACTATAAGTCAGATTTGTTAGCATCACAAAATGTTGCCTAATTTTTTAATTAAATATTAAGAGCTGTTAGTAACTTGTTGTTTTGAATTCGGCTGTTAATGTAGCCAGAAGGAATTGGTTCTTTGAAATTTTCTTGGCAGGAATTTGGAAATCCGGTTTTCTTTATGCATCTCACGTTTCTGTCATCCCATCGAGGGCTTTAGCCCAAATGAAGTCCTCTTCGTTTCCAAGCCAGTCATGTACATCCTCACATTCCCTTCCTTCATATGTGCCCATTTTCATGCCCTCAGTCACCCCCTTGCTCAGGGAAATCCCTGTTACTCTCTTGTAAGAACCAGTTCAGATGGCAGCTTCCTTTTTTCTCTCAGACAGAATTCATTGTGGCCGTTATTTCCCCAGTGCTTTGTTCCTTGTCCAGAATAAATAGAAGCTGATATTTACGTAAGTTGAGTATATTATATGTAAGTATATTTAGGTGAGTTGAGTTATAGTGAGAGGCTAGAGGATATGGCTACTAAAGTGTGTTCATGTTCTGCTCCCCTGCTTAAAAGCTGTGCAAACTTGGGCAATACCTTAACCTCTCTGAATGTCAGTTTCTTTCTCTTATATAGGAATCATGAAGGGTTATTGAGGCAAATATGTAGACATACACAACAGTGCCTGATACAGGACAAGCACTTAATAAATGCTAAGCTTGTATTGTTTTATTATTGTTGTTGTCTCTTCCTTGGTAAATTTTGAATATTTGAGGTCAGGGACCACGGTTTATTTCATTGTTTATCTCCAGATTCTGCACAGTGCCATGAGTAGAGGAGTGAAACATCTGATAAACATCATTGAATAAAAATTAACGGCCAAACTTAGTGAAGTCAGTTAAAAAAATTCTAAAGGCAAGCATAATCCTTGTTAATCTTCAGCAGTGAGATAATCAAAAGGTAGAATGCAGTTAATAACTAATTATACATAAGAAAATAATTAGGATGTATCTGAACATCTATCTATTTAAAACTCCAGTGAGTAGTCAAGAAAACATGAACAAATTACTGTTTCAGTCAGCTAGCTCTTTGACCCAGTCCAATTTTATTGTTAAAATTCTAGAGACTTAAACAAAATTAGGATTTCAGAAAATTTTAATTTATAAATTATGTAGTTTTTGGAATCCAGATTATTTCACAAGGAATGATAAAATCTAGTGGAAATGTTTGAGTTAACATCCCTTATGATATTTACCATGTTCTTAGTGTTATTCTAAATAAGCAAAAATGCATGCAAATAAATTCATGATAAGAGCTCAGTGATGACATTAATTTCATGTGTGTTTATAGTTTGTCAGTTTTGATTATTTAAGTTAAAACTAATTCTGCACTGTGAAAGTCAGAACGTGAGGTTCTAGATAATTGGTAAGTCAGTTACTTTAAGACATTTTCTCTCCCCAGCCTTCAGGTAGCACCTGCCACCCTGCAGCAGTAGAGGCAGATGTCTGAAATATTGAGGGTTCCATTCCAGATAATTGCAGTAAAACAAATATTGTAATACATGAGTTTGTGGTTTACCGGTGCATGTAAAAGTTACATTTATACTATACTGTGGTCTATTAAATGTGTGATTGATTATGTCTAAAAAATAGTGTTGTTCTTCAGTTGCTTAGTCCTGTCTATCTCTTTGTGACACCATGGACTAAAAGCATGTCAGGGTCCTCTGTCCTCCCCTAGCTCCTGGAGTTTCTTCATATTCTTATCCCTTAAGTCAGTGATGCTATCTAACCATCTCATCTTCTGTTGCCCCCTTCTTTTGTCTTCATTTTTTCCCAGCATCAGGGACTTTTTCCAGTGAGTCAGCTCTTTGCGTTCAGGGTTGATTTTACTTAGGATTGACTGGTTTGGGCTCCTTGCAGTGCAAGGGACTCCAGGAGTCTTCTCCAAAATCACAGTTCAAAAGCATCAATTCTTTGGCACCTAGCCTTCTCTATGGTCCAGCTCTCACATCCAGACATGACTGTTGGAAAATCTATAGCTTTGACTATACAGACCTTTCTTGGTAAAGTGATGTCTCTGCTCTTTTTTAAATATGCTGTCTAGGTTTGTCATAGCTTTCCTTCCAAGGAGCAAGCATCTTTAAATTTCATGACTGTAGTCACCATCCACAGTGATTTTGGAGCCAAAGAAAATAAAACTGGTCGCTGTTTCCATTTTTTCCTCTTCTGTTTGCTATGAAGTGATGAGAACAGAAGCCATTTTCTTAGTTTTTTGAATGTTGAGTTTTAACAGCTTTTTCACTCTTCTCTTTCTTATTAAGAAACTCTAGTGCCTCTTCATTTTCTGCCATTAGAGTAGTATCATCTGCATATCTGAGGTTGTTGATATTTCTCCCAGCAATCTTGATTCTAGCTTGTGATTCATCCAGCATGGCAATTTTGCTTGATGTACTCTGCAGGGAAGTTAAATAAGCAGGGTGACAATATATAGCCTTGACATTCTCTTTTCCCAAATTTGAACCAGTTCATTGTTCCATGTAAGGTTCTCATTGTTGCTTCTTGACCTGCATACAGGTTTCTCAGGAGACAGGTAAGGTGGTTTGATATTCCAGTCACTTTAAGAATTTTCCATAGTTGTTTGTTGTTCACATAATCAAGGCTTTCATGTATTCAGTGAAGCAGAAGTAGATGTTTTTCTGGAATTCCTTTGGTTTTTCTACAATCCAGATTTGATCTCTGGTTCCTTTGCCTTTTCTAAATTCAGCTTGTATATCTGGAAGTTCTCAGTTCATATATTGCTGAAACCTAGCTTGAAGAATTTTGAGCACAACCTTATTAGCATGTGAAATGAGTGCGATTGCATGATAGCTTGAGCATTCTTTGGCATTGTCCTTCTTTGGGACTGGAATAAAAAACTGACCTTTTCCAGTCCTGTGGCCACTGCTGAGTTTTCCAAATTTGCTGGCATATTGAGTGCAGCACTTTCACAGCATCATCTTTTAGGAGTTGAAATAGCTCACCTGGAATTCCATCACCTCCACTAGCTTTATTTATAGTAATGCTTCCTAAGGCTCACTTGACTTCACACTCTAGGATGTCTGCCTATAGGTGAGTAACTATGGCGTCAGGGCAATCCAGGTCATTAAGACCTTTTCTGGACAGTACTTCTGTGTATTCTTGTCACCTCTTCTTAATCTCTTCTACTTTTATTAAGTCCTTATTGTTTCCTTTCTTTATTGTGCCCATCCTTTCATGAAATATTCCCTTGATACCTCAAATTTTTTTGAAGAGACCTCTAGTCTTTCCCATTCTGTTGTTTTCCTCTGTTTACTTGCACTGTTCATTTAAGAAGGCCTGCTTATTTCTGCTTTCTCTTCTCTGGAACTCTTCATTCAGTTGGGTATATTTTTCCCTTTTCCCCTTGCCTTTTACTTATCTTCTTTCCTCAGCTGTTTGTAAATCCTCCCCCCAACCACTTTTGCCCTCTTGAATTTCTTTTCCTTTGGGATGGCTATGTTCTCTGCTATGGCTATGTTCCTGTACCATGTTAGGAACCTCTGTCCATAGTTCTTCAGGCACGCTTGTCTCCCAGATCTAATCCCTGAAATCTATTCGTCACCTCCACTGTATAATCACAAAGTATTTGATTCAGGTCATACCTGGAAGGCCTAGTGGTTTTTCCTACTTTAAGCCTGAATTGTGTAATAAGGAGCTGATGATCTGAGCCACAGTCAGTTTCAGTTCTTGTTTTTGCTGACATTATAGAGCTTTTCCATTTTCGGCTGCAAAGAATACAATCAACCTGTTTTTGGTGTAGACCATTTGGTGATGTCCATGTATAAAGTTGTCTGTTGTGTTGTTGGAAGAGGACGTTTGCTATGACCAGTGTTTTCTCTTGACAGAACTCTGTTAGCCTTTGCCCTGCTTAATTTTGTACTCCAAGGTCAAACTTGCCTGTTACTTCAGGTATCTCCTGACTTCTGCTTTTGCCTTCCAGTGCCCTGTGGTGAAAAGGACATCCTTCCTTTCTTTTTTCCTTTTTTTTTCTTTAATGTTGTAGGTTTTCATGGAACTGGTCGTCTTTAGCTTCTTGGGCCTTAATGGTTGGGCATAGACTCGGATTACCGTGATGTGGAATGGTTTGCCTTGGGAACAAATGAAGATCATGTTGTTGTTTTGAGAGTGCTACTGCATCTCAGACTCTCATAGACTGTGGTGGCTGCTGCTTTTCTTCTGAGGGATTCTTGCCCATGGCAGTAGGTAGGTTTCATCCATTCTCACCCGTTTTGGTTCACTCATTCCTAAGATGTTGACATTCACTCTTTGCATCTCCTGCTTTACTATGTCCAGTTAACTCGGGAAGCCTGGCAGGGTGCAGTTCACGGGGTCTCGAAAGTCGGACAGAGCATAGTGACTGAGCAGCAGTGACCCTAACCCCCCAAGTCCCTGTGCAGTGTTATTCTTGGTGGCAGTAGACTCTACGTTCACCACCGGATGCGTCCTCAGCTGAGCATCGTTTCTGCTCTGGCCCAGCCTCCTCACTCTTTCTGGAGCTATTAGTAGTTGCCCAGCAGTCTTCCCCAGTAACATACTGAACACTTTCTGACCTTGGGGGTTCATCTTCTGATGTCATCTTTCTGTGTTTTCACACTATTCATGGGGTTCTTGTGGCAGGAATGGAATGGTTTTCCATTTCCCCCTCCAGTGGACCATGTTTTGTCAGAACTCTCACTTTGGCTCATCCATCTTGGGTGACCCTGCACGACATGGCTCATAGCTTCAGTGAGTAACGCAAGTGCCTTTGCCTTGACGAAAAGGGGAAAAAACAGTGTACATATGTTAAATTAAAAAATACTTTTTTTTTGCTAAAAAATGCTAACCATCTGACAATGTAGGATTGCCACAAACCTTCCATTTATGAAAATCAAAGCAAACAACTCCTCCCACCCCCAAAATGCAGTATCTGTGAAGTGCATTATATAATAAGCTATGCCTGAAATAATAATAAAAACACCACCCACAGTTCATTGCCTTTCATGCTTGTCATGGTTATGATCCCATTTGGTCCTCACAACTCTTTGTTAGGAAGGTCATTAGGTATATGTAATAAATGCAACTCAGAGGGTAGACAAAATCTTGCAGTGTCTAGCCACTACTTCCTGGTGACACTGGGACCCAAATTCTGTTTTTTTGTTTCAGATCCCATGTTTCTCCCCCCAGGGGTGGCATATAGTCTTCAGTAGATATTATAATAGACACCAAAAACATGTTTTTCTGAAAGAGTTTTTTTTTAATTGAAGTATAGTTGATTTATAATTTGTGGTAATTTCTGCTGTACAGCAGTCATTCAGTTATCTCAATGCATATATATATATTTATATTCATTTTCATATTCTTTTCCATTATTATCAGTTAAGTTCAGTTCAGTTGCTCAGGTGTGTCCGACTCTTTGCGACCCCATGAACCACAGCACACCAGGCCTCCCTGTCCATCACCAACCTCCTGAGTCCACCCAAACCCATGTCCATCGAGTCAGTGATGCCATCCAGTCATCTCATCTTCTGTCGTCCCCTTCTCCTCCTGCCCTCAATCTTTCCCAGCATCAGGGTCTTTTCTAGTGAGTCAGCTCTTCATATCAGGTGGCCATGGCATTGTAGTTTCAGCTTCAACACCAGTCCTTCCAATGAACACCCAGGACTGATCTCCTTTAGGATGGACTGGTTGGATCTTCTTTCAGTCCAAGGGACTCTCAAGAGTCTTCTCCAACACCACAGGTCAAAAGCATCAATCCTTCAGCGCTCAGCTTTACCGTCCAACTCTCACACCCATACATGACTACTGGAAAAATCATAGCCTTGACTAGACGGACCTTTGTTGGCAAAGTAATGTCTCTGCTTTTCAATATGCTGTCTAGGTTGGTCATGACTTTCCTTCCAAGAAGTAAGCATCTTTTAATTTCATGGCTGCAATCACTATCTGCAGTGATTTTGGAGCCCAGAAAAATAAAGTCAGCCAGTTTCCACTGTTTCCCCATCTACTTGCCATGAAGTGATGGGACCCGATGCCATGATCTTAGTTTTCTGAATGTTGAGCTTTAAGCCAACTTTTTCACACTCCTCTTTCACTTTCATCAAGAGGCTCTTTAGTTCTCTTCACTTTTTGCCATAAGGGTGGTGTCATCTGCATATCTGAGTTTATTGATATTTCTCCTGGCAATCTTGATTCCAGCTTGTGCTTCCTCAGCCCAACGTTTCTCATGATGTACTCTGCATATAAGTTAAATAAGCAGGGTGACAATATACAGCCTTGACATACCCCTTTTCCTATTTGGAACTGTTCCATGTCCAGTTCTAACTGTTGCTTCCTGACCTGCATATAGGTTTCTCAAGAGGCAGGTCAGATGGTCTGGTATTCCCATCAGTTTCAGAATTTTCCACAGTTTTTGTGATCCACACAGTCAGAGGCTTTGGCATAGTCAATAAAGCAGAAATAGATGTTTTTCTGATACTCTCTTGCTTTTTCGATGATCCAACAGATGTTGGCAATTTGATCTCTGGTTCCTCTGCCTTTTCTAAAACCAGCTTGAACAAGGTAATTTCTTGTGCTATACAGTAAGACCTTGTTTACCTATTCTATATATAAAGGTTTGCATCTGCTAACCTGAGAATCCCAGTCCATCCTTCCCCTAGTCCCTTTCTGCATCCTTAAGTCAGTTCTCTGTGTGTTTGTGTCTGTTGCTGTTTTGTAGGTAAGTTCATTTGTGTCATGTTTTAGATTTCATATGTAAGTGAAGTCTATATTTGTCTTTCTGACTTAACTTCACATAGTGTGATAATTTCTAGTTCCATCCTTGTTGCTGCAAATAGCATTATTTTATTTTTTTATGACTGAGAATTATCTCATTTGTATGTATATACCACATCTTCTTTATTAATTCATCTCAGTGGACATTTAGGTTGTTTACATATCTTGACTATTGTGAATAGTGTGCTATAAACATAGGAGTACAGGTATCTTTTTGAATTTTTGTTTTGTTGGATATATGCCCAGGAGTAGGATTGCTGGATCATGTGGAAACTCTGTTTTTTAATTCTTTAAAGAACCTCCTTACTGTTTTCCATAGTGACCATCAACTTACATTTCCACCAGCAGTGTAAGAGGGTTTCCCAAAGGTTTTGAAAAGAAACTTTTCTAATTTAGTAGCTATAATGCATGTATTTTATATCAATTTCCATTGCTGTAATCTATACATTTTAAAATGAACATATGGTTAAATTATCTTTGTGTTTCTGTCTTCTGGCTAAGTAGCAAATGTATAATCACAATAAATATATCAAATGTGTCCCTTAGTTTTGGCCATGTCACATAGCATGTGGAATTCATAGTTCCTCACCCAGGGATCAAACCCTCACCCCCTGCATTGGAAGCATGGAGTTTTAACCACTGCACTGCCAGGAATGTCCTCCTTGGTGAATTTTTCCATTACATTTACAACCTTTCTATAATAAATGATCAGTACTTCTTTTAAAGAGATTAAATATGCAAGTGTTACATATTTACTATAAAAATATTGTTGATACCAGTGAAGTTTGCTTTTCCATCTCCCCTAGGCTACCCCAAGGGACCTATAATTATTATTTGGCAATATTCTTTATTAGACTTTTAAGAATATCTTATAAATTCTAAGCATGTAACCGCCTTGTATTTGTAGCTCTTGTCTCTCAGGGATTTGTCCTTTCTCCGGAGGTTTTTAAATTTGTTTTTGTTAGGTTTGTTTTGCCTGACAACAGATTTGTGTAGGAAAAAATTTGGACTTGTAGAAACTGTAATTGTCATTTCCTTTTTCAGCTCTGTTTTAGAAAGTAAAGTATGACTTTCTTTATTAAATTAATTTGATTTATCATAAGGAACACTTTCCCAGAGAACTGTGCTTTGTTTTCAAGTTATTTTGTGTTCATAATATAATTATTTTATGGACTTTTAAGTACTTAAGTTTTAATAAATGTCTTGCAGGATTTTGACCTTCTAATTAAATCGATCTGTTGATGTTTTTCCCTTTTGGCATGCATCTTTATATACTTAGGATAAATTTATATACTTAATAGAAATTTACTATGTTAGTGAATGAGTTGGTAATATCTTTGTTTTCCTATTAAGCTGTATTTGTGAGAATAGTAGAAACCTTATTATATGTTTTCTTAGATGTAATATTTCTACTAAATATTTTTTTGTCATCTGCAATTTAGAAGTAATGTTTACCTGTTAATATTCAAACTTCAAAAATGCTTTCAGTAGATAGTTATGGTAATTTGCTGTGTTATAACACTGTTTTAAGCTCAGTAGTTAAAAACTAATTCTGAAATCATTTCCTTCAGTAGAACCTTAAAAATACCATACAGACTTACATGAATTTCATAAACAATGGGCTACTTTTATTGATGCTAGTGCCAGGAACTATTATTGACATAGGCAGTCCCCAAATAAGTGAGATTATCTGCATTCATGTATTCTCTCACTGTAGTTAAGAGCAGACAGTCAGTTACACTGTGATACTTTAGGACTTTAGTTATACTGTGCTGTGTGCAGAAAGCTCCCTGAGTCCAGAAGAGGGAGGAGTACCTGGAGTAGTGATGTAATTAGTCACCCCCAAAAGCCCTATTAATAAAACCTTGCAAAGGCCTTCTCTCCTTGGCTGCTGGCCTTTCTCATCCTGATCCATCTTTTGCAGGAGCAGCAGAATTAACTTACTAAAAATCAGATCTGACCAGTTTGAGCTTACCAGATAAAAGAATCATGGGGCATTTCAGCCAGAGATACTGGCATGTGCACAGTGGCATTAAAGAATCAGGGGATGGGGCTTTCCTTGTGGCTCAGTGGTAAGGAATCTGTCTGCCAGTGCTGAAGACATGGGTTGGATCACTGATCCAGGCAGATCTCACATGCCATGGAGCAGCTAAGCTGTGGACCACAGTATTGAGCCTGTGCTCTAGAGCCTGGGAGATGCCACTGCCGAGCCAGTGATGCCGCTATTACTGAAGCCTGAACCCCATAGAGCCTGTGCCGCAGAACAAAGAGAAGCTCCTGCAGTGAGAAGCCTGCACACTGCAGCTAAAGAGTAGCCCCCACTTGCCACAACTGGAGAAAAGTCTGTGTAGCGATGACGAGCCAGCACGGCCAAAAATAAATACATAAAATAGAAAAGAAAAAAAGGAAGGGATGTCAAGAAGTGATAAACTCGAATCATGTATATTATCATATGTGAAATAGATTGCCAGTCCAGGTTTGATGCATGAGACAGGGTGCTCAGGGCTGGTGCACTGGGATGACCCTGAGGGAAGGGATGGGGAGGGAGGTTCAGGATGGGGAATACATGTACAGCCATGGCTGATTCACGTGAATGTATGGCAAAACCATTACAGTATTGTAAAGTAATTAGCCTCCAATTAAAATAAATAAATGGAAAAAATAAAGTATATTTTTCTGTCAGTGTGACCTCCCCACACCCCCAAAAAAAGTGATAAACTCACTGTGGCCCAGTCATAGGTTGTGGTGTAGGGAGTGTTAGGAGATGAATTTGATGCAAGGATTTTAGCCAGATTATATGGCATACTTATGAACTTTTGGCTGTATTTTTTAAACATATGGGAGCCAAGGTGTTACTTGAACTGAAATAACAACAGATTTGTTGAAGAGGAAATTCTGTTGGCATCATGAACATTGGGTTGGAGAGACAGGTTGGTGCCAAGAGAAAGGCTCTGTGATGAGTCCTTAAAGTAGGGAAGTTTTTAGATTATTATTTGCCTCATTGGTGTACAGATTTATTTTTCATTAAATGCTGAATAATTTATAGTTTAAAAATCCCTAATAAAGAAATCTGAAGAGCATTCAATGCCCAGCCAGCATTTTCACTTGTTCCTCTTTGTGACTGTGTTTTTATAAACCTAATGTGTTTCTGAGTCTAAAGTTCTGTTATGCTTTTGTGTAATTTCTTCTGTTCTTTGACAGTCGGAATCTATCATAAATCACCTTAAAGTTTCATAAGCCCAAATTAATTATACTCACATTTGTGATATGCTCCCTTTGTGCTCATTCACCATATTCTGTCAGTGTAAAATTCATAGGCAGGGTGATCGCTGAGATCTTGTTCTGTTTAATGCTGTTTACTTCAGCAGTATACAGTATCAGGGGAAAATTCACTTTGAAATAATCCCTTGTTTACTGCTTTAATGCTTTGCAATAGAGTTTGCATTTCTCTTTATTTTCTACTTCTTTTGTTCTATGCTGTTATATGATCTTTAGGCATTTTACTTACTGAATAAACTGTTTTAACTACTAAATCTCACTCATACATTGACCTGTATTCAGCACATAACTGGACAGTATTCGTAACTGTCTAAAATGTTGCTGATTTTGATCTACTAAGATGGCAACTCTTCTTTGTTTCTGTTTTTTAAATTTTTTTTAAATGTATTTTCAGAACACTATTGTGGAGGCTTCTATTCAGCTTCCTCCTTCCCTTTTCTCACCAAAGCGAAAAAGAGAAGTCAGACCAAGTGATGACTCTCTCTATAAGCTGCAGCTCATCGCATTCCGCAATGGAAAGCTTTTTCCGGCCACCGGGAATTCAACAAATTTGGCTGATGATGGAAAACGGCGTACAGTGGTTACCCCCGTGATTCTCACCAAAATAGGTTTGTCTGTGGCATATGTCTTCCTGTAGTCACTGGACAGCACGACTCCATCATTCCCCGTTCCTAAAGATGCATATTTTTGTTCCTTCTCATTTTAATGAGTCACTAGAGAAAAAAAGATATTTGCAGAATGCCCATTCGTGTATGTTGACATTTAATTGTTCATGAGATTTGTTTCAGAAATATTTTTATTTCCCATTTCCTCCAGATGGTGTGAACATTGATACCCACCACATCCCGGTTAATGTGACGCTGCGTCGAATTGCGCACGGAGCAGATGCTGTGGCTGCCCAGTGGGATTTCGATTTGCTGAATGGACAAGGAGGCTGGAAGTCAGATGGGTGCCATATACTCTATTCAGATGAAAATATCACTACCATTCAGTGCTACTCCCTTAGTAACTACGCAGTTTTAATGGTATGGCAGTTGTTAATGTTAATGCATAAACACTAAGCATTTGAATTTCTTCTCTGTGCATAGTTAAGCTCAAATGAAGATTTTTTTTTTTAACTTTTAACGTAAATTGCTCCCTTTAATTAAGGAGGAGGTGACATTTGGTGTCATTATGATTTTAAAGGGAAATTGAGTTACTACTAAGTGAAATGTATGGGATTGAATTTGGTACGGGAATTTTCAGTAAACTGTATAAGTCAATCAATTCAACTAGACCATGACCTTAAAATTGGGAAACATGCTGTCCAGCTCTTAATCAAGAGTGATTCATTTGCCCAAAGATATACAGTAAACAGGGCTTTCCTGACGGTTCAGCTGGTAAAGAATCCGCCTGCAATGCGGGAGACCTGGATTCCATCCCTGGGTTAGGAAAGTCCCTTGGAGAAGGGAAAGGCTACCCACTCCAGTATTCTGGCCTGGAGAATTCCATGGACTTGTATACAGTCCATGGGGTCAGGAAGAGTCCGACAAGACTGAGCAAGTTTCACTTTCTTCACACAATGAATGGGGCTTCCCTGGTGTCTCAAATGGTAAAGAATTTGCGTGCAATGCAGGAGACGTGGGTTCAATCCCTGGGTCGAGAACATCCCGTGGAGAAAGGAATGGCTACCCATTCCAGTATTGTTGCTTGGACAGTTCCAGGACAGAGGAACCTGGAGGGCTGCAGTCCATGGGGTAGCAAAGAGTCAGACACAACTGAGTGACCAACACTTTCACTTTCACACAATGAATCGTGAGAGATTTTCCTTCTTTGCCATTTAGTCCCTCATCCCACCACACATCATAATTTTTAAGATTCCTTTTGTACTTAGAGTAATGGTGATAATTTCAGTTTAGATGCTGCAAGCAGCAGCACTGACACAAATGTCTTCAGTTTTAATGCTAATCAAGTTAATGTTTTCTGTTATTTACTATTTTTGTATTTATTAATCTTTTGTGAAATGGCTAGTCATTAACATATCTTTTTATTAATGAATCATTTATATGAATCTGATCTCTGAGTTGATAATTATGAAATTAACTGTACTAGTTTTTATTGCATATTGTAGTTATTTTAAGATACTAACATTCTGAAGCATGTATACATGCATTTAGAGCAGAGTGGAAGAAATTACTGATGAACATGAAGGACATTTCTTAGCAATGGCTTGAGGCTAGCCTGGGAGTGAGAATACTTATATTTTGATTTCTGCCACCAGCTCTGAATCTGTTATCTAGACAATATTTTATCAAAGCACCAAATAATCTTGAAACATGACATATTTTACTCTAAGTGAATTATTCTTTTCTTAAAACTACAAAAGAGCATTTTCACTGGAAAGGGTCTTGAAGCATACTTTAATTGGAGTAGATTTTCTTCAGCTCTATATTTTGGTTTTCTCTCTGCTCCTCAAATTAGGCTACCTACCTAGTGTCCCAAACAGGCTGAGGAGTAAGTAGATTATCAAGCCGGGCAGAAGGATTAGTGTGTGTGTTATTTAACCCAGCTGACAGTGGGTTGGGTCTACACTAAGAAGGAACTCTGTGTTTGTGTAAGTCATCTCTCCTTTTGGGTTTAGTGTTAATAGTCTAGGATTCTCTTCACAAGTCTGGTTTCTGTAAGTTCAGAAGTTTTATTGTTTTGTGGTCAGCTTTCAAAATATGAAGCATTTACTCTTTCATTTTGAAAGTGTTTTCTCATTCAGGTTTTGATTATAAAATAACATGGAACCAAGAAGTACTGAAGGAGAAATAAGAGAGATGTAGCATCATTTGAAATTTTTTTAGTAGTTAACTAGAAAAAGTTGGGCACAAGAAATGAAATGCAGACGCAGAACGAAAGCATTTTATAAGCTTCAGTGTTTAAGACATGATACTGTACCAAGTGAAACTTTTATTTTTATTTAATACCAGTTAAAACATCTATTTTTGAACTTCCTAGCTGTTCTTCTCCACGGTTTAAATTAGTATAATCCTTTTCTTGAAGGAATAAGCTATTCTTTTATCTTTCATACTTTTAATCTTTTAAAAAATGTAATACACAATTCTTAAAGCTAAAATGGCAGCACTAAAGATTTTTTTTCCTGTTTTCAGAGAATAACCTTTCTCTTTTCTTAAATATAACTGTGCCACCTAGAGGTAGCAAGGTGAAAAGGATCTGAAATTGTTGACAAAATTGTGAAAGTTAGTATATGGCATTTTTAGAGTTGCTGATGAAATGTGAAGGCAAAGTTAAATCATACCTACTCTTAAATAAAGTCATGTCTGAGTTAGAAAACATAGCTTTAAAAATTGGAAGTCAACATCTTCTTTTCTTTGCCTGACACTGTTTTTAATAATAGATAAAATCCTAATTTTTTTGGAGAACTACTTTAATGTAGGATTTTATTTAGTGAGTCTAAATTCCTTTATTGGCAGCTAGCTCATAAAGCTTTTCCTGCTGTGGTTTTTTTTTTTAAAAGTGTATTTAGAAAATGAAATGAAAAGAATATATTTGTTTGTAAATGTCAAATATATATTCATAGTTCTAGACAGATAACATAGTTCAGTAGGCATCCCGCAATAGCCATTTATATTCTAAGTTCTCAGAGGAAAAAGTTAGGTAGAAGTTGAGTTTGTTTGAATTGTGTGATCAGAAATAACCAATTGACGGTAGGATCAGTAAGGAACAAAAAACCTGAATGAGGAAGACCAAACTATTCATGGTAGTACTTATTACTTAATTGGTATTAGTAGTGAAGATAAAATAACCACTATGTCTTGATTCTCCTTTGTTATTATATTTACCTAGAAGCACATGAAACCAGAGAGCATGCATTTGTTTTTACATCTCTAGTTTTTTTTCAAGGCAAACTGTTGTTTCCTCTACTCTAATTGAACATGAATGCTAGCATTATTTATATAATTCTTAAGTAGGTATTATGTTCACATGGATCGACTGTTTGAATTATTTCTAACACTAATGTACAGTGAGAAATTAAGCTCCTGACACTCTATTGTCTCTTCTCCATAGAATAGATAACCCTTAATAATTTTTTTACACATTATTGAAGGACTTTCACGTATATTACAACAAAATGAATACATGATCCTATTTTTTTACATTTTTATATGAAGGTAGCATGCTACAAATATTCTAAACCATGCCTGTTTCCGTGAAGCAGCATATCTCATGACAGGGATGATGATAATGATGGAACAATATATCTTAACACTGATGCTGCTGCCTTGTGTTGCTGATATTCTTAGGATGATATGATGGTAGTGATGGCAGTGGTTAATTTTTATTAAGTACTTAGTGCACCGGGTTCTCTTAAATCTTTACCTACATTAACCTATTTGGTCATCATAACCACATCATGAAATGTCGTGCTACCATTATTACCCCCAGTTTACAGATGGAGAAACCAAGACAGAGAACTGAAGGACCATGACCAGGTTGACAAAGGTAGTTAGTGTGGACATGGAGTTCAGACTCCACAAATGTCTTCTTAATCCCACTACTGAATTGCCTTATCAGTGTTAGAGAGCTTTTTCATTCTTTTTTGTCTCTGAATATTACTTTATGACCTCACCATCATTTATTTGGACATTCCTCTATATTGTTTGTTTCTAATAATTTCTGTATATAGAATGAATTTGCACATTAGAAAATCTGTGTCATAAATTATCTGAAGTAGAACTGATAATCAAAGGAAAATCAAAACTTTTCCTTTTTTCATTAAATTATTGATCGATGTTCACAGGTCTTAACTATAGCGCTTAATGGTATTTTTCACCTGTGAACCAACATGTTTAGCTGCCATCAAGATAAAGACTTTTATTTGAGCACTCAGAAGCTCTGGTGTGTTTCTAGTAAGTTTTCACTGTCTTCTCAAGAAATAGCCTTCTGATGTGTATCACTAGATGAGTCTCGTCTGCCCTTTAATTCCATGTCACTGGACTTGTGCAGCGTGCAGTCTTTGTGTGTGGTTTCTTTCCCATCATTATGTCCGTGATATTCATCTTTGTTTTTACATTTGGTAGCAGGTTATTGTTTTTTCTTTTTCCTTCAGAATAGGCCATTTTGTGGGCTTCCCAGGTGGCGCTAGTGGTAAAAGAACCTGACTGCCAGTGCAGGAGACATAAGAGACATGGGTTCAATCCCTGGGTCAGGAAGATCTCCTGGAGGAAGAGGAAGGCATAGCAACCCACTCCAGTATTATTGCCTGGAGAATCCCATGGACAGAGGAGCCTGGTGGGCTATAGTTCACGGAGTCACAAAGAGACCGACACAGCTGAAGCGACTTAGCATACACACAGGCCATAGTATGAAGATATCAGAATATGTGCTTTGAAGGATTTTTGAGTTGTTGCGAGGTTCTGGACATCAAGCAAAAGCTGCTGTAAATGTTTATGGATGGTGACTGCAGCCATGAAATTAAAAGACACTTGCTTTTTGGACAGAAAGCTGTGACAAGCCTAGACAGCAAATTAAAAAGCAGAGATAGCTCTTTGCTGACAAAGGTCTGTCCAGTCAAAGCTATGGTTTTTCCAGTAGTCATGTATGGATGTGAGAGTTGGACCATAAAGAAGTCTGAGTCCTGAAAACTTGATAATACTTTTGAACTGTGGTGCTGGAGAGGTCTCTTGAGAGTCCTTTGGATAGCAAGAATATCAAACCAGTGTATCCTAAAGGAAATCAACACTGAATGTTCATTGGAAGGACTGAAGCTGAAGCTCTAATACTTTGGCCACCTGATGCCAAGAGCCAACTCATTGGAAAAGACCCTGATGCTGGGAAAAATTGAGAGCAGGAGAAGAAACAAGTGACATGATGAGATGGTTGGATGGCATCATTGACTCAATGGACATGAGTTTGAGCAAATTCTGGGAGATAGTGAAGGACAGGGAAGCTTGGCATGCTGCAGTCCATGGGGTTACAAAGAGTCCGACACAACTGAGTAACTGAACAACAATGACAAAATATTTATGAACATGTTTTTTGATGGACGTGTGCATACAGGAATTTAGGTTGTAGGCATCTGTATGCTGTGAGAAGTAACGCCATGTAATTGATCAACCTGGTTTTATTGGTTTACAGTCTCACCAGGAATGAGTGTTAATTGCTCTATATCCTTGCCAGTGCTTGGTATTCTCAATCTTTACTTTTGCTCTTCTGGTGGCTGTGCTGTGATATATCATTGTGGTTTTTCAATTTTTTTCAGTTCTTAAAATTTAAATAAGATAAAAATTAAAAAAAAAATTGTTTTTCTTTGTTACTGATAATATTGAGTACCTCTTCGTTTTCATATTACAGTTTGGGTAGCCCTTTTGTGAAGTTATTGCTCAAATCTTACCTATCTTTAATTTGATTGTCTGTTGCTTTCTTACTGGCTTATAGGAATGCTTCATGAACTGTAAATAGGAGTTCTTTGTTAGATTTATGTGTTGCAAAAATCTTCTCTCAGTTCATGACTTGTTTTAATCAGTTCAGGCTGCTACAACAGAATATCACAGACTAGGTGATTTACAAACAGAAGAAATTTTTTTTTTCTCATATTTTTGGAGGCTTAAGTCCATGATCAAGAAGCTAGCAGATTCTTTGTCTAGTGAAGGCCTGCTTCCTGCTTCATAAATGCTGTCCTTTCTCTGTATCCTCGTGTGGTGGAGGGGGCAGGGGAACACTCAGGTGTCTCTTTTATAAAAGGACACTAATCCTGTTTATAAGGGCTCCACCCTCATGACCTAATCACCTCTCAAGGCACCACCTCCAGATAATATTACATTGGAGGTTAGGTTTCAACATGTGAATTTTAGCTGGGGGACACAAACATTTAGTCTACGGGCATGCCTTTTACCTTTTTTTCCTTAATGTTATCTTTTTATAAGCAGAGTTTCTAATTTTTCTAAATTTCCTCAGTAGTTAGGGCTTTTTATGTCTTATTTAAGAAGTCTTTGCTTACCACCGAATTATGAAGATATTTTCCTTTATTTGCCTTAAGAAGCTTTAAATATGTTTTACCTTTCACATTTAAGTCTGTGATTCAACCAGAACTGACTTTTGTGTATGGTGTGTGTTAGGAGGATTAAAATCTTGAAATTATTCCTTGTTTCTTAGGGGGAAAATTAACATAGACATAATCTCAGTTTTTTTAAAGACATTTTTTATTTTAAATCTATTCTAAAATTTTATTTTATTGTCAAACTCTTTCTAAAATACTTATACTCTGACAGAGGGAAACTGAGATGTTTTTCTTTGGTCTTCCTTCCATTTTTCAGGTCCTGATGAGTCTAAATCATAATTAACTTGTAATTATTATTGATATGATGCCAGTGAATTATTTAAAACTCCTAGTGATTCTGTCTTTAATAATTCTCAGTCTAAAACTGTTGTAAATGTATGAATCTCTATCAGATAAATAAAAAATTTCAAAGCTCTTCTTCCATTTATTTGGTTCCTTAATAATAAGTACTTTTGCAGTTTTTAACACACTTTTCCGTGTTTTAATAGTCTCTGAATTGGAGCAATTTATTTTGGTGAACTTTGCCTTCCCTTTTCTGGCCTGTTTTCTTAAACTTGGTAGTAGTAGTAATAACACTCACTCCATTTGTGTGCGGCTCTGCAACCCCATGGACTGTCGCCCACCAGGCTGCTCTGACAATGGGAGTCTGTAGGCAAGAATCCTGGAGAGGGTTGCCATGCCCTCCTCCAGGGGATCTTCCTGATCCAGGGATTGAACACGCGTCTCTTATGTCTCCTGTTTTGGCAAGTGGGTCCTTCACCTGGAAAGCCCTTTCTTAAACTTTGTACCATATGTAAGAGTAACTAAGATCACCATTTAGAGATAGACTGTGGTTGAATAAGCACCAGAGGCAGATTTTTCCTGTGTTATGTATCACTGTAAAATGTGAATGACACTTTTTACTTTTCTTCCATGGGTGTCTCCTAGTGGCCATTTGCGGACAATGTATTTGATAATTTTTTTGTAGTGGAATTGATTTGATTTATAAAAAGAGAATAAAAGCAAGAATCATGAGTTTCTGTGAAATGAAAGAGATTGAAGTCTTTTGATATGTATCTCCTTGAACAGGTAGATTTTTTTTCCGTAGAGGTATAATTGACATACAACATTTTATTAGTTTCAGGTATACAGTGTTAATGATTCAGTATTTGTGTATATTACAAAATATTCACCACAGTAAAGTCTAGTTAACATCCATCAGTATACAGGTACAATTTTTTTTCTCTTATGGTAAAAACTAGCTTTACTCTTTGAGCAACTTTCAAACTTCTATAGTATTATTAACTGTAGTCCCTTGCGGCATGTTGCATCACCAGGGCTTCAATTATTCTATGTCTGGAAATCTGTACTTGTGGACTCCTTTCACCTATGTTTTTGTTACAGTATCACAGAGCCTCTATTTGTTGATGGATATAATTGAGAATAATTTTGATTTAGGTTTCTACCTTTACCTCTTTTGTTTTAGTCTTTAACATCTCTTAACTTCTTTCCTATCCTGATCTTCTCAGTTGTCTTATACGGCCTTAAATTCTCTTATATTTTGTCTTTGAGATGCAAGATTAAGTTTTTATTAACTTGATTTGTCTCCTTTACACTGGGCAGGGAGTCTGCAAACCCTGGCAAATATTTGATCCACAGGCCTGTTCCAGTCAGCTCTCATTTGTTTGTTTGATGTTCTAAATGCTGGAAAGCTAGAAGTGGTTTCCAAGTTTTAATGGTTATATTTTAAGTGGTTAATAAGTACCTGCATAATAAGCCTCAATTTTGCTTTTGGCCTGCAAAGCCTGAGCGCTTTCGTCACACCTTGCCAGGGGTTCTCTTTCATTTGGAAAGCTCTGTTTGTTGTGACAACAAAAATGCCCCAGCTCCTTCCTCCAGGCCTACTTTGGGGTTTTAACAGTCTGGGTCCTCTGTGTCAACATCCAGCTTCCTGCTCATGCTATGTCACATCCATTGGCTTTTGAAAAAACTGAAATCTTTTAACCATAAATATTGTATAAGAGGTAAGAACTGAACTGACACTTTGTCTGATGTTTTGTTGGATAATATCCAGCCACCTGTCTTTTGTTATTCTCTGCAAAGGCCTGTGGAAGGCAGACATAAGGCAGGTTCTGCCCCTTCCCCAGACCCTGCCAGATGAGATGACTGTGGTGTCTCTGTTTTACTGTGGGGTAACTGCCCCAGATCATACAGCTAGTGGTGGCAAAGTATTCTTGAACATTTCCTGGAGGATTGGAAAGCAGGCAGTGCACAGAAAGAGTAAAGAAACCACATCCTAGACACTGAAAGTTTATCCTCAATCATTTAGTCTCCATGGGAATAGAAGCTTTTCATAGAAGCAAGGGAGAATCTCTCCACTCCAGCTAGTGTCTAACTGGTTCTCATTGCCCCAGTCTTCTTTGAATTTCTCTTCTAACATTCTGGATTTTTAGCAGAATGCAAGTATTGATACATTGAAACTGTGTACCATAGACTAGTCCCATGGGCATCTTACAAGACAGGTTGTTCAGAATGGTGGCTGTAGGTTTCTGTCTTCTATTTTCCCTTTTAGGTCTTAGTTTATGGACGGTTAGCCCCCAAGGGGTCCTGTGTTTTCCTGAATACCTGGTACTTGGCATAGCGCCTGGCCATGGTGGGCACCCAGTTAGCATTTATCAGATAGGTAGATGAAGTACAGGCTTGTGACTCCTGACTGTGGGCTGGAGTGGAATTTTCTCTGTTGTACCTCCAGTTTTTCAGTAACTTTGACTTCTGTCAGGCTTTGTGACCTCTGTTCGTCATTTGTTAACAGTGAAGGACTTGTGAAGATGTTCTCATAGATCTTTCTGGATGGGTAATTATCCACTCTTGGCCACTGATTTTTCCCAGGAAAATGTGCTGCTTCCTTCCCTCCTCCTCCTCCTCTGTTGAGCCATCTTCAGGGTCCTCATCTGTCTGTCACCCATTCCTTCCTGTCTTCATCATCTTGCTTTTTCTAGTTTCAAGAATCGTCTTAGTAACTTCCTGACTAGAGGTACATCCCACTGTGAACTCCTTCCCACGGCCAGCTGTCATTTTGTAGCTTTCAGAATCAGTTTAGAAAGAGAATTTGGTGACAGGACTTGGTGAATCTGCAGCTTTGTCTCCTGGCATCCTGGTTGTCTGGCGTGGTGTCTCGGGCCTAAGAAGAGACATCTTCCAAGCCTGCCCAAGTCCTTTGTCAGGAAGGAAGCCTTCAGGTGAATGATGTTTTCATTTTAGGAAGTCACTGTCTGCTTTGTTTTAGGGAGCAGCGCCTTGGCGGCCACAAACTCTTTCAGATCTATCTTCCCAGCCCTTAACCTCTTTGTGCCTCAGTTTTTCAAGCTATAAAATGGGACTAACAGTATACCTAATTTAAAGGGTAATTCTGTGTAGAGTGCTGGCACGGTACTGGTTTATGGTAAATGCTCTGTGAGTGATCTGCTATTATTATTTATTATTACTGATGTTTGATCTCTTCGCTGTCAGTCACAGGGCTGCCCTTACGTTGATCAAACATGGTTGTGATCTCATTGTGTGTCTGAGGACCCTGTGACTTCTCAGCTCTTCAAGAGCAAGAGTCAGGTGTTAACATCACATCCCTGTCCTTTGCACAGTGTCTGGTCCATTCATGTTTGTTGAACTTGACTGGGGGAGGTTAGGTTTTATTGACTTGGAGATACTGCTGTCTTGTACCTTATTAGCTGGTGACACGTTGGGTGAAAGTGAAGTGTTAGTTGCCCAGTCACTTCTGACTCTTTGCAACCCCTTGGACTGTAGCCCATCAGGCTTCTCTGTCCATGGGATTCTCCAGGCAAGAATACCAGAGTAGGTTGCCATTCCCTTCTCTAAGAGATCTTCCTGATGGAGGAATCGAACCTGGGTCTCCTACATTCTTTACCGTCTGAACCACCAGGGAAGCCAAGGGCATTAAAAAGGCTGAAGTCTGTGGTTGACCTTCTAAATCACTGCTTTCCCTCTCCACTACCCTCAGAGGAGAGTCAGTGTTCACATTTATAGAGCAGATGGTCCATGGTAAGAAGAGTATGTGTGTGTGTGTGCACGTATGTGTATATATATACTACATGAGTAGTTAACGCAGTGCAGGTTAGGAGGGCATAGCAATGTGTGAGGAAAATAGCATGAAACATAGCCCTTGGGTAGAGTGAAGAGATCCAAGGGCCAGAGTTCTCTTTGTCTGTATGTTTTAGTCCCTGAGACAATCCCAATAACTCTATGTCCAGAGAAGCATGCCTAGAGTAATGCTTTCATTTTCCCTTCAGGATCTGACGGGGTCTGAGTTCTCTGCCCAGGCAGCCCGTCTCCTGCACCCTGTGGCCTACACCACTGCCGTCGTGCTTCTCCTGTGCCTCTTAGCGGTCATTGTCAGTTACATATACCATCACAGGTAAGACACAGAACTGTGACAGCAGAGGCCTGGGGACGTTATTTCATGTTTAATTAGAACAAAATTTGATCCTAATTTTATGCCTAATGTAATACCATGCTGTCCTTCCGAAGTAAGGGCAGTTACTTCAGAATCCCTCCAGGCCTCCTTCATGCAATTCAAGACATAAATAAAAAGTGCACGTGGTAATAAACTCATCTTCTGCAGCATTCCATCATCTTGCTGGGTTTTACCTAGCAAAGAACATGGAAATTATGTGCTGAGGAGTGGGGCATGGGGGGTGAGGTGAAGTGGAGCCTGGTTACCTGCAGAGGTGTCTTCCAGAACCAGACTGTGGTATTATTTCTATTTCATGAATTTTTGCCTGTTGTGATAGTCTCTTTTACAGATGGCATTTAAGAAAGTTTGTGGCATTTAAGTGTGGGATATAGTTTTTGTTAATTAAAGGCAAAGGTACAGAAATTTTTATTTTATGGTAAGATATAATGAACTGAAAGGATTTCCTAAGCAGAAATACACTTTCAAGAGGTTTTGCTAGAGTGTATTTTCCTCTTTAAGCTGGACATATATGACATTTCTTGACATTTAGTTAAGAAACAAGGAGATTTTGATATAAAAAAGAAAGACTTGAGCATTTCATTATGAAAGGCCACGAGGAATTGCATTGGTTGTTTAGACTGTGTTATCCTAGTAGGTCAGGAAAAATAGAGATTGGCACCTTGCAGAAATTTCTGGGAAGCAAACAAGTAATCCATCTGTCATAAGACATCATAACTAACAAAAGCAGACATATTTCTTATTATGGAGAATTTGTGTAGCCTTTAGTGGGTGTAGTAGTTCCATTTGACTTGTCTTTTTTAGTGTATAAAGTTAAATGTTAAACTGTATTGTGTTGAGGGATTTCTCAAAACGTGTGTGTGTGTGTGTGTGAAAGTATGTTTTAATAAAATGTTTACACATTTACATTTGGCCTTGTATGAATTAGGTATGTTAACTTGGAGATGTCCAGTTTCAAGTATATTAACCTGAGTATTAATTCTTTGCCTTTTCTTTTAACAGTTTGATTAGAATCAGTCTCAAAGGCTGGCACATGCTTGTGAATTTGTGCTTTCATATTTTTCTGACCTGTGTGGTCTTTGTGGGAGGAATAAGTCAAACTAGAAATGCCAGCGTCTGCCAAGCAGTAAGTCAAAGTGAAAAACTAAAATAAAATACTGGTATTAAAAAGTAATTTCATAAGTTTCATTAACTGTCAAAGGAAAATTGTTTCTTTAAAGCTTTTTTTCTTTAGCTAATTAATGTTAACCTGAATATTACTTAAATAATTCAGCAGTATACGTCAAGTTCTGGATTATCATTTCACAACTGGATATATGACTTATGGAGCTTGTCTTTGTGCTACTTGTTATGTCTGTTATAATGACAAACATTGAATTTAAAAAATTTATAAAATTATGATTTGGCTGAAAGAAGTAACATTTTCTGGCAGGATTTTAAAAATTATTTTATCTATTTATGGAAACAGGAATTATAAAAAGTTTCACTGTAATATATAAAAAGAAACTTCCTAGGTGTGGTAAATATGAGAAATTTAAAAATCTCCAAGTCTTAATTTCAAGTAAGTGATTACAAATGTAGCATTAGTAAACAGTATTCTTATAAGTATAAAAAAACAAAACTTCTTAATATATGAGTAGGAAATACATCAAATTGCATTTATTTGCTTATTATTTTCTATGATGAGTTCAGTTCAGTCACTCAGCCGTGACTGACTCTTTGTGACCCCTTGAATCACAGCATGCCAGGCCTCCCTGTCCATCACCAACTCCCTGAGTCTACTCAAACCCATGTCCATTGAGTCGGTGATGCCATCCAACCATCTCATTATCCTCTGTCGTCCCCTTCTCCTCCTGCCCTCAATCTTTCCCAACATCACAGTCTTTTCAGATGAGTCAGCTCTTTGCATCAGGTGGCCAAACTATTGGAGTTTCAGCTTCAGCATCAGTCCTTCCAATGAATATTTAGGACTGATTTCCTTTAGGATGGACTTGTTGGATCTCCTTGCTGTCCAAGGGACTCTCAAGAGTCTTTTCCAACCCCACAGTTCAAAAGCATCAATTCTTGGGCGCTCAGCTTTCTTTATAGTCCAACGCAAATCCATACATGACCACTGGAAAAATCATAGCCTTGATGAGACGGACCTTTGTTGGCAAAGTAATGTTTCTGCTTTTCAATATGCTGTCTGGGTTGGTCATAACTTTCTTTCCAAGGAGTAAGCCTCTTTTAATTTCATGGCTGGAATCACCATCTGCAGTGATTTTGGAGCCCCCCAAAATAAAGTCAGCCAGTGTTTCCCCATCTATTTGCCATGAAGTGATGGGACTAGATGCCATCATCTTAGTTTTCTGAATGTTGAGCTTTTTTTTTTTTTTTAATTTTTTTATTTATTATTTTTTTTTAATGAATGTTGAGCTTTAAGCCAACTTTTTCACTCTCCTCTTTCACTTTCATCAAGAGGTTCTTTAGTTCTTCACTTTCTGCCATAAGGGTGGTGTCATCTGCATATCTGAGGTTTATTAATATTTCTCCCACCAATCTTGATTACAGCTTGTGCTTCCTCAGCCCAACGTTTCTCATGATGTACTCTGCATATAAGTTAAATAAGCAGGGTGACAATATACAGCCTTGATGTACTCCTTTTCCTATTTGGAACCAGTCTGTTGTTCCATGTCCAGTTTTAACTGTTGCTTTCTGACCTGCATACAGGTTTCTCAAGAGGCAGGTCAGGTGGTCTGGTATTCCCATCTCTTTAAGAATTTTCCACAGTTTATTGTGGTCCACATAATCAAAGGTTTGGCCTAGACAATAAAATAGAAATAGATGTTTTTCTGGAACTCTCTTGCTTTTTTTGGTCATAGCAAACAAGTGTCACATAGAAATTCAGAGTTCAGACTACCTGGATTTGGATGTCAGTTCTGCTTTTTCCAGTATTTTTATGGGCAATTTGTTTAACTTTTTTAATTGCAGATAATGAGATCTACTCTCATGACGAATTTCTAAGTGTGTTGTATGGTGATTAACTCTGAAGACATACAGCAGATCTTAAGAACTTTTTCATCTTGCATAGCTGTAACTAGACCCATGAAACAGCCACCTCCCCCCCTTCTTCCCCTCACCTCCTGGCCCCACCATTCTACTTTCTGTCTATGATCTTGACTTCATTAATACCTTATATAAGTGGAATCATGCAGTACTTTTCCTTCCATGATTAACTTATTTAATTTAACATAATATCCTCAAGGTTCATTCATATTGTAGTATGTGACAGGATTTCTTGCTTTTTAAGACTGAAAATGGATGTCATTGTATGTATGCACCATATTTTCTTTATCCATTCATCTATCAACAGACATTTAGGTTGTTTCCAGCTCTTGAATGTTGTAACACTGCAGTGAACATATGACTACAATTATCTTTGATCTGGATATCAATGTTTAACATTTCTGTGTCTCAATTTTCTCACCTGTTTAAGTTGGGAGTAATAATTGAGTTGTCAAATGCTGTGACTGTTTACATTAGAAAAGCTAAAGTAATTTATAGATAAATTATTAGAAAAATAGGAAAACTTAGTTTCCTATCTATGATTTTTTTAATGTAGTTTAATAGAAGTGTGCTGTTAGTATGCAGAAATGTAACCAAGAGAAAATGTAATTATTGAGAAGGTAACATTTATGTAGTTCTAACATATCAAGTACTTAGAAATAAAAAACATTCAAGATTTTCAGGTAAAATTTTAATGTATATTAAAGAAGACCTAAATAAATGGAAAAATACACTAGGCCTAAGGATAGGAAAAGTTAAAAGTCAAAGAGTTAGTAGTTCCTCCTAAATTAATCTGTAGATAAGAGAATTTTTCATGAAACTCAATAAAATGGTCTTTAAATTTATATGAAAGGAAAGAAAGGGCAACAATAAGTTAAGACACTTCTGAAAAATAATAGAGTCGGAAGCCTTCTCACCTCCCAAACTGTTGAGGCTGTTGGAATTAAAGCTGGGCATTAGAGTAGGGAATAGATAGATTGACCAACACAGGAGAATAGCAGCCTTGGAAGCAGACCCGTGCAGAGCTTTGGCATGAGACAGATGTTACGTGTCTCATCAGCTAGGTAAAGACAGACCGCTGTCCAGTTAAGGGAGCTGGGGAAAACCCATTTGGAAAAAAGATTAAAGTGGATCTGTACTTCATGCCATGTTAAAAAAGTCAGCTTTGGGTAGATTAAATATTACAAGTCTAAATGAAAGTGTTAAAATTTATATTAGAAAATATCATAATCCTTTGGATAAGGAGGGATTTCTTAAATATGACTAGAAAAGAAAAGATGTACTTTTGACTAAATTAAAAATAATATCTTTTTCTTAAAAAAGCAAAGAGTCCTAAGGAAAGTGAAAAGACAAGTTCCACATTAGAAGGCATTATTCTTAGTACATATGGGCTTCCCTGGTGGCTCAGATGGTAAAGACTCTGCCTGCAATGTGGGAGAGACCTAGAGAAGGGAAGATCCCCTGGAGAAGGGAAAGGCTACCCACTCCAGTGTTCTGGCCTGGAGAATTCCACGGACTGTATGGTTCATGGGGTCACAAAGAGTCAGACACGGCTGAGCGACTAAGCACATCACAGCACAAGTTCTCAATACATAACCACTGACAGAGCATTAGAATTAAAAAAATATATATATTAAAAACTAACCGGTGAGAAGCCACTAACAGCGCAGTTGGAGAAGTGGTGAGAGTAACAGGCATTTCATAACAGAGTAGACACAGGGCCAGGGTACACGGCGTTGGTGGTCATGGAGATGCAAATTCAGGTTGCTACCATAGTATGCCTTTTCTGTCAGCAAAACTTAAGCCCAGCAGTGCCAAGTACTGAAGAACATGTGGACCCACATATTTTATACATACTGGGTAGGAATATAAGCAGGTAACTCTGGGAGACTTTATGAAGCCTCTACAGGTAAACATTCTCACAGTCCCACTCCAGGGCTTAGAGTGAGTGCCTGTGAATATCCATAGCAGCCCTCTACACAGGAGCAGAAACCTGGAAGCAACCCAAGTGCCCGTCACTGAGAGAGTGAATGAATAAATGGTGATATTATGCAAGAGTCAAAATTAATGAATTACAACAAGGTATAGCAGTGTGAGTCAGTCTCAGGAATATAAGTGAAAAAATTAAGTTCCATAAATTACATTCACTCTGATAATCTTTCTTTATAAAGATAAACAAAACTAAAATGAAACCGTATACTTTTAATGAAAATATATGTAGGTGCCGTAAAACCGTATAAATAAGAAAGAAAGCAAAGGGATAATAAACATAGGATAAACGGTGATGATTCCCTTGGGGGAAGGGGTTCTTATGTGCTGATACAGGCTTTTGTCAAGATCTTACCTTTTGTCTTATTAATAGATTTGTGGACACATAATATTAATAACAACTATTTAAGTTACTAAATAAAGGCAGGCCACGCTTGTGTGCTTGGCTCAGTCATTAGAATGTGTCATTAACCTAAGGCTGATGATGAATCCAATGTTTTCTTCATGTAAAACAGTTTCAAATATGTATGTGTGTGTATATATAAGAATTGTTGAGGGAATTAAATGACTCCAGAGTACCACGCACGCAGTAAGTGCTCAGTAAATGTAAGCTATTACTACGACTGTTATTGGTATAATTATCTCTTAGTTGTGCAGAGTATTCCCCTGTATTAGGGCCATTACTATACATCTGAAATCAAACTTGTTTGAAGCCTACAAAAAGTTAGTTGGATCCCAAATCAACATAATACGTGTACAAAAGATAGTGCTTCTCTTTTCTCAGTATTTTCTCCCTCCTTCACCTGGGTGACTCCCATTTACTTTGTAGGTCTCAGTTTACTGTTTTAGAGATGCAGTCCCTCCACCTCTTCCTCTCGTTTCCTCTGCTGCTGATTAACATTCCATGGTGCCTGCAAAACTTTGTAATTGACTGGCATTTACCTATTTATTGTCCCTGGATTTGAAGCTCTACAGGGACGGGGAGTATACCAATTCAGTTCACCAGTGTTCATCCAAGAACCAGTATAAGACATGATGCATAGTCAGTGCTCAGCAGATACTGGGCAAATGAACAAAAAAGGCCTCTCTTTGCAAATAGTAGAACTTGTTCAACCCTGGAGTTGTTTTGAACATAGACTATTAGAGTATTAGAGTACTCAACTATTAGAGTATTCAGTGGTGATAATAGTCTCAATTCTATCTAAAAATACTCATTGATTTCTGGAAGTAGACACATAAATTTATTTCATTAAGAAAATGAACAGAAAGAGGCCATAGTAGAAATGACTGCCTTTCATCATCCTGAATGGTATTTTATAGCATTTTTAGAATGAAAAGGATAGGAAAGTGCATGGGATTTTCAGGGCCTCAAGAATGAATGTCTGTTAGGTAAAGAATTACCTGAAAAAGTGTGGGGTGGGCAGGCTTCTAGATGTTTTCGTATGTTGTTTTCTTCTGTTTTTTTACAGTGTTCTTCCTCTGTGAAAGACATAACATCATTCTTATTATTTCTGACTCAGACATGACTTGCTTCACTTTATTTTTCTATTGCTTATTCAGTTAGTAGCCAGCTATGTCTGCCAGAATGGCCTGTGTGACTCGTCTCTTAACCTCAGTTCAGCTCAGTCTCTCAGTCATGTCCGACTCTTTGCGACCCACGGACTGCAGCATGCCAGGCTTCCCTGTCCATCACCAACTCCCAGAGCTTGCTCGAACTCATGTTCATCATGAACAAACCTAGTGGTGATGGTTTGTTCATTCAGTTGTGTCTGGCTCTTTGTGACCCCATGGACTGTACCTGCCAGTCTCCTCTGGCCACGGGATTTCCCAGGCAAGAAATGCTGGAATGGGTTGCCATTTCCTTCTCTAGGGACCTTGCCAACCCAGAGATCAAACCTGGGTCTCCTGCATTTCAGGCAGATTCTTTACCTACTTAGACACCTGGAAAGCCCCTTAACCGAGTAGGGGCTTCATGGTCTGCAAAATAATGGGGTGGGCTCGTCTTCCATCTCTAAAACTGAACCCTGAAACGTACATCTTCTACGTGTGTTTCGTATGTGCACGTGCTCAGTGTTGTCCTTGGCATATCTCCCTTTTAGAGCTCGTGTATTTTATGAATGGTGTGAACAGGCTCTAATACAGTTTCTTCCCTGAAGTAATTGGCTGAGGTTATTAAAGGCCCCACCAGCCAGGGGCTTCCCACTCTGGTTCTTATGTCATCCTTTCTGGGTGGTGACATGGGTGCATGCTGTAGGCTTGAACTTTCTTTTGCAAAAGGAGCCAAAGGGGAACTGAGAAGTTGAGTGATAGAGTAGAAGAGGCTGTTGACTCAACAGGGTTTGGAAGAGATCTGGGTTCTGGGTCAGGATGTGCTGCCAGATAACCGTGTGCTCGTTAGTTTTCTGGTCCTTGGTTTCCTAGCTACGCAGTGGAAGGATTTGGCTGCAAATATTCAGGATACTGTGTTGCTCTACCACGCCACGATTTCGTCTGTTAACTGTCATGCCAGCTGACTCTCTCAGGTGCCTTCTGGTCTCTGCTATCCCGGGAACTGCTGCAGGGGCACATAGGGTACACAGGGAAGGATTCAGTCCATGGATGTTAAGAGCTTTCTACTTGCCAGCTACTGCAAGTGTGTTAGCTTTCACGTTAACCCTAGGGGGTAGTTCTTACTCATATTTTGTTAGTACTAAAATTGAGTCTTAGAAAATTGAAATAATTTGCCCCAAGTCTAGGGCCTTTGGGTGGCAGAGCCCTGATTCAAATGACAGTCTCTTTGAGTATTCCTTGCCAATTCCCACCCTTAACACTGCCTTCTTATTATTGAGAACCAGGATGATGTAATAGAGTCACAGGTTTGGGGTTTGAGTTGCTGCCCCACCACTGACCATGTGACCTCTGGAGGATGATTTCACTTCTTTCAGCCTCCATCTCCTTGTCTGTAGCACTAAGTGAATGGTGACACTAAGAGGATAAAATAGATTGTCTGATACGTTTTGGCGTATATAGCAGGCTTTCAGTAGTGGATGCTCTTAATTTTTATATATATTTTTATCACACTGTGAGTATTAAAGATGATTTTTTTTTTGCATACTTGCTGTTTATGGTGCACTATTGTAGGTTTTGTTGGTGGTTAAAAACCCGACTGTTACAATATCTGGTCTCTGGAATGTGGATGTTTATGGTTAGGTAACATATAAAGCCCAACTCTTCAAGATAATTTCTTGTATCCATTTTGCAGCTTTGAAAATTGATGTCTTGAGGTAAGGTGACTTTCTTAAGTTCTAATCTGTTGCATTTAATGAATCATTTACATGCCCTATAAATTAGATTTTTCCAAACTATTTACAAATTTCCCACATGTATCTGATTTATTTGGCAGAAATTGTGACAGTGTGGTTATATTTCAAGTATAGCCCAAGTGTCTGATGGAGAATAAAATAGGAAGCACGTACGTGTGCTCAGTTGTGTCCGACTCTTTGCGACCCCTTGGACTGTAGCCTACCAGGCTCCCCTATCCATGGAATTTTTCATACAAGAATGCTGGAGTGAGTTGCCATTCCCTTCTCCAGGAGATCTTCCCAAGCTAGGGATCAAACATGCGTCTCTTGCGTCTCCTGCATTGGCAGGTGAATTCTTTACTGCTGAGCCATGTGGGAATCCCAAAATAGGAAGCAGCTCCTTCCAAAAGATAGGAACGCCATTGCTGCTAGACCAGATCTCAGTGCCTCCTTTGTCTTACGGAACATTTGGTGATTTGCTTATGTGACTGTTCCCAGGTGCCATCAGACCCCTAAAATTCCACTATTGGTAATAATTGTTAAACTGGAAGGCTTTAGTGTCTTTTAAGTATAAACACTTCTCTGCAAATTTTGAAATGCCATAGGAAACACTTTAAAATCTAAAGGTTGAGTTTTATCTCTTAGATCTAAAACAAGAAAATTCTCCATCTTGGACCTCCTGTGTTGAAAATATTTTTAACTTCTGTTTTGAAGCTTATTTACAGCCTTGTCTCATTCTTTTGACCTCTACATCAGAGAAAACGGTAGAAACAGTAGAGGATACCATTTTGAGTCAATATCATTGATTGGTTTTGAATGTTTTGGTTTTTATGCACCAAATCCAATTACACTATTTTTATTTACATTTGATGTGACTCCAGATAGCTCAGAGGGTTATTTTATGCTTTTTGTTCCACTTACATCTGTAAGCTTTGCTTTTATTGTGCAGTGAGTAAAACTAATAGGAACCACAGAGCATGTTTTCTGCTTAAGAAGAAAATAATGTGGGGACTTCGCTGGTGGTCCAGTGGTTAAGAATCCATGTTTCCATTGCAGGAGACATAGGTTCGATCACTGATTGGGGAACTAAGATCCCCTGTGTTACGCCCAAAATATAAATAAAAAAAATTAAATTAAAAAAAATTTTAAAAGATGAAGATACTCTGACCCTCTGGTTTGGCCAGGCTGGATCACCCTCCTGGCCCTTTCAGTCATTGAGAGGACAGTGACTTCCCTGGACAAGTGACCACCCTAGTTTTTGCCCTGCAAAATAATCTGTGTACTCCATGTTAACAAGTTTAATGAGATTCATGTCTCATTAACATGAGCCTTAGACAGCAGTCTAGATGCTTCTGTTACTTAACTAGGATTGATGATGTTAGTCAGTTTGATTTTCTTGAGATTGGAGAGTCGTCCTTTTTGAATTAAAAAGTTTTTTTTTTTGAAAATTTTCATTGATAGAATTTTACCTGTAATCATTGTGTTAAAAGAAAGGATCAAAAGATAGAATTAGATAAGAAAATAGAATTATGTCCTCGCTGTTCCAATGACCCATCTATTTTTCTTAAAATAGATTTTAAACCTCTCTTACCCTATATTTATCTTTATCTAGAATTTTATCTTTAACTGCTGTTGCTTCAAACACAGTTCACGAGGTAAACGTGCCCCCCGTCATCCCTCTGGAGGGAACTCAGTGTCATCATTTACCTATATTGCAGTTTGCCATTGTCTTTCGAGTACTTATTATGTCCCAGATATTGTGCCCTTTCAGTCCCTACAAAAACCCCTAGGGTGCTCACGGATAGTCTTTCTACTATTCAAATGAGTAACATTAATTTCGAGAATGTTGACGTTATTTTCTTAAAACCATACTCCTAATAATAATAAAAATATTGTTGTATTTTTAACCACATATTATGTACCAAGCAAAGTGCTAAATGCTTTATATAGGGTGTCCTATTTAAAGCCTTATGGTACTTTTAATATTATCCTAGGTTTACAAATGAGAACAGTGCTTGAGATATTATGCGAGTTTGCTAAGGTGTCACAGGGGGTAGATTGTGATTTTAAAACCGCAAAATAGTTAATTCCAGAGCTCACTCATTTCAAATAATCACCAATCTGTTATACTGCTCACTTGCCATCCATTTTGATACATAAAAGCTCTGAATTAGAACTATTCAGGTCTCTGACTCCAAAATTCATTCTCTGTGTGCTGTGACTTTTGCCCTCCAGTTACCCTTGATGTCCCCCTGATAGCTCAGTTGATAAAGAAGCCGCTTGCAATGCAGGAAACCCCAGTTCAATTCCTGGGTTGGGAAGATCCCCTGGAGGAGGGATGGGCTACCCACTCCAGTATTCTTGGGCTTGTCTTGTGGCTCGGCTGGTAAAAGAATCCACCTGCAGTGCGGGGACCTGGGTTCGATCCCTGGGTTGGGAAGATCCCCTAGAGAAGGGAAAGGCTACCCACTCTAGTATTCTGCCCTGAAGAATTTCGTGGACTGTATAGTCCATGGGGTCTCAAAGAGTCAGACACGACTGAGCAACTTTCATTTTCACTCTCAATTACCCTTGACGACTGCATTCCTCTTTAAAATAGACTTTAGGAACTCAACTCTAATTTATAACATAGCATCTATGGGAAACATGGCTTTGGTTTACTGTTGTCCAGGAATTAATTCCATGGTATGTTTAGTGTCATCTTGGATATAAATTGTAGTCTATGGGCCTCCTGCGTTCAACTATAGATTCAGTCCTCTGTTATATGTCTGTTGGAGTGTTTTCTTTGTTCATTAGCAGGCAAAGGAATGGATCATTAGAATATACCTTCGTACAGTTTTTGACTCAGATATTCGAAATAACTTACCAATATTTTTGAGAAAGCTTACTGGCAATTATTATATTTTAATTGTAAAGGGGAATTTTTTTTTTCATTTTACTTCATGTATTCTTCAATCTTCTTTCTAGGTTGGAATAATTCTTCATTATTCCACTCTTGCTACAGTACTATGGGTGGGAGTGACAGCTCGGAACATCTACAAACAAGTCACTAAAAAAGTTAAACGATGCCAGGATCCTGATGAGCTGCCACCTCCACCAAGACCAATGCTCAGGTATCTAATGTCTTTGTGTACTATCTTCTATTAAATGTCCACACATATTAAATTTAATGAAGTATGGGCATAACAAAAAATTGCTGAGTGAACTTTGGAAAGTGAAAGAGTGGACTTGAAAGCAGCCTTGCAGCTGGGAGTTCTTTGTGAAGTTCTGTATCCTCTCTTGTCTTTCTGTCTCTTCTGGACAGTGGGAATGATTCTCTTTAATAGACTTGTTGTGAAGCATAAGTGACTTAATGTGTAAAGCACTTCAGACTGACAGTACTGGACATGGAATAGACTCTGAAAATGCTAGTTGTTTTTATTCCCTTGAGGTCATTTAGTAGATTTCGATCTTTTCAAGTATATGTCAGTGTCGTTATTCTCCAAGAAATAAAATGGTGTCGTGCCATTCCTAATATCATAATTTAAATCAGTTGTCAATGAGTTATTATTCTGGATGAGTAGAAGTCGGTGGGTAGAAGACCTGCCCTTGAGGTCCTTACAGTCTGTGAGGAGGCAGGTGTGAGAAGAACTATTGCAGCTGGGTAAGAGCTGGAGTGGGAAGTGCATGCTCTGAAAGGCCGGAAAGGAACTGTGACTCTGAGGGGTCAGGGAGAGTGGGGGCCTATTAAGAATTGCTTGACCACCACATAAAGAGCAGAGGTGGCACTTCTGATACAGGGTCATATGGCAAGCTGAACAGATTTGAGAAATGCAGTTTGACTGTGGCTGGAGCCGAGGGTTTATGGTGTAGAGTAGCATGATTCAGAGTAAAAGCTGACTTTCAGGCTTTAGAGGGCCAGATTACATTGTGGGCTGTACATTAGAATGCCTGAAAGTAGGAGGCATCTACAAATAATTCCTCTGAGGTCGTTAGGGGATCCCCATGAGTACTGCATAGGGTCTTCTACACATTTCAGAATTGGGAAAGGAGTACTTCAAGGCTGTGTATTGTCACCCTTTCTTATTTAACTTATATGCAGAATACATCATGCTAAATGCCAGGCTGCATGAAGCACAAGCTAGAATCAAGATTGCCAGAAGAAATATCAACAACCTCAGGTATACAGATGGCACCACCTTTATGGCAGAAAGCAAAGAACTAAAGAGCCTCTTGATGAAGGTGAAATAGGAGAGTGAAAAAGCTGAAAATTCAGCATTCAAAAAACTAAGATCCTGGGCCTTCCCCAGTGGCCCAGTGGTTGAAACTCTGTGCTTCCAGTGCAGCGGGCATGGGTTCAATCCCTGATCAGGGAACTAAGATCCCACACGCCACACAGCACAGCCCAAAAGTAAAAATTAAAAAAAACAAAAAACTAAGATCCTGGCATCCAGTCCCATCACTTCATGGCAAGTAGATGGTGAAACAGTGGAAACAGTGACAGGCTTTACTTTCTTGGAATCACTACAGATGGTGACTACAGCCATGAAATTAAAGATGCTTGCTCCTTGGGGGAAAAGCTATGACAAACCTAGACAGCATATTAAAAAGCAGAGATTTTGCCAACAAAGGTCTATGTAGTCAGTGCTATGGTTTTTCCAGTAGTCGTGTACAGATGTGAGAGTTAGACCATAAAGAAGGCTGAGCGCTAAAGAATTGATGCTTTTGAACTGTGGTGTTGGAGAAGATTTTTGAGAATCCCTTCTATTGCAAGGAGATCCAACCAGTCCATCCTAAAGGAAATCAGTCCTAAATATTCGTTGGAAGGACTGATGCTGAAGCTGAAGCTCCCAATACTTTGGCCACCTGATGGGAAGAACGGACTCATTAGAAAATACCCTGATGCTCGGAAGGATTGAAGGCGAGAGGAGAAGGGAATGACAGAGGATGAGATGGTTGGATGGCATCACTGACTGGATGGACATGAGTTTGAGCAAGCTCTGGGAAATGGTGAAGGACAGGGAAGCTTAGCGGGCTGCAGTCCATGGGGTCACCAAAAGTCAGACACGGCTGAGTGACTGAACAACAGATGAGGACTGCAGCCGGCCCAGTGGCATGGAGGTCAGAGAGGGCACGTGTTCAGAAACTTGAGGCAGTTTCCCTAGGAGTGATGACTAGCTGCATTTGGGAGCTCTGTATGGAATTTGAAGGTGGCTGCAGGTTGTCTGCTCCAGTTGGCTAGGGTCCTTCTGCAGATGGTGTATCCATCAACTGAGAAAGTCACAGGGGAAACGTGGGTGGGGGGACCCAGGGAGGGGAAGCACAGGGGAAGTGGGCTCACCCATAGTTTCTCATGGAATGTCTACATTTTGGGAGTCTGGTGCTCAGCAGAGAGGACACACTACGTGTCCTCTGGACAGGACAGGAGATGTGTTCACATGTGTTCATTGAAGCAGTGATAAGAAACGAGCTCTCCCAGGGAGACTTCAGTTAAGAATGATCCCTGGGCCATATCAGTGTTGAGTAGATGGGCCATAGCAGATAAAGGGAAGAACTGAAAGAGAACAGTGAAGATTGAGTGGAGAGTGGTTCAGTGAGCAGCAAGGGACAGCAGGAGTGCTCGGCCACAGCCGGATTCTAGGATGCGATTTGACACCCTTGTCAGTGGTGTTAAACAGACTGAAGGGGATATGGTGTTTGGTTAAGAGACAGGAATCCCATCCTCATGCAGCTGTTCGTTTCTGTTGGGTTTCCTTTCTGTTAGGTGATTAAAAACACAAAGGGTCATTTTCACTATCATTATTCGGAATTCTTTATCAGGTAGACTTCCTATCTCCTCGTCTTTTGTTTGGTCTGGAGGACATTTATCCTGTTCCTTTACGTGCTGGGTATTTCTCTGCCTTTTCATCTTGTTTATCTTGCTGTGTTGTCCCTTTATTGTGGGGGTTCCTCACTATGGGTGGGGTTGGATGTGTGGTTTGTCAAAGTTTCCTGGATGGGAAAGCTTGTGTGTTCTGGTGGGTGGATCTGGGTTTCCTCACTTTAACTAGCAATGGAGTGTCCAGTAAAGAGTTTTGAGGTGTCGGTGTAAGCAAGGTGAAAAGACAGCCTTCAGAATGGGAGAAAATAATAGCCAATGAAGCAATGGACAAACAATTAATCTCAAAAATATACAAGCAACTCCTGCAGCTCCATTCTAGAAAAATAAACGACCCAATCAAAAAGTGGGCCAAAGAACTTAACAGACGTTTCTCCAAAGAAGACATAAAAATGGCTAACAAACACATGAAAAGATGCTCAACATCACTCATTATCAGAGAAATGCAAATCAAAACCACAATGAGGTACCACTTTACACCAGTCAGAATGGTTGCCATCCAAAAGTCTACAAGCAATAAATGCTGGAGAGGATGTGGAGAAAAGGGAACCCTCTTACACTGTTGGTGGGAATGCAAACTAGTACAGCCACTATGGAAAACAGTGTGGAGGTTCCTTAAAAAGCTGCAAATAGACCTTCCATATGACCCAGCAATCCCACTGCTGGGCATATACACCGAGGAAACCAGAATTGAAAGAGCCACGTGTACCCCAGTGTTCATCGCCGCATTGTTTACAATAGCCAGGACATGGAAGCAACCTAGATGCCCATCAACTGACAAATGGATAAGAAAGCTGTGGTACATATATACAATGGAATATTACTCGGCATTAAAAAAAAATTCATTTGAATCAGTTCTACTCAGGTGGACGGAACTGGAGCCTATTATCCAGAGTGAAGTAAGCCAAAAGGAAAAACAACAATACAGTATACTAATGCATATATATGGAATTTAGAAAGATGGTAACGAGAACCCAGCATGCGAGACAGCAAAAGGAATGCAGATGCATAGAACAGACTCGTGGACTCTGTGAAAGAGGGCAAGGGTGGGATGATATGGGAGAATGACATTGAAACATGTTAATTATCATATGTGAAATCAATCACCAGCCCTGTGTTGATGCTTGGGGCTGGTACACCGGGATGTCCCAGGGGGAGGGAGTCGGGAGCGGGGAGAGAGGGGGGTTCTGGAGGGGGAGCATGTGTAGATCCATGGCGGTTTCATGTTACTGTATGGCAAAACCAACACAATAAAGTAAAGAAAATTAAAAAAAATAAAATAAAAACACAAAGGGTTTAGTAAAAGGCAGCCTGAGCTCCAAAGCCTATGTAGTCCTCTGTGGCCGGCAGGTACGCCCTTTGCTTTAGACGGTCAGGTTCACCCTGTAGGCTGCCCTCCTTACCCCAGGTTCTGGAACTTAAGGAAACTCAGCATCTGGACTACTTGGAGGATGGGCAGGGACTTGTCTTGAGTCTGCTGGCCCCAGAGAGGGCAGTTTCAGTTGCACGGTAGGTCGGAAGTGGCGGCACCTCACAATAAAGCTGAGCACATCTTGGTGCTGTTGTTGGCAGGTGTTTGTCAGCAAAGGGAGCAAAAAGGAAGTTGGCAGTTGAAGGAAAAGTTTAAGAAGGTGGAGAAAACATCAGCATACATGTAGGCTGGAAGGAAGAAGCGATGGAGAAGTGGATTTAAAGCTTTAAAATAAGGGTTAGTTGGTAGCAGGCAGTCCTGGAGTGGAGATGGGGAAGGAGTGGCAGAGAGTACTGTGTAACTCGAGACAAATTTGGAGGAACTGATGCTGCTTTGTCTGATCAGAAGCAGCTATGAGTTAGTTCAACAGGAAAAAGGGCAGGGTCCCAAATGTTTGCCTTCCTCTAATCTGTGGAATAAAAGACATGGTTATAGTTTTTTTGGGAGTATTTAGCTGTCTTTTTTAGCAATAATATCATATTGAAGATTTTCAGTACCCGTAAGCATGACTAAGAAAAAAATATATGGGAAAATGCGTTGTGAACATTGCCTTTTTCCAGCCAATTCAGCATGTGGACCGTGTCTCTGGACCTGGCGAATGCATAGTTAAGACTGGCTGTACCCAGGGGTAGCTCACCAGGCCAGGAAGTTACCTAGGATCTTTTCAGAGAAGCTGCTTCCCTCTGCCCCAGAAGTTGTTCTTCAGAGGACCACTCTGTCTCCCTCAGTTCCTCCCAGCTGGTTTGTGGGCAGTTGGTGAGGAAGGGCCCAAGCTCTGTGGGCAGCTGGGATCCAGGTACCTTCCTTACTCCCATTTCAGCAGACTGAGGATAAGCGTACACAGCAGCAGGACGTCAGATCTAGCAGGTCCTGCTAAGCATTAATATGTAGGTCTGGCCGGGCATTAATGAATAAACAACTTTGCTACATTTTTTAGTGTGAACAATGGCACAGTGGAATCTTCAAGTCCATTTTGCAGTGGACTAACTTTCTGTTCCACTGGCTAAATCTAAAAGAAACATACACTAAAGCCTCACCTGCAGGAACTGGGTGTTACTTCGCCTGCCCACAGGGTGGCAGAAGCTGATCAGCTTTCCTTCTACTCAAGCTTGGTAGATTTGCTTTTTTAAACTAAAGAAATCTAGAATAAATGAAAACTTTCAAAAAATGTTACTGTTAACAAATGAGCCTGCAAATGTTAACCTCTCTTGAATTATTGAAGTGGTGATTAATCTTTAGGGAATAACTTCTGCAGAAATGAGATCCTACAGTGTGTACACTTGAACAAATTAGATTGATGAGCTGTTGTTCCCATCGTTGCCCCTTCTAGGTTCTACCTGATTGGTGGTGGTATACCCATCATAGTTTGTGGCATCACTGCAGCAGCAAACATCAAGAATTACGGCAGTCGGCCAGACGCGCCCTAGTGAGTATTCAGTGTTCTCTGTGTACCTGAGTTGGTTGCTTCTCTTTGTTTTTTTTTCTCATATTTATTTATTTTCTTTACATTATCGTGTTGGTTTGGCCATACATTGACATGAATCCCCCATGGGTATACATGTGTTCCCCTTCCAGAACCCCCTCCCGGTTGCTTCTCTTTGAACTGTTTCCCAGGCACTAAAGCTTACTGCAACTTTTTAAACAGTTTCTTGACATATGGAGCATCTGAGCTTGTTCTCCGTTTTCTTTCCTAGTTGCTGGATGGCATGGGAACCCTCCTTGGGAGCCTTCTATGGGCCCGCCAGCTTCATCACTTTCGTAAACTGTATGTACTTTCTCAGCATATTTATTCAGTTGAAAAGACACCCTGAGCGCAAATATGAGCTGAAGGAGCCCACCGAGGAGCAGCAGCGGCTGGCAGCCAATGAAAACGGAGAAGTCAGTCATCAGGATTCCATGTCTCTGTCCCTGATTCCCACCTCAGCCCTAGAAAATGAACACACCTTCCATGCTCAGCTTCTGGGGGCCAGCCTTACCTTGCTCTTATATGTCGCCCTGTGGATGTTTGGGGCCTTGGCTGTTTCTTTGTATTACCCTTTGGACTTGGTTTTTAGCTTCTTTTTTGGAGCCACGTGTTTGAGCCTCAGCGCCTTCATCGTGGTTCACCACTGTGTCAACAGGGAGGATGTCCGGCTCGCGTGGATCATGACTTGCTGCCCAGGACGGAGCGCCTACTCAGTGCAGGTCAACGTACAGCCCCCCAGCTCCAGCGGGCCGAGCGGGGAGGCTCCCAAGTGCACCAACAGCAGTGCAGAGTCTTCGTGCACAAACAAGAGTGCTTCGAGCTTCAAAAACTCCTCCCAGGGCTGCAAGTTAACCAACTTGCAGGCTGCCGCGGCCCAGTGCCACGGCAATTCCCTACCTTTGACTGCCACGCCTCAGCTCGACAATAGTCTGACAGAACATTCAGTGGACAACGACATTAAAATGCACGTGGCGCCTTTAGAGGTTCCCTTTCGAACAAATGTGCACCCAAGCCGCCATCATAAAAACAGAAGTAAAGGGCACCGGGCCAGCAGACTCACGGTCCTCAGAGAATACGCCTACGACGTCCCCACGAGCGTGGAAGGCAGTGTGCAGAATGGCCTGCCGAAAAGTCGGCTGGGCAGTAACGAGGGACACTCTCGGAGTCGGAGGGCGTACTTAGCCTACAGAGAGAGGCAGTACAACCCCCCCCAACAAGATAGCAGTGACGCCTGTAGCACGCTTCCCAAAAGCAGCAGGAATTTTGAAAAGCCTGTTTCGACTAGTAGTAAAAAAGATGCAGTAAGGAAGCCAACTGTAGTTGAACTTGAAAGTCAGCAGAAGTCTTATGGCCTGAACTTGGCCATTCAGAACGGACCAATCAAAAGCAGTGGGCAGGAGGGACCCTTGCTGGGTACAGATAGCACTGGCAATGTGAGGACTGGGTTATGGAAACACGAAACTACTGTGTAGCGTTGGTGAGCTTCCTGGGTAAGCAATCCCTATAAACTGTGATAGTCACATTCCTTTAAGCTATGAACGTGTAAAAGCAGACTGTTTACAGCCACCTTAGGGATTCAAAAGAATTTTGAATAAACTTTTAAGTTTTGGATTTTGTGTATTTTATATCCCCCAAGTGTTGTTTTTTTATGAATTTTGGAAAAAGCCTCCAAAACAATGTTTCAGTTGTTAAAGCACCAGCAAGACATTTTGGGAATCTGAAATGTAATTTTCTTGAAATCTGTAATATCTACTTAACGTTTCAGGCTTGTATTTAATACAATAAATAGGTGTTTGTCATTGTGTCAGTCTTAAAACATTTTTACATTTTACAGTCCCAGAAGCATTTAGTTCTAATTTAATGAAGTTTGTGCATTGAGATAGTTTAGGCAGAATTATACATAAATCAGTTATCAAATTTTTTACATGATTAGCGTCACTGATGATGGCATGTAAATCAAATGGCTTTTGGAGTGACGTATTTTGTAAATACTGCTTTAAATACTGTACTTTTTTTTTTTTTTTGAAAATGCAAATACCTAAAAACTTTTCCTAAATTACATTATTTTCACCCTATCACTTTGGTCTTATTAATACTACTTTTTTATATTTTTGTGGCTTTTCAGTGGTTTATATATTGGTTTACTTATGTTTTTTTCAAACACAAGTTATTGGGTTTTTTTTTTTCTTTTTTTAAAAAATATTTATTTGGCTGTGCTGGGTCTCAGTTGTGGCATGTGGGATCTTTAGTTGCTATTTGGCTTCGCTGGGTCTCAGTTCCAGCATGCAAGATCTTCACTTGTGGCATATAAACTCTTTAGTTGCAGCATGTGGGGATCTAGTTCCTTGACCAAGGATCAAACCCAAGATCCCTGTACTAGGAGCAAAAAGTCTTAGCCACTGGAGCACCAACGAGATCCCTGTTATTTCTTGTTAATTGAAGTATAATTTGACTTACAATATTATATTAGTTTCAGGTATACCACATTGGGATTTTATATTTTTATACATTATGAAGACAATGATCACCACAGTAAGTCTAGGCTACCATTTGTCATTATAAAAGCACTTAAACTATTGTTGATTGTATTCCCTATACTATACATTGCATCCCCATGACTTACTTGTTTTTTAACTGAATTTTGTGCCTGTTAATCCCCTTCCCATATATGAACCTGAATGAAGAAGAGTTATCATATAAGATTCACATTCACTTATTTTGGCTTCTTCAGTGTTGGCTCTTTTGTGTTGGCAATTACTTTGTCCTTAAACAGGTAAGTTTCCTCAGGTTCATGCTAAAGTGCTAATTTTTAAATTCCACCCCATGGGCAAAATCAGGTCTGATCCAGAAGTTATCATTGGTGGCTAATGCACCCCAGTCCTTATCTGTCTCTTGTCTCCAGTTCACTGCAGTCCTTCCAGCAAAAGTAAGATGGGTCTCCTCTGCCTCCTTTGTGTGTGTGCTTCCCCCAATACGCAAGACAATGCCTGAAAAGATTGGCATAGCTTAGATCTGTTTTTGACAGCAGTCTCAAGGTTTGAATCAGATTAGATTCAAAAGTGTTGGGTGGGCCAAGGAGTTCCTTTGGTTTTCAAGTAAAAATAGAAGACAGATTTTTAATTTTCATCAAGAACTTTATTGAACAACATATTCACTGTTTTGTTCTACTACCTTCTGCTGTTTTTCAGGCAACTTCACAGTTCCATCTTTCTCAAATTTATTTTCTTGAGCAGAGAACTGTTGCAGGTGCCTTTTACAGTCTTACAGGGAATGGAAATTATTTTTCATTAAGAAAATTTTGTAAAGACTGAAATAAATGGACATTCGAAGGCACAATGTCTGGTGAATATGGCGGATGAATTAGAACTATAGCAGTTTTTGCCTGATTATCAGTGCTTGATTTGGATATTTTGAGTGTGTTAGTCATCTCTCGCATGGTAAAACATTGATTGTTTTCTGTTGATGTCTTGATCGCTTCAGTTTCAACTGGTCTACCCGACCATGGAGCATCATCTATCAAGAAATCTCCAGCATGAAACTTCACTAACCATTTTTGACACAGTCAGTCAGTCACAGCACCTTCTCCATACACTACACAAATCTTGTTTTGCATTTTAATTGCGTTTTTACTCTTCTTGAAATAATAAAGCATAATATGCAGAAAATGTTGTTTGTTTTCTTCCATCTTCAATATTAAAATGGCTATACAAAAATCCACAAATTTTGATAAGTTTTTGTAAAATGCATGCTGATAAGACAGCTGTCACAATGCAATCTACAAAATTGTTTCGAATGAGGTTAAAAACAAGCGCTACTTGAGCTATCCTCGGAAAAAACCGAACCAACCTTTTGTCCAATACACATATATTCAAGAAATGCTAAAATCAAGCTTGATGAACCTCAAAAACTAAGAGAATTAGTATTTTCATGCATCAAGTAATTCTCAAAGGGGACGACAGGCAATCATTCATTGTAAAATGTTCACTTTTCATTGAGTTACTACATTAGAAATAAATTATTTTGTCTTAAAAAAACTGGTAGTTCTATATAGGCCTTTTGTTAGCTGTTGATTTTAAAAGCATCTGTTTTGGTGGGGAAAACAAGGCAGTTGAGTGGATAAATTTGGCACCTGTTTATTTAACTACTTCCTGGCCCAGGGTCTTCAGGTAAGTTGATAAATTTGTGCAGGATGATGTTTAGAAATGACCAAGACAAACTAATAAGAAATGGAATAAATCTTATTTATTTGAGTTGCTGTTTAAATTTTGCTCTGTTATTTTACAATATGTCATTCCAATGTTTAATCTGTTTCTTTGACCCATAGATCAAATAGAAAAACAACTTTTTTCTGCTTTTTCCTTCCTCCACAGGAAGTGAGGAGTTGCCAGACCTGCAAGTGTTCACTCTTCAGTAAGCACTTTTTAATTTAAACTTAGCTTTTTGTAGGTAACAAAAGAAAGAGAAGCCTGGAACTTGGAGAATTGGAGACTGGAGAGAAAATTTAGAATCAAATGAAGGTTCCACTAAAAATATCCAGAGTGTTTTGATGCACAAAGCATAGGTGATGAGCAATGACTTAATGCCTTATATTCTTAGTATTTAAATTGAAATTTGATGTTTACAAATAGGAAGTAAACATTTCATCCTCCCCATATTTGTCTTCTAAGACAAATCTTTGACTTCTTGCTAGTTGAGATTTCTCAATTTTTCATAGAAACGTAAACTCTTAAGATATGTTTCAGTTTTCTTAAGAGATCAGGTCATTCATTTTCCTCATTTAAGATTTTTAGCAACTGAGGCTGTAAGGGTTTCTGACCTGCTGAACATGCCAGTAGGTTATGCCACATCCAGGACCAGGTCTGTGTTCCTTGATGCCACGGCCAGTGTGTTTTGCACATTGACTGCTTCTGTGAAGGAATACTCTTGCTCTTCACAGTGTCTATTAGCTATAATTTTACTAGACTTCTTTCTCGTCCGGATTATTTTGAGTTAATTTCATATTGTGAAAGTTGCTCAGTCATGTCTGACTCTTTGCCCCCCCATGGATTATACAGTCCATGGAATTGTCCAGGCCAGAATACTGGAGTGAGTAGCCTTTCCCTTCTCCAGGGGATCTTCCCAACCCAGGGATCGAATCCAGCTCTCCCACGTTGCAGGCAGATTCTTTACCAACTGAGCCACAAGGAAAGCCCTATAATAAGGTATAATTGGTTACTTTCAACTTAAGGAAACATATATGATTTATTTCATAAAAATTTTTTCTAAAAATCTGTTACTATGTAAGGTATGTAATAGGCACATTATATGTGTGTGTGTGTGTGTGTATATATATACACACACATATAAAATGTTTTATTCTAGTGTATGCTAATCTATTTTTAGATAAGATTTGTGTGAGTATTTTTGTGACATATATATGTGTAAGTGTTAACATTTCAGGTTATTAGGTGGCAACTAATTTCTTAATCTCAGGCTATTTTGTATATGTAACTTAATGGAACTACGTCTATGTTCAATCTACTTTATAAATAGGTATAATCTTATAAAGAAGGCAGTTTATGTGTAAATGCTAAGGTTTAGGTTGTATTCTTTATTGAGAAATAGCAATGTTAAAACATTTAGACTTATGTATTTCAGGCATTTAATTCAAATTCCCAACCTGAAGTTGGTTGAGACCATAAAATTGAGGGATTAAAAAAATTAAGTGAATGCATTTGATGCAAGAATTAAGCTAAATCATCAAGGAAAGTGATGCATACACAGCAATCAGAAGTTTAAAACAAATGTTAATTCTGTTTTTCTTTTAATATTCCCAGAATAATTTAATTACTTTAATATTTACTTCAAAGCTCTTAGCTAAGAGATGATTTGATTATTTATAACTACTTATGGTATTTTCCAGACTTAGGTCATTCTGTCAGTTTTGCCAATTTTGACATATTTTCCCTAAATTTACATTAATACCATCATCCGGGTCAACTCACATTTTCCCACTGAAATAGAAAAATAAACCAATAAATTTATTTGTATAAATAAAGCACTCATGAAAGAAATGTGTAACTTTGTAACTTTGTTGGTAATAAGAAATCTCTGACTGTTGCTTGATTTTAGACAAAGATGGGATTGCAATAAGATTTTCTTTTTAAGGTTATATTAATTGAATCTTCTTCCTAAACTACCTGCAGTTTTCCAGTCTAGGACTATCCATTAGAGGCTTCAAGCCAGTGGTAATTTTGAAATTCCGGAGGTATCAATTGAGAAATGCAAGTGGTGTATTAATTTAATCATTGTAGGTTAATGGGCCCTGTCTTTCTAGCATCTCTGGTATATACCCTGCTCTGTGTGTGATGAAGTCTCAGGCAGCCTGTGGTTATAGATTTTATTTAGTGTCTTCACTGGGGACATCAGTACCTCAAAGATGGGTACTGAATGTGAACTTACAGGACCATATTATTAAGAAACCCCCATTTATATGGTCGGTGATGGACCCCTACCTTTGCTTATAGAGTTAGATGCTTAGAATTAATTCCAGGCCAAAACCTTGTTAAACTTTTGTTTGAAACACATACTGTCCTTCTGTGTCATGTATATAAAATAGTATTCTATAGAAGGAAACAGTTCAATCTGTTGTCTGCTTCTACCATCTAGTTTGAGCAGATACTGATGAAGGCTTTGATAAGAGTATTCCAAGTATATTCAAGAAGTTCAGAATCTTTTCAGAGGGCTCTTCAGATGCATTTCCAAATAGGTTCTTTAAACAAGGTAAAGAATTCAGCTAATCACATTTTCAGTTTTGCAATCATTGTGTTCATTCTGTCTTGGCATATACTGTTGATGAAATTTCATGTATATAGATAAATTGAATATTTGTGCAAATATATGCAAGGTGTGATTGCTTGCAAAGCCAGGAATACTCAGATGTACCAACTTAGGTTGAAGATTGCGGCTAGGAAGATACTTCACGTGAAAGCAGTGAACTCCAGTTCTAAGCAGGTATTTTGTTATCAGTGTTCATTCCTTTATAAAACTGAGTAAAAATGTTAATTTAGTGGTCGACCATGATTAACAATTTTTTACTGCTTAGTTTTTTAAAATTTTCATGTTGAATCTGGGTAAACTTAACTTTTTTAAAAAGTCAACATTTTATAGGCTTAATGCAATAAAGATTTCTTGCTTCATAGTCTGGCATGTATATTCCTAGTATGGCAGCTCTCCCGGGAGTTATCACCCAGATTTCTGCCCTTCTCTCAGCTAATTCCTCAGAAGATGCAGGATAGTATGCATATAGGAGGATTTTAAGGATCAGGCCTGGAAATGGCATATATTATTTCAATCCACAAGTCATTGGCCAGAACACAGTATGGCCACACTTGACTGAAGGAATCCAGGAAATGTAGTTGAGGTATGTGTCCAGGAAGGAAAGGTAGATGGTTTGGTGAAGGATTAATCGGATTGCCACGGGGATAAATTTCTGGTATGCATAACAGTGAGGTTTATTCCCACCTAGTCTCCATGTTTTTGTTGTTGAGTTGCTAATTCATATTTGACTCTTTGCAACTCTGTGAATGCCAGGTTTCCCTGCCCTTCATTATCTCAGAGTTTGCTCAAACCCATGTCCATTGAGTCAGTGATGCCATCCAACCATCTCATCCTCAGTTGCCCCTTTCTCCTCTTGCTGTCAATCTTTCCTAGCATCAGGGTCTTTTCCAGTGAGTTGGTTCTTTGCATCAGGTGGCCAAAGTATTGGAGCTTCAGCTTCAACACCAGTCCTAACAAAGAGTGTTCAGAGTTGATTGCCTTTAGGATTGATTGATTGGATCTCCTTGCAGTCCAAGGGACTCTCAAGAGTCTTCTCCAGCACCACAGTCCAAAGTATTAATTCTTTGGTGCTCAGCCTTCTGTATGTCCCAACTCTCACATCCTTACATGACTACTGGAAAAACCATAGCTTTGACTATATAGACCTTTGTTGATAAAGTCTCTGCTTTTTAATATACTGTCTAGATTTGTCATATGCATCCTTTTATTTTGTAGCTACAATCACTGTCCACAGTGATTTTGGATCCCAAGAAAATGAAATCCGACAATGTTTCTGCTTTTCCCCTTTTGCCATGAAATGATGGGACTGGATGCCATGATCTTAGTTTTTTGAATGTTGAGTTTTAAGCCAGCTTTTTCACCTATAGTTTCTCTTCACTTTCTGCCATAAGGGTGGTGTCATCTGCATATCTGAGGTTATTGATATTTCTTCTAGCAATCTTTAATTCCAGGTTGAGCTTCACCCAGCCTGGCATTTCGCATGATGTACTCTGCATATAAATTAAATAAGCAGGGTGACAATATACAACCTTGACATACTCCTTTCCCAATTTGGAGCCAGTCCACTGTTCATGTCCTTTTCTAACTGTTGCTTCTTGACCTGCCTACAGGTTTCTTAGGAGTCAGATAAGGTGGTTTGTTGTTCCCATCTCTGAGAATTCACCCAAAGGCTTTACAGTAGTCAGTGAAGCAGAAGTTAATGTTTTTTTCTGAATTCCCTTGCTTTTGCTATGATCTATCGGATGTTGGCAATTTGATCTCTTTATGAGTACCAAACAAAAAAGCTAGGTTTCATGTCAGTTTGCAAATTATGCTTCCTTACGAGTCCTCGTTATTTTTAGATGGCCATCTTGTACTCTGTTCTCACATTGTCTTTCCTTTCTTTCTGTACATCCATGGAGTCTCTATCCAGATTTCTTCTTTTAAGGACACCAGTCAGATTGGACTAGGGCCCATTCCGTTCGTCTCTTTAAAGGTCCTGTCACCAAATGCAGTCGCAATCTGGAGGGGTCAGAGCTTCAACATAACGAATTCTGGGGAACATAAATGAAGTACATAGTAATTATTTTGGTTATTTGGGATTACTTGAGATTCCATATGACTTTTAGGTTGGATTTTTCTATTTCTGCAAAAATATGTTTAAATTTTGATAAGGGATTGCACTAAGTCTGTAGGTCTCTTTGGGTGGTGTTGACATTATAATAGTGCTAAGCCTTCTAAGCTCTGAACTCAGAATATCTTTCCAGTCATTTGTGTTTTCTTTGGTGTCTTTTGGCAGTGTTTTGTAGTTTTTGCTATATAAATCTTTCACTCCCTGGTTAAATTTATTCCTAAGTACAGTTGACCCTTGAAAAACGCCGAGTTTGGGGCTGTGTCCTCTGTGCAGTTGAAAAGCTGCCTATTTCTTTATAGTCACCCTCTGTGTCTGCGGTTCCATGTCCACAGAATGGTGTAGAACCCCAGTACATGTTTATTGGAAAATATCCATGTGTGGGTGGACACACACAGTTTAAACCTGTGTTGTCTTGTTCCAAGGGTCAACTGTATTTCTTTTTAATGCTATTATAAATGGAGTTGTCTTCTTAAAGCATTTTTGGTTTGTTCATTGTTGTTAGAAACTGATTTTGTGACTTGATTTTGTACATAGTACCTGTGTTGAATTTGGGTACCTTTTGTTTCTTTTTATTATCTGCTTTGGATAGGACTTCCAGTACTATGTTGAATAGAAGGGATGAGAGTTAGCATCTTTGTCTGATTTTTTTTTTATTGTAGTATAGTTGGTTTACAATATTAGTTTCAGGTGTGCAGCATAGTGATTCAGTATTTTTATAGATTGTTGTTGTTTAGTTCCTAAGTTTTATCTGAGTTTTTTGAGACCCTGTGGACTGTAGCCAGCTAAGCTTCTCTGTCCATAGGATTTCCCAGGGAAGAATATTGGAGTAGGTTGCCATTTCCTTCTCCAGGGAATCTTCCTTACTCAAGGGATCAAACCCATGTCTCTTGCATTGGCAGGTGGATTGTTTACCACCAAACTACTAGAGAAGCCCCTTTTAATAGAGTATACTCCATTTAAAGTTATTGTAAAATATTGGCTCTATTCCAGTTACGTTATATCTTCTGCTGTATATTACATCCTTGTATCTTACAACTACTAGTTCTTACCTCATAATCTCCTCCCCCTATATGCCTTTCCCCCACCCCTTTTCCCACTGGTAACCACTAGTTTGTTCTCTATCTGCTTGTTTATATTTTGCTATATTCATTTATTTTATTTTTTAGATTCCATATATAAGTGAAAATATACAGTATTTGTCCTTCTCTGTCTCTGATTTATTAATTTTTCACTAAGCACAATAGAATGGGAAAGAGTAAAGATCTCTTCAAGAAAATCAAAGATACCAAAGGAACATTCCATGCAAAGATGGGAGCAATAAAGGACAGAAATGGTATGGACATAACAGAAGCAGGAAGATATTAAGAAGAGGTGGCAATACACAGAAGAACTGTACCAAAAAGATCTTCATGTCCTAGATAACCACAGTGGTGTGATCACTCACCTAGAGCCAGGCATCCTGGAATGTGAAGTCAAGTGGGCCTTAGGAAGCATCACTACAAACAAAGCTAGTGGAGGTGATGGAATTCCAGTTGAGCTATTTCAAATCCTGAAAGATGATGCTGTGAAAGTGCTGTACTCAATATGCCAGCAAATTTGGAAAACTCAGCAGTGGCCACAGGACTGGAAAAGGTCAGTTTTCATTCCAATCCCAAAGAAGGGAAATGCAAAGGATGTTCAAACTACCACACAATTGCACTCATCTCACATGCTAGCAAAGTAATGCTCAGAATTCTCCAAGCCAGGCTTCAACAGTACGTGAACTGTGAACTTCCTACTGAATTTAGAAAAGGCAGAGGAACAAGAGATCAAATTGTTAACATCTGTTGGATCATAGAAAAAGCAAGAGAGTTCCAGAAAAACATCTGCTTCTGCTTTATTGATTATGCCAAAGCCTTTGACTGTGTGAATCACAACAAACTGGAAAATTCTGAAAGAGATGGGGATACCAGACCACCTGACCTGCCTCCTGAGAAATCTGGAGGCAGGTCAAGAAGCAACAGTTAGAACTGGACATGGAGCAACAGACTAGTTCCAAACTGGGAAAGGAGTATAACAAGGCTGTATATTGTCACCCTGCTTATTTAATTTATATGCAGAGTACATCATGCGAAATGCTGGGCTGGATGACGCACAACCTGGAATCAAGATTGCCAGGAGAAATATTAATAACCTCAGATATGCAGATGACACCACCTTTATGGCAGAAAGTGAAGAGGAGATCAAAGTTTCTCTAATCAAGGAGAAACTTTCAGTTTTTCATGATCAAGTATGATGTTATCTGTGGGCTTTTCATATATGGCTTTTGTTATATTGAACTAGTTTTCTTTTATTTCTAGTCTGTTGATGGTTTCTTATGAAAAGGTACTCAATTTTATCAAGTGCTTTTCCTCCATCAGTTGAGGTGATCCTGTTTTGTTCCGCTTTATTTTATAAATGTGGTATATTACATTGATTTTCATGAATTGAATCCTCCTTTCATTTCAGGAATAAATTGTACTTGGTCAATGGTGTATATTCATTTTTATGTGCTGTTGGTTTTTTTGCTAGTATTTTATTGTGGATTTTTACACTGATAGACCTCTAATACTTCATCTTTTGATATGCCACTAGATTTAGGTATTTTGTAAATAGCTTTTATGATATTAAAAATTTTTTCTTATCCCTAATTAGCTGAGTTTTAACATGAATGAGATTTGGATTTTCTCAAGTGTTGAAATATTTAAATTGTTTTCTCTTTATTCTGTTACTGAAGTCAAATACCTTGACTGAATTTTGAATGTTAAACCAACCCTGCATTTCTGGAATAAATACTATTTGGTCATAAAATATTATCCTTCCAATATATCACTGGGTTTTATTACCATATGTATTTTTAAATTTTTTGCATCTATGTTTATTGGAGAAATTGGTCTGTAATTTTCTTTTAATAATTATTATTGGGTTTTAGATGAATATTATACTGCCCTGTTAAGATGCATTGTGCTACTTTAGTTATTCTCTATTTTCTGAAAGAGTTTTGTAAGATTGGTATTAGTTACATGTCTTAATTTGGCAGAATTTTGAAGTGAAGTTATCTGGGCCTCAATTTTTCTTTCAAGGGTAGTAGTTTTTTTTATTATAGATTAAATTTTCTGAAAGATACTGAGTTATTAAAGATTTTCTATATCTTCTCATTCAGTTGTAGTGAGTTGTATAATTTTCTCTGGAAAATGGAATGGAATATGTCCATTTCACATAAGTTGACATACTTATTATGACAAAGTCCTTCCTAATATCCGCTCATCCTTTAAGGTGTGTACTAATTTCATCTTTCATTTCTGATAAAGCTATTTTGTGTTTGCTCCATTGAAAAAAAAATCAGTGTTCCTAGAGGTTTTGCCACTTGTGTTAACTTTTTCAGGAAATTAACTCTGGTATTGTCCATTTTCTCTGCTGTGTGCCTGCTTCCTACTGTCATTGTCTTTTATTCATTATTTCGAACTTTGGGCGGCTTACATTGCTGTTCTCTCTCTAGCTTTTTTAAAAGGGGTTAATTATGTAATGTACACTTAGAACTATACGTTTCCCCATGAATGTTGTTTGAAAACTGTGAAGACCAAAAGATTATCCATCTTAACCTTGTAAACTGTACATAAAAGACTTCATATCATTTTCTATTTTGTTTGTTTTGAGGAAAATATTACTCTTTCTGTTTACCCTAGAGTTTTTTGAGAAATTATTATTTAAAGTTTAATTCTTTATTTCTATTTTTAACCCTCCTGCCTAGGATCCTCTTATCTGCTTAAATTTCATAACTCCTTATTTTGGTAGTTTTTCTTCCATGCTGTTAGAAATTACTGGGGAGTGAGAGGGTGGGGTATTCCATGGGTTAAAGATGCCTGAATGTGTTTCTATTTGAAGATCCATTGCATGGGTGTCTCCTCGGTCTAGGCAGGACACTAAGAGACTATCTTGCTTTAGACCATTCTAACTGTGTTTCTGGAGACATATAAATCATCTTATGTAGAATATTACCTGAAATAACAGCTTTATGAGAAGCTAAAGAAAACCCTGTAACTTTATAAATTATAATCAACAACAAAAGGAAACCTGATTAGAGTCAAGTATATAGATTTTACATTACAACTTAAGTGTTCCTAACATTGAATGCAAATTGTGTTTGAAGTGGTTTTTATATGAGATTTCCATACATTTTACACTGTCAGGGTTAAATTGGCAACCTGATACCATGACAGGCCTGGAAGATTTGGCTGGTTTTGTTGACTGAAGGACTTGGCATTCATATAGGGATAGGACAGAAGGCCTGGTGTTTAGAGAGATAGGGATTTGCATCCAAGATGACTACATGAAGATGAACCCTTCAATGTGCTACATCCACAGGAAGAAATCCCACCCAAATTTAGAGACAGAGAGCAGGGGAGTTTATCGGTCGTGGCCTGGGCTGTGGTTTGTTGCCTCTGCAAGTTGATAGCCTCATAGCTTTAGTGTTCGCATTTTTATTTCATGTATTCATCTATGCTTCTCCCCAATAAGAGATAGTAACATAAAAACATGGCCTTGCTGGATGCCACTTTAGCAGATGGAAGAACACGCACCCAGTGTGCACAGATGTAAACTGTCTTTTAGGTATTCAGCATCATTCTCTCTGAACACTTTTGGAATGGCCTGCTACTGTTGTGTTTATTGCACCCCTCCATTTCATCAATACCATCTTAATGCAGTGGGGCCAGCCTGCAGTTAGTTATTCCAGGAATGGATACATGACTCCAGCCAGGGCAGGCAGTCTCTTCCCTGGGAATTGGAACAAGTAAGTTCCTCCCTTGATAATTTGAAGACTCAGGATCCTTTGGCTGTTGTGTAGTCTGCTGCATTGCCCTTTGGCCGGAGAGAAAGATGCAGAAAACCAGAGGGAATGAAGACCCCCCCCCAAAAAAAAAAAGAGTTTAAAAGGCTTTAGAGTGCCTGGGTTTAGAAAATCTTGAAATCTAGTATTATTCCCTACTTCCCAGGTGGTGCTAGTGGTAAAGAATTCTGCTAATGCAGGAGATGCAAGAGGCAGTAACTTTGATTCCTAGGTCGGGAAGATCCCCTGGAGAAGGAAACAGCAATCTGCTCCAGTATTCTTGCCTAGAAAATTCCATGGACAGAAGAGCCTAGCAGGTTACAGTCCATGGGGCCATAGAGAGTCAGATACACACCTGTGATTTCCATGACATCCATCCCATCACCCAGTTCCTCTACCACTGGGTCCCTCCCACTGCCTTTTGTGTGTGTGTGTGTGTGTGTCTTTTTTCAGTTGCTAAATTGTAGCCAGCTCTAAATGAAGCTATAGTTGATTTCTCTTACCTACATTTCAGAAGAGTCCAAGCTAATATATCAGTAGAGCCTCCATCTCATTTTTTGGTGTACTCTCAAAGATTAGACATCTGTTTTGATGGAATGTTTGGAAGAAATACTCCAGATCTGACAAGCAAAGCCTGAAGCTGCAATTCCATTTTTGGGTAAACACTAATTCATTTTCATCATTTGAGTAAAAATGCCTAAAAATAATGTGAATGTAATATTTGGCACTACTATTTTGTGGATTTTATAAATGAGTTTAGCCATTATACTAATAGAGGTTTAAGAATGAAAAAATACATTTCTTTAGGCAAAATAGCATGCCAACAGCACATTGCACATTTAATATTTTGCAGGTGAGATTTGCTCTCTAGCTAAAATTATTCTTTTTCATATGAACAGAAGATTGGTTGAGTGATAATTCTTAATTCAAGAAGGAACATCATAACTGAAAAGCTATTCAGAAGCAAAAATACTCTCCTAAAAATATTTTTACTTTCTATTGAATGTTCATTTAATATTCACCTTTGAATATTGAAGCTCCTTTTGACTCATCAAATATATTTATTCTGTCACAAAACAATACATGCTTTTAAGAATTTAACAATTCTTGAAGATCTGGTTATAATTTCATTTTTCTACTTGAGGTAAATAGGATATTAGAATGGAGGTCTCCCTGCCTCAGTTTCAGCTAAGGTGCCAGTTTGATAAATTATGGTACTAAATGGAATGAAAGCATCACATGTAAGTTTTATTAAAGAACTGTTAAGAAATGTGTTCCACAACTCTATATCCATTTGACAGACTTAAGGATCAAAGAAAAGTTCAGATAGGCATTTGTGAAGAGACTGGAAAAGAGATCTTTGGAGGACTTGTTGCCATCCTTGGACCAGGAGTGGAGTGTGCTACCATCTTTACCTCGAGCCTAGTGGGAGTGATTTCCATGAGGAAACCTAGAAAGGCTACTTTAGGGTCCAGCTCACCCCTACCTCTCAGAAACATAGTAGACAGAATGCATCAACAAAATGATGGTCCTCCTAAAGATGTCTACTTGCCAATCCCTGGACCCAGTGAACATGTTACTATACATGGCAAACAGGACTTTGCAAGTGTGCTTAAGGATCTTGAGATGGGGAAGTTATTCCGGATAATCCATGTGAGCCCAGTGTAATTAAAAGGATCTTTTGGAAAGGGAGGCAGGAGGATCAAAGGAGGTGTAATGATAGAAGTAGTATGACACGAGCCAAGGAAGCAGGTAACCTTCAGAAGCCAGAAAAGGCAAGAAACTAGTTGTCTGTTTCCTCAGCGATTTCAGAAGTTTTACAGCCTTGCCAGCACCTTGAGGTTAGTCCTGTGAAACTGATTTTGGATATCTGACCTCTAGAAGTGTAAAATCACAAATTTGTGGTCCTAGGAAACTAATGCACAGAGTGATGCTTTGGTGACAGAGTACAGAGAGTTCTGCTGCTGTGAGGTAGGTCAACAGGCCCAGAAAGTGGGAAGAAGGATGGCTGAGTATTTCCCATGGACCAGATGTGGACCTCACAGGAGAGAGACCTGCCAAGGGGTTTTCATTAGACTTACCCAATAGTGCCCTCTGTAGGAGCAAGGTGGTCTCAGCAGGCAGAGCCAAGTATACCGTTGACTTCCTGTTATTAAGGAAGGAATTCCAAATGACCGTGTGCATCTATATAACAACAAAACTGTAACAGAGTAGGGCCCAGACAACTCAAGGCCAACATATGACAGTTCCAGTTAAAACTTTTCTTGTCCCCTTCCCCGACGTGTCATTTCTGACAGAAGCTAAAGCAACCTTCAGGTAGATGGGGAAGCTAAGGTGCAGAAATAGAGAAACTGGTCTCTATGCCTTTCCTATTGCTGGCTTGGAACTATTGCAGGTACAGCAACCTAGAAGAGAGTAGAAGATTAGACACTAGAGCAAATTCGCAGCTTTATTATTTTGAACTGAACTTTCTGGCTACTTAATAAAGAGTTGTTAAGGGTATAAAGGGACTGTAGAGCCTTCTAGAGTTTTCTCTCAGGGAGTAGTTTTGTCTCTCACCAAATAAAGTTTAAACAAACAATAGGGGACAAAATACAGTTACATCTTTTAAATTTTATGAAAGCTTCCAAACATGTAAAAAAGAAATAAATAGCATGAATTCCCCTCTATAATGGACTGAATTGTGTCCCCTCTTCCCCTGCCCTGCAAGGTTCATATGTTGAAGACTAACTCCAATGTGACTCTATATGAAAATAGGATTTTTTAGAGGTAATTAAGGTTAAATAAGGTCATAAGACTCATATCTTTGGACCTTAGGTGAAGAGAAAGATGAATCCCCTCCCTCCCTTTCTCACTCCCTCTCTCTCTCTCAGTCCTCTTTCTCTTCCCCCAACCCCCTGCGCACACTCTGAGGAAATTCATGTGAGGGCACAGTGAGAAGCTGGCCGCGTGCAAACCAGGAAGAGCTCTCTCCGAAGAGCAACCATGCTGCACCCTGACCTCAGACTTCCAGCCTCCAGGATTGTAAGAAGACGTCTGTTTGCTAAGTCTCCCAGTCTGTCGTGTTCTGTTATGGTAGCCCAAGCAGATGAGCCCACTCTTTAACCACCCCTCAAAATCAGTCATCATTAAATGTCATGATTCCTCCGTTGACTTTGCTCCTTTTTGTACCCTCTCATCCCTACTGCCCATTTTATGAAGACTATTTTTATATCAGACTTAGACATCATATGATATTTACTTCTAACATCTGCATCTCTAACAAATAAAGGTGATTTACCACCCAACCCTTGAGGCATCATCACTGCTATCCATTGGGATCTTGCTTCCCAAACATGCTGGATATGCTGCTAATTGAAGTCAGTTGTGGGCATGCAATTTGTTTTCACTTCTGAGATGAAAACACAAGTAACATGTATCAGGTAGCTATTACTATGTGATAAACAATGAGTGGCTTAACAGGCATTATTTTTTTTTTTTTCCACAATTCTGTGGGTTGGGTGGGCATTTCTTTTGGTTTGAGACAGTTTGGCTTATCTCTATGGTCAGCTGGCGGCTCCGTGTGTGGCTGGATGGTGCAGGAAGGCCCCAATTGGGGTGATCTGTTTGACCATATGTTCTTTCCTATTAGTAGACGAACTTTGGATTCTTCATAGTGCAGAATTATTCCTTCATTTAGAGAAATCAAAGTAAGTCTGTGAGAGATTTGATTTCTTTTCATCTTTAGTTTAGAAATTGCATTTTCACAGATTTTTGACAATATTGGACTCCTAGTTAGTGAAAATATACAAGACTAGAATTTTTGTGTGAATTTTAAAGCAAGTAGAATCTTTAAAGGATGTTACTAAAGATACAAAACAAACATTAAAAATGCTAATACATGTACCAGATTCTGCATTTCTTATCATACTCATCCCTGACATCTCATACCCAATAGAAATCTCTTAATGAACTGACCATAATATTAAAAACCCACCTTCTACACTGCTGCCATTAGTATGGACACAGTCATCCAAGAACAATTGAAACCAGAACTAGGAACAAATTTAGCCAAGAATTAGATTTTGCACTCTCCAACTGCCCAATTACTTAACCTGTGGCTCAATACAAGGAAGCTTGTGTGGAAAAATCATGGATGTGACTTTTAGGGTACAGAGTGAACCTAGACAATGTTCAAAGGACATGCACATGCAGTAAATATCTTCAGATTTAGGGGCTTCTCATCTTCCATAGCCACGTGTACCAATTCTTTATAATAAATCTCTCTCTTCCTTAGATGCAGAGTCATAGACATGGATATATATCTGTATCATATTGGTTCTGTTTCCCTGGAAAACCCAGGGTAATGATAGCTTATGGTGGATGATGTTGGATTTGTGATCTCCGAAGATTTAGCTTTGGGAGCAGGGACCAGGCTTGATCACTCAAGAGCTTTTGTGTAGCAGAGTTTTATTAAAGTGAAAAAGGGACAGAGAAAGCTTCTGACATAGACATCAGAAGGGTGATGGGGAGTGCTCCCACTTGTTAGTCTTATCAATCCACTCCCACAACATACACCTTAAAGTAACAAGATTAGAACTAACAACAGAAAGGTCTTACCAGACCCATTCCCACAGTATACAAGTTTTAAGATAACAAGATTAGTCAGAAGGTTCTTGTTAAGGAGAAATATAGCCTCGAGCAAGATACATTGTTATATTGACTAAGACAAAGCAATGTAGAAAAAAAATGTTTGTCTTTTTCTCCTTCTGGAAAGCCCTGGACCCCCTTGCTCCTCCTCAGGGACCCAGGACTTCTTGTCAACCTGCCTAGCAATTGACTCTCAGTAAGACAAGTGCTGAGCCACTTCTGAGTATTAAGATTAGGACCATCCTAGGAATGGCAAAACACCAGGAAAAGGACCTGGAATCACCATATTACCTTGTGGAATAGAGACTTCTACCTAGCTTGGACTAGTTGCCACCTGAACTGCTATATGACAGAGCTGGAATCTTCTGTCTTGTTGAAGCCATTGTGTTTGCTTCTCTGTTAGAGTTGCTTAGCTTATGCTCCTACATGGTGCCAACAGTCAACCTGGGTACATTTGTTCTTCTTCAAGTTAGTATTTTTCTTCCCTTTAGTTTGCATCTTTGATTACAAAAATTGGAAATTAGACTAGCTATGTGTTCATGGCCTCTTTGCACAATTCCATCACCCATCTGGATAGCTATAGTAAATTTGTAAAGGAATTCATGATGTGTTCACGCAGTTTATAATTGTAATTCGTGTACTTATCAATTCACACTTCCACTGTATAATCATAAGGGATTTGATTTAGGTCATACCTGGAAGGCCTAGTGGTTTTCCCTACTTTCTTCAATTTAAGCCTGAATTTTGCAATAAGGAGTTCATGATCTAAGCCACAGTCAGCTCCTGGTCTTGTTTTCACTGACTATGTAGAGCATCTCCATCTTTGGCTGCAAAGATATAACTAATCTTATTTCAGTATTGACCATCTGGTGATGTCAATGTATAGAGCCTTCTCTTATGTTGTTGGAAGAGGGTGTTTACTATGACCAGTGCATTCTCTTGGCAAAACTGTTAATCTTTGCCCTGCTTCGTTTTGTACTCCAAAACCAAACTTGCCTGTTAGTCCAGGTATCTCTTGATTTCCTATTTTTGCATTCCAGTCCCCTATAATGAAAAGGACATCTTTTTTGGGTGTCAGTTCTAGAAGGTCTTGTAGGTCTTTGTATAGTGGATTATACAGTGGACACAACAAATAGATTCAAGGGATTAGACCTGATAGAGTAACTGAAGAATTATGGATGGAGATTTGTGACATTGTACAGGAGACAGTGATCAAGACCATTCCCAAGAAAAAGAAATGCAAAAAGGCAAAATGGTTGTCTGAGGAGGCCTTACAAATCGCTGTGCAAAGAAGAGAAGTGAAAGGCAAAGGAGAAAAGGAAAGATATACCTATTTGAATGCAGAGTTCCAAAGAATAGCAAAAAGAGATAGGAAAGCCTCCCCCAGTGATCAATGCAAAGAAGTAGAGGAAAACAATAGAATGGGAAAGACTAGAGATCTCTTCAAGAAAATTAAAGATACCAAGGGAACATTCCTTGTAAAGATGGGCACAATAAGGAACAGAAATGGTATGGATCTAACAGAAGCAGAAGATATTAAGAAGAGGTGGCAAGAATACACAGAAGAATTGTACAAAAAAGATCTTCATGACTCAGATAATCACAATGGTGTAATCACTCACCTAGAGCCAGACATCCTGGAATGTGAAGTCAAGTGGGCCTTAGAAAGCATCACTACGAACAAAGCTAGTGTAGGTGATGGGATTCCAGGTGAGCTATTTCAAATCCTGAAAGATGATACTATGAAAGCGCTGTGCTCGATATGCCAGCAAATTTAGAAAACTCAGCAGTGGCCACAGGACTGGAAAAGGTCAGTTTTCATTCCAATCCCAAAGAAAGGCAATGCCAAAATTGCACAAACTATTGCACAATTGCACTCATTTCACATGCTAGTAAACTAATGCTTAAAATTCTCCAACCAAGGCTTCAGAAATATGTGAACCGTGAACTCGGAGATGTTCAAGCTGGTTTTAGAAAAGGCAGAGGAACCAGAGAGAAAATTGCCAACGTCTGTTGGATCATTGAAAAAGTAAAATAGTTCCAGGAAAACTTCTACTGCTTTACTGACTATGCCAAAGCCTTTGTGTAGATCACAACAAACTGTGGAAAATTCTTTTTTTTTTTTAATTTTTTTATTATTATTTTTTAATTGTTTTTGCCATACATTGTCATGATATCACCATGGGTTTACATATGCTTCCCCTCCGGAACCCCCCTCCCTCTTCCCTCCCCCCCCC
>ML662438.1:738637-769989 GCA_007570785.1 Antilocapra americana
TTTTTTTTTTTTTTCCTCTTTATTCCAGACTCCCCTTCCGGGACGGATCCCCGCCCCCAACTCTGTCTCTCCCTTTACTTTTTTCTCTCTCTTTTTTCTTTTGTCCTACTTTCTCTCGTCGGCAATGGGCCGTCCCTTCAGATGCCCGATGTCCTCTGCCAGCATTTAGATCCTGTTTTATGGAGTTTGCGCGGTCTTTAAAAGTTCTTTTGGTGTATTTATTGGGGAGAGAGTGGTTTCCCCGTCCTATTCCTCCGCCATCTTAGTTCCCCCTCCGGAAAATTCTTAAAGAGATGGGAATACCAGACCACTTGACCTGCCTCCTGAGAAATCTGTGTGCGGGTAAGAAGCAACAGTTAGAACCAGACGTGGAACAACAGACTGGTTCCAAATCAGGAAAGGAGTACGTCAAGGCTGTATATTGTCACTGTGCTTATTTAACGTATATGCAGTGTATATCATGTGAAATGCCAGGCTAGATGAAGCACAAGCTGGAATCAAGATTGCCGGGAGAAATATCAATAACTTCAGATACACAGCTGACATGACCCTTATGGCAGAAAGTGAAGAAGAACTAAAGAGCTTCTTGATGAAAGAGGAGAGTGAAAAAGTTGGCTTAAAACTCAACTTTCAGAAAACTTAAGATCATGGCATCTGGTCCTATCACTTCATGGCAAATAGATGGGGAAACAGTGGAAACAGTGGCTGAGTTTATGTTTTGGGCTCCAAAATCACTGCAGATGTTGATTGCAGCCATAAAATTAAAAGACACTTACTCCTGGGAAGAAAAGTTATGACCAACTTTGACAGCATATTGAAAAGCAGAGACATTACTTTGCCAACAAAGGTCTGTCTAGTCAAAGCTATGGTTTTTTCCAGTAGTCATTTATGGATATGAGAGTTGGACTATAAAGAAAGCTGAGTGCTGAAGAACTGATGCTTTTAAACTGTGGTGTTGGAGAAGACTCTTGATGTCCTTTAGACTGCACGGAGATCCAACCAGTCCATCCTAAAGGAAATCAGTCCTGAATGTTCTTTGGAAGAACTGATGCTGAAGTTGAAACTCCAATACTTTGGCCACCTGATGCGAAGAATTGACTCATTTGAGAAGACCCTGATGCTGGGAAAGATTGAGGGCAGGAGGATAGCGAACAACAGACGATGAAATGGTTGGATGGCATCATTGACTCGATGGACATGAGTTTGAGCAAGGTCTGGGAGTTGGTAATCAATAGTGAAGCCTGGCGTGCTGCAGTCCATGGGGTTACAGTTTCTTTCTTTTGAAATATATTGCTAACTTCCAGGTTATATGCATTCATGGAGTAGGGTCACAGTGTAAGTATCCTAAACTCAATTTAACTGGTGTTAATTGGGTAAGTAACACATGGAGGCATCCAGTTGGCCCTACTGGGGACACAAGGTATTATAAAGTGAATCTGTCATCCTCATAGAGAGTTAATATTTTAATGAGGGAGAAAGGATATTCATAATTTTACTATAATTTCCCCAAATTTTTATTTCAATAAAAATAATAATATTCCGTTTAAGAGGGAAATGGACGATGATCATGCATTATCAAAAAATGATGCAAACTTTATTTCTATACAGTTTTTGGAATGCATGACATTTTCTTGGAATCACATGGAAATTTTTAAACCTGGGTGCATTCAGATGGCACAGAGAGGGAGATAGAAACATGACCTCAAAGGCAGAGAGTTGCTCTATGAAGTGTGAAAAATCGCTGTTAAGGGGTGTAGTTGTTAACTGAGAGTTAACTTATTTACCTCCACTATAGCTCTCTTTTTTTCATTCTTTTTTTAGGCATCTGTATCATCATACCTTTCTTTACTCAAGTTTTGCTATTCAAGTACTATGAGTAAGCCTTACTCAGCCAGAAATGATATACAGAATAACTAGCTTAGAGTTATAATATTTTCTTTCTGATTTCATGAGAAAGAGAAAAATAATTCTTATTAGGATCATATCGGGATTGGTAGAATCCTCATGATGCCTCAAATATAAGAAAAGTTTGTGGTAGCACATTATTTTGAGTGCAGTTTTTAACCTATAAATTTTCCTTTTTTCCTTTTGTCTGGTGCTATAATGGTGAGTGAAGTTTGCATATGCAACAAAGTATATATGGTATGAAATTAAGTTCAAAAGGATAAAAAGATAAGAAGGCAAGTAGCAACAATCAGCTGCTACAAATTATAACTTCCTGGCCACAGTGACTTGCAGTGCAGGCAACTAAAATAAATTGTGAGTGAACCCATCAAGCTGCTATTTGAGGAATTCTGAGGAATAGAAAATTCAGGAAAAATCCAAGTTGGATAAGTTTCTTTCTGATTTTTTTTCAAAAAATGAGATCATCCACACATTGTCACAATTATCCACACTCAGAAGACAAGGAAAAGCCAAGACCTGACTGATCAACCAGTCCAGATACAAGGAGGCACTTTCAGGATTACACCATCTATTACTTACAGACAGTAGGAAGCTGAGTAAGCCAAGGAGCTGGCTCCAAAGTCTTTGGCCCCTGCACCAAAATAGGAAGGGGCAATGAGTCCATCTCTGGAGTATGCAATTGCTAAGTTGCCTGTACTTCATGAGAACCTAGGAGAGGATGAGAATATGTCTCATAGTATCCTTTCAGGAAAGTATGGAGGTAAGTGGGAGATGGCTTCATAACAATTCATTAGAGGCATCCAAAATTTTCTCCATTCCAGGATGGTGTTCAGCCAGGACTCAGGTAAGCTATAGTTCAGGCTTTGTTTATACGAGTTCTTGCAAGGTTGCCAGGGCAAAGCTGTTACTTTACACAAATCAATAAACTTGGATGGGTCTAGAGTAAAATCTTAAGCATATTATTTATAAGTGAGATGACTTGTTAACACAAAGATAATGATAAGATGATGATGAAGATGCTGTCAAGGTAAAATTTAATATAAATAAGTATGGAATTATGGCTTTGTTTCAGGGAATTTACCTTCCAAACTGAGAATGAGAATGGGTTTAGCAAAAATCCTCAAAGAAAAAGACTTAGGGGTGTACAAAACTCAAGGATTTTACTGGATAACTTAATAAGAACATGTTGTGATCTGAGTGCCAAGAGAGTGAATGGGCTCTTAGGTCCTAGTATTAGGATATTGTCTTCAGCCCCATGGAAGTGATATGCTTTGTCTAACTCATGTACAGGAACATGGCTAGGGGATCACTTGAAAAACACACCATTTAGGTTGAGGGGGCTGAAACCACATTAGATAGGAAGTAGGGGTTTTGTAGTTCAGAGTAGAGTCAAGAGGAGTTATTATCATTGTTGTTAATCAGATTCCTATCCTGTTCTAGATACTGTGTTATATGCTTTACATGAATTATGAATGAAAGCCTCACAATACCAACAATGACCATTATTATCCTCATTTTCCACGTGAGACAGTGAAGACTCCATGAGGTTACCTGGCTGCCCAAGGTTACCGTGATGCTAACTAGTGCCTGAGCTGGGATTTGAACTGCGGTGGACTGCCCCAGGCTCACACTCCTGTGCAGCATACTGTGATATCTCACTGACACGTTCCAATATTTGAAGGGCTTTTATATTTAAATGGAGTATTAAGGGCTGAATGGTGTTCCCCCCGAATTTATATGGTAAACCTCTAACCCCCAATGTGACTGTGTTTGGAAATAGATCTAAAAAGAGCTAATGAATGTGGAGTTCCTAAGCCAATAGGACTGATGCCCTTTTAAGAGGAGATTCCAGGGGTCAGCATACAGAGAAAAGGCCATGTGACGGCACAGTGAGAAGGTGGCCTCAGTAAGCCAAGGTCTCAAGAGACACCAAACCTACCAACACCTTGATCCTGAACCTCAACCTCCAGAGCTATGAGAAAATATATGACTACCATTCCAGCTACTGAGTCTGTGGTGTTTTGTTATGGTAGCTAGAAAACTAGCATAAGGGGTTAGATTGGTTTCATATTTGACAAGCAGTGAGCTGAGAGTATGAGATAGGGGAGCCCTGGCCCTTGATCTAGTGGCCTACAAGGACCCCAAGGAAAGTGCCAAAGTAGAAGCTATGGAAAGACAACTTTAGACTCAATAAAGGGAAGAACCTTCTCTAAAGGGTCTCCAAAAATACCCTTATTAAGTTGCCTTGGCTTTGAGGTAGTTCTGATTAAAATGCGATTCAATTGTATTTAGCCTGAATGAAATTTTATAGGTGATGTTGATGAAAAGATTTCAGTGTTCAGTAGTTGGTTGGACTAGATAATCAGGGCTTCCCTGGTGGCTTAGTCAGTAGAGAATCCACCTGCATTGCAGGAGAATCCAGGCTCAATCCCTAGGTCGGGAAGATTCCCCCAGAGAAGGAAATGGCTCCCCACTCCAGTATTCTTGCAGACTCCCATGGACAGAGAAGCCTTGTGGGCTACAGTCCACGGGGTTTCAAGAGTCAGACACAACGACTATACCACCACCAGATAATCTCTAAAGTCTCACAATTCATGCCTCTCTTATCTTTGCACTGTGTACCCACTGAGATTTTTTTAGAAAGATATATTCTGTTAAAATACTTTGAGATTTAAGAAAAATTGCAAGGGCAGTACAGAGAGTCCCTTCATATCCACGCCCGGTTTTCCCTGTGTTACTATCTTAGGTTACTATGGCATTTGTCACAATTAATGAACCAATATCCTCCCAAACTTTCAAACTTGTTTTTTTTTTTTTTTTTTGGAGAAAGTTTCAACTTTGACTAGTTTAATCAAACGGAATCTTTTCTTTGTATTGAAAGTAACTACTGAAAATGCAAAAATACTGGTTGCTTCTGAGAGTTCTATCTGGGCAAAGAAAATGTGAGGAAAAAAGTGAAAACTCACTGCCCAGATTTTAGCCAAGTGGGTAGGACAAAAGCTTTAGAATCTTGAGAATTATTAGATACCTCAAAAATGGAGACTGGGTAGAACTTGAGAAATATATATATTGGAGGGGAAAAAGCAACAAAATGCTAAGAGTTGCTCTTTTTTTTTTTTTTTTTGGTCATTTGTTAAAAAACAACCTTCATGGGAAAGCCAGATTTTATTTTGTTTTCTTTATGCTTAGGATAGTAGTTGTCTCCCCCTAAGGAGAGGGGGAGAAATCTGGAAATTCTTCGTGATTGGCAGCAGAAGCTTCTCCGACAGGGTTTTGGGGGCGGATTTCTGACTTTGTGCCCTGTCACACACACCGCAGTTCCTGTCATGCGGGTTCCGTAAGGGTCCTTCTCTGGACACCATTTTCCTGACGCATCTTGACACATAAGTTGCCTATTGCAGAAGCACAAGATAAACTGTCTGACTCTCCCTTTTAGCACTGCTTCTGTAGTAAGAATTAAAAACTATACAAGGAAGGATATATAAAGATTTTATCCTGTGATTCATTTATTTTCCTAGAGAATTAAATTATCACTGAGAAAACTGTGTGAAAAATTATCACTGTCTCTCTACAGGTATTGCCACGTTGAAAACTTAACCTAAAAGATGGTATACCCCCACCTAAAAAAATCTAATCTATAAAATCCCAAACTTTCCCACAATACTAAAAACATATTTTTCATCACAAACTGCATCCCCAAGAAGCAGATCTTAATGCAATTCTGTGTCATCAAAGAAGCAGCATGGTAACATTAACTCAGCTCATGAAACCCCTAGGGGAGGCGACAGTATGTTTAAATGGCAGCACCCAGTTGGGCACTGAATTATGTGACACATCCTAAAGTAAAAGCTTTCTGCCCATTGATGGAAACTCAGACATCACTCCATTTAGCAGCCTTTCTTTTCCTCTAAAATGGCAAAGCTATCTCTTCTTCACTTTGTCATAACAAAGGTGATACCTGTTCCCAGGCGGTCACACTGGAGATGGCTGACATGTTCACCAAGTTGGAAGACAAACACATTTTAATTCTACACAGACCTGTGCAGTAGCTAAGAAAAATCTGAATAACCAGAGTAGTAGATACATAGTTGTGGATAGTCTAAAATTATTTTTACATTAGCAATCAGCAGAATCAGCATTACCATCTATGAGACAAGATGGGAATCAGCAGATTGTGTGAAAGTAAAACAAAGAAAGGGGATGATTTATGCCTAACAAGACAAAAATGTGCCCCCAAACTCACCTGGATACAATTTTCATTAATCCTTGGATGTGGAGGGATTAGATATTAAGCATACCTCCTAAACATCTACTGTAAACATATATTCTTACATTAACTATTGAATAAAAGGCAAGTAGTGAGTTCATCCCATATTTCAGATTCAGTCCTTCTTAACTAATCCTTGTACTGGTTTCCAAAATCCCTTCATTGAATCTCTCAGCAATGGTTGAGGGAGGTCCCTCGACTGTGTCCTCACAAACTCGTCAGTTAGTGGCTGGTCTAGAGTAGGAGAACCAGGTATATGGCCATCTGTCTAGGTGCTCCCTGCGCAAAGCATCCATGTCAGGGCACAGTCATAGCCTCTCTGATGTCTTTGATCTGTGCTTCTCAGGCTGTGGTGGGCTGATCATGTGCATCAGAATTCCCAGAGGGGCTTATTTAGCATACAGACTCTTAAGTCCCCCTTCCTGCATCCCGAGAAATGAATCAAAATCTCTGGGAATGTCATTTTAGAGACAATTAACAGCTTTGAATGAGCAAACAAGAGATTGAGAGCTACTGTTTCAGATTCTGCCAACATTAAAGGGAATGAATTCTATATAGAAATTCTCTGGGAAACCAAGAGATAATTGCCAGTTTTTAATATTTCCCTGGGAACTCTTCTATTTGCATCCATAGATGATTTTCTCAGGAAGGCTTCACTTGGATGTTGAAAATATTTATAGTATGTGTAGGGAGGTTAACTATAATTACCTGCCTGAGAACCCATATGACAGAACCACACTATGTATCTACAGATAATTTTTCTAATTGCTCAGGCAATGTGGAAAGCACTTTCTTAAAAACTAAGTTGAAGTCATACAACTGAGACAAATCTATTTTGTTGGTTCCCACATTTCTGCACATATGTAAACCCAGTACACATTTCTACAGCAAGTTATATGTTGTTTTATAAATCATTAATGTAAATCAAAGTAATGTACTAACATTGTTCCACTCAGAATCTTATAGAAAATATTCTCTATGATTACGTTCACTTGACAGCAACAATCACACTGTGTACTTTTGTAGCTGGACCAATATATAAACCAAAAATCTTGATTTTTAATTTACTGACTTGTATGAAATACTCCCTTTCTACAAGGTCATAATATAAAATTATGTATGTATTTTGGAATATAATCCAAAAGTATTGTGTTAGGAGAAACAGTATTTCAGCAAAACTAAAAATATATCCCTGAAGTATGGTATGATGATTAAGAGTATAGACTGTGGAACTAGAATTTCAAGACTCAAAATTCCAGTTCTCACACTTCTTAGCTGAATATCCTTAGGCAAAATAACTTCTCTATGCCTCAGTTTTCTTATCTGTAAAAGAGCAAAAATAATTGCACTTCTCTTGTTGGTTTGGTGATGGTTACTTGAGTTTTATCTATAAGACCAATAGGGCTTAAAGTTAGTGTATTATTATTATTAATCTATTTGATGATGTGCCAAAATTATGTTTCAAGTCATTAATCTATTTTCAGTATATTTTCCTACTCCATTTTGCTCTTGAGGGCTCTTTTCAAAATTATTGAAATCAACAACATTGATTTCAGATGTATAATGTTATGATATGATATTGTATATACTGCAAAATGATCACTGTAAGTTCAGTTTGCATCTGTCACCATACATAGTCAACAACATTTTCCCTTGTGATGAGAACTTTCAAGAGCCATTCTCCTAGCGACTCTCAGCTATGCAAACAGTGAAAGTGAAAGAAAGCGAAAATCGCTCAGCGTGTCCAACTCTTTGCAACCCCATGGCCTATACAGTCCATGGAATTCTCTAGGCCAGAATACTGGAGTGGGTAGCCTCTCCCTTCTCCAGGGGATCTTCCCAACCCAGGGATCGAACCCAGGCCTCCCACATTTCAGGCAGATTCTTTACCAGCTGAGCCACAAGGCAAGCCCAGGCAAACAGTAGTATTAATAACTATAGTCACAATGTTGTACTTTTCATCCCCCTGACTTATTCATGCTGTAACTGCACTTGTGTACATTTTGACCCCGTTCACCTGTTTCACTCACCCTACCGCCACCTCTGGCAATCAGCAATCTGTTCTCTGTGTCTTATGAGGCTTCTCCCCCGACCCCTTGAGCCCATATCAATGCTGAAAAAAAGGTTAAAAGTTACCACTGACTTGAATGCTAAAGGAGGATTGGGTCAGTTTTTATTTTATCGATGAGAAGCTTGAGGGCTTAGGGAGAGGGAAAGAACTGGAGGAAAAGATTGGGAGTCTGCAGAGTCAGAGGGAAAGAAAAGGCCCTTCATCTGGAGACAACTCTCAGTGAGCACATCATCCATTGTGGACACCTGCCCACTCGCATCCCATAGGCAGACAAACTGCTCCCCAGCGCCCCTGACACACAGAAGCTTCTGCTACCAGGCTGGGGAAGCTGGCCACCTTGCATGGGTTTAGGCGTTTGCAGGGAGAACCTCAACCTTGCAGACTCAGTCGTGTATTGAGCCAGTGGGGATGCCCCCAATAATGGAGCAGTGAACACACAGTTGTTACAATTCAGATGCACGCATCTACCTACGTGCTGGCAAAATGCTACACTGCAAAACGGTCAAGCTGGAGTTTGGGTGTTTTTAATTTCCATATTCTAGAATTATGAGAATTAGGCGGCTACACTGATTAATTATAGAGTAGTTTTGAGTAGAGTGAAAAAAAAAAGTTCCTGCTCAAATAATTCTTCTCTAGAACTTTTAATATTTCCCTCTTAAATGAATCATTTCCCTTTGTCCTTTAACAAAAACAGGCTTTAAAAAAAAATCTCACAAATTTCTTTCTCATGACATAAATCTCAACCTCCCACACCAGTTACCATGTCTCATAGCTTTTATTTGCACTTGGGGTGACTAGTAGCACACTGCTAGTTTCATATTGCCAGTATTTATTCTCTCCTACATCTATACATAGACTTAAATGTAGAAGTATATATTATATAAGTATGATAATGTTTGGAAAATTGCATTTTCCAAATTAATTAAGCCCTTACCTGTGCAAATCTATCTCATTCATTGCTTTCCTTGACTTTTCAGAAATATCTGACACCAATTCCCTAGTCTACTTTCTTAAAATTATCTTCCTTTCCAACATAGTAATATGATTTTCTTCCTTTCTTTGTAACTCCTTGTGTAATCTTAGGAGTCATCCTTGACCTCAAGAAGCTTATAGTCTAGTGCAAAAACCAACATTCTGGTGGACACTGCTGAGTGGTTGACCCAGTCTCAGTGCATAAACCTCTTCTCAGCCATTTTCCTTTATATAATCTACTAGTACACAATTAAGTATAAAATCTGTAAGCAGTAAAACCATCTACCAAAAGAGCAGGGATGGGGAGAAGTCATTTAAATGGCAAAGATGGGGAAGCTTTCTATAGGAGGTGACACTTTGGATGAACATCTAACGGAGAAGAAATTGTAACAGTAAGATATAAAGATATTCCACATGGATGAAGCTAATTGAGCAGTGGCATAGAAATAGAAAAATATTAAAAATTTTTAACAGTTCTTGGATGAAGAATGATCACCAGGATTAAGTGACAGATGTGAACCATGGTAGACTGGGGGTGGGAGTGGGGAACATGTAGATCGTAGATGAATGCTAGGCAATCTGGCTGGCTTTGTGTAGATAAAAGGGAATCTTTGACAGTTTAGGGAGAGGAGTATCATGATTAGAGCTATGTGTTAGAGAGCTCGAGTATCAGTGTGGAGAACACAGTGGGGGATGAGAGAGTAGGGGGGGCATCCTTTTTAAAATATCTCATTTAGTATCAGTCATACGTCATTCTCCCATATTTCTATGCTAAATATTTATTCATGCCTTGCCCGTTAAGATCATAAGCTCTTTAAGGCAGGAACCATATCATGTTTTTCTTTCAAGTATACTACCCCAGATATTATCACCCTGCCTTGTACATTATTTTCATAATTTTCATTGTTATATTAAGTAATATTGAGCATTTGCCACATACCAGTTGTTTGTTGTCTAGTCTCTAAGTTGTGTCCGACTCTTTTGCTTCTCCAAGGACTATAGCCTATGAGGTTCCTCTGTCCATGTGATTTCCTAGGCGAGAATCCTAGAGTAGGTTGCCATTTCCTTCTCCACATACCAGACACTATGCAAAATCAATTTCATGCATTATCTCACTTAATCTTTAAATATGATTGTACCCAATTTACACATGTGTAAACAGGGACTTAGAGAACTTAGTCCTTTGCTGCAAAGCATGGAGTTGGTAACCAGTAGAGCCAGGATTCAAAACAAGTTCTCTGTGACTTCCAAGTTATTAACAACAATGTTAAATGGACTCCCATGGTGGCCAGTCAATGAATATTTTAAATGGTTGTGTAAATAAAAATGGTGGATCACAGAATGAAGACATCAACTCATCATTTGAGTTGCTCTATATAGGCAATTAAACATATCCATTCATACTGGGAATACAGTATGTGTTTGAATTGTGCAAAGTATCTCTTGCCTATATTTTTAAAGGATTAAGGTTAATAAACAATAGTATAAAATATTACTTATGTAAATGAACATCATTAAGGAACCAAGTAGTAAATAATGTCAGAACTTATCCATATTCCCTAATCTCGCTTTTCCTGTTCCTGTGTATCCCCAGACTTTAATATGCTTTTATTCCCAATCATTCCATAAACTATAGCAATTTGGGATGGCACTTTTCTTCAATCTACTGGTGGTTTCTTTGTCTAGACCCATGGGAATTTATGTCCTCCTGGGTTGAACCTTTGCTGATGACTCTTTGCCAATGAATTTGAAAGTCAAGCATACCTGACTCAGATAACTCCTTTCTAAACAGCATTGAAACATGTATATTATTGTATGCAAAATAGATGACCCCTGTGAGTTTGATACATGATGCATGTGCTCTGGGAAAACCTAGAGGGATGGAGTGGGGAGGGAGGTGGGACCTGGGTTCAGGATGGGCGGGACACATGTATACCTGTGGCCAATTTATGTTGATGTACAGCAAAAACCATCACAATATTGTAAAGTAATTATCCTCCAGTTAAAATAAATAAATTAAAAAAAAAAAACTTCTTCTCTAGAGTTTGCTGTAGGATCAAACTGAAGCTACCCTGTGCAGGACTTTGAGATCACACCTTTATTTGACTTCATTCCCTTCACTTCCTTGCTTTCTTCAGTCATTTATTGGTTTCGCTAATGAGATTTCCTTGATAAATCAGTTGCATTTGAACCTTCATCTCAGGATCTGCTTCTGGGGAAACTGACATAGGAAAAATGATACATTAAAATCTACTGAATATGTTAATGTTTCCCTTTAAAATAAATGATGGTTTCTTTTCAATAGTTAACATGGTGCCTTCTTCATTTTAGGTGGGAAAAAAATCAACAGCATCATGTTAGGTTGCCCTCTGTTATCACTTAACTTTTCATGAGAATTGATTTTACCTATGATACTTTTTGTAGCAAACTACGTGGAAGAAAAGTTTTCTGCTGTGTTCCTGTATAAAAGTGCAACTTATAGACATTTTGTTATATGAAAACTAGAAATTGCCTTAAAATTTTCACTATTGAATTTCTAGGAGTTTTAAATTCTAAGTTCTTAAATTATATTCCAAATATAGCAAATGTGCTTTAAGTGGGTACATTTTGAATTCACATGGTTCATATCATTCCATTTCTTCCAGCATTAGGAGCAAAACATTAATATGTTTATTTTCTTCATTTTCCAAGCTGAACATTTTATTTCCTCCAGCAGGATCACAGATAAGCACATCATTCCAAATTTAGTACACTGGAAACCTCTCATGTTTAAACCATAGTTGGTTTTTATGGGCTTTATATCTTTTGCTAATTTATCCCACATTTTGCTCCAGGTAACATTCTGAATGATGGCAGTTTCTTCTGCATCCAGACTGGTGATGGTGTTGATAAAATGGCCAGGTCATAAATATGTCTTGTATTCTTTAAATAGACTCAATAGTCCTTGTGATTTGCAAACTCACTGGCCCCTCTTCCCTCCAGTAACCTTCCTTAAGTTGTAAGTGAATCATGTGACCCCATCTTCATCTAATCCTACTTATGTGACTGACTACTGCTGACATGGAATAAAGCTACCTAACCTAGAAGTTCTCTTTGAACTTGTAATGAAAATAGACATGGGAATTTTTAGCTGAAGATATATTTTTATATTTAAGCCCTTTGAGATACCTCAGGTTAGCTAATTACTGTGTCTTGGAGATTATATATTGAGTCCAGATTAGTGTCTAAAGCCTTTAAGTGGAGTGAATGTTCTTCTCTTAAGTGTTAGCTGACCCTCCAAATAGAAGGCCAGGGTGTGGGCATGCAGAGAATCTACTGTACAATGGAGAAGCAGATGGAAGTCAGAAGACTGATATGCAAAAACAACCAAGGAGAAATCTGTCACCAACTTCCAGGGCCTATTGTATGCTGGGCAAGAAAGATGAAGCTAAAAGGGCAGAAACTGAGGAAAAGGTGAAGGAAGTAGCAGGAATGAGGAAGAGTTGGACTTTTCCAGTGTTCTGAGCTGAGATGACTGCCTTCTGATGCCTTTGTGGTTTGATCCATGTTAAAACTGTGGGATCAGGCAAACAAGTACTATATTAAAATCCTCTTATACAACAATTAAGAATGATTCACTCTTTATAATTGAAGGGCACTGCAGTAGGCAATGGGGTTGCAAATCATCATCATCATCATCATCATCATTGTGATAATAGTAACAAAAATAGCTCACACTCCCATAGAGCTTACTTGTATGCTGGATATTATGTGCCAGATTCTTTCCTGAGGGCTTCACATATATTAACTCCTTGCAACTCTATGGGGGTTCTTCCATTCTCTTATGTATTTCCTTTTTTGTTTTTCAGGTGCCACTGTTCTAATAACCGTCTTATGAATGATGAATCAGAAATACAAAGAGGTGAAGCATTTTGCTCAGTGTCACTCAGCAGGTAAGAAACAGAGCCACAGTTTAAATCCCGGGAGGTACAGATTCAAGATCTGCAATAAGCTGCCTTCAAATAAGGTGCTGTTAGATAGAGAGGCAGGAGATGTCCATAACCATATAAATGACCATAAACCCATTTTGTTCTGAATATTAAATTAATGCTACACACAGTGGATGCCTCAGAGGTCTGGAGCTGGGAGCCAATGTTGTGGGTGGCTACTTGTACAAGTTACAGAACATTCAGGAGTCAAATACCAAACCCAGACTTTCAGAAACAAAGGGGGTTCACTAGTGACATAGCTTAAAAACCCCAGAGTTTTGGCACAATTGTCATAGAATGCAAATAATGTTATCAAAATATTCTCTCCCTTATTTTGGATTTTTTTTCCTTCTGTCAGCTTAATCTCAGCAAAGTCCTCTTCATGTGGGCCAGATTACTCCTAGCAACTTCAGAATTACATTCTGCCTGTTTACCAGTAAGGAGGTTGTCTTCTTCTGTGTTTCTAGAAACATTTCCAGGATTGATACTCACAGATTCTAATTTCTGTGGCTTTAGTCATGTATCTGCTTCCTGAACCAATTACTGTGCATGGTCCGGGTTCTTTAGTCATTCCTCACACCAGAAGTGTGCTCCTCTGAAACTGTATGGATTCATAGCCTAGGAGAGGTGGTTTCCCAAAGGAAAATCTAAGTGCAGTTGCTGAAGGAAAGGAAAATGATGACCTTTGGGAGAAAATAAAGCAAAACAATAAGATCCCTTGTCCCTATATTACCATGGGGTGTATTGACTAACCAGGTCAAGTACACAGATAACTATAGAGAAGGTAAAGCTGAAAATTTTTATTTTGGCCAGATTATGGAGAGACTAAGATACATGTAGATTTTATTTTGTAGGCAATGGATAGATAACCATTGCACGCATTTCTGTAGAGAAGGAAGTAAATCCAACACTAATGTAAAAGAATTAATCTAGAAAAGATGGCTAGGCAATCATGGGTTCCCAAATCATTTATTAATTTCATGAGATTTTTAGAGGAAATCACACAGTATATCAGATTGATATAATGATAAATTTATGTTCATCAAATTCAGGTGGATACACAGCACTGCTCTGAACATCTTACTTCACTGTCCTGAGCAATGGTCGCTTTCTGAGATGGGTATTTCATACCATTCCCTCCATTACCTAAACGCTAATCCTTTCTCTTGCCCTTGAGGCCTTTCTGAAGGCCTCCATTCTCACTGCCACCACATCAGTTCAAATTCCCTTTCACTTCCCCTTGAACTATTGCGGTATCTCATTAGAGGCTGATGCCGTTCTTGGAAGGGAGCCATGGCCCCCTTCCACGGCTCTAGCCCATGGTGATGGGTACTAGGTCCAAGGGGTGATGTGGTGGAAGTTGGTCATTAAGAAATCATTTAATGAAGTCCCACAGTAGAGGAAAGGAAAGGAACAAAAAGGTGAATGAGGGAATATGGAGCTTGTGTTTTGGCTGAAGAGAGGAAACCAGTAGAGAGAATCATGATGCAAAGTAAAAGAAGGGGAATAATTAAGGGACCAAGGCCCTGTAGTGTAGAAATGTATTTCAATAAAGACATCTTCTTACTCTGAAACAGGTGAGAAGTGACAAGGACTTTTTGAGTGTTGTGTTGACAAATCTGATGCACTTACCTGTTCTGCTGGATTCCTACCCTGAACTCAAATCTGAAGATGCTATGGGGGTGAGTATGTACTAGACAAATTTATTCAATACTTCGTTTAATCACTTCCTCAGCCTTTCTGTACCTATTGGAATTTGACTGTGACCTACTGAATGTGAATCACTGTAGAATGTACATTGTATTAGGAACTGAAAAACTAAAGGAAATTTAAGCCAAAACCACAAAGAGTTATTACCTCTGTCAGAATGGCTGCCATCAGAAAGAACACATAACAAATACTAGGTAGGATGGAGCGGAAAGGGAACCCTCTCTAACTGTCGGTAGGGATGTGAGTGGGTATAGTCACTGTGTAAAACAGTAGAGAGGTTTCTCAAAAAACTAAAAATAGAACTACCATATGATCCAGCAACTCCACTCCTGGGTATATATCTGAAAAATGCAAAAATGATAATTGAAAAAGATACATATATCCCAATGTTCATAGCAGTATTATTTACAATTGCAATGAAATGGAAGCAAACTAGGTGTTTTTCAACAGATGAGTAGATAAAGAAGATGTAATATGACAATGGAATACCACTCAGTCATACAAAGGAATGAAATCTTGCCATTTGCATCAACATGGATGGACTTAGAGTTCATTACGCTAAACAAAATGTCAGACAGAGAAGAACAAACACTGTATAATATTGCCTATATGTGGAACCTAAAAAATAGAACAACTGCCCTTATTAACTTGATGGCTTATTGTTTATGCCTGAACCATTGCAAAGCCCGAAACCCACAAATTCAGTTCATCTCTGGGCAGGGTTCTTGGTGTACTGTTTTTTGTAAACAACATGCATGAACCTTTAGTTTTGGAGTAAAAGTTGTAATGTTTAAATGTTGCTGAATTTCAGCTTAGTTTGGGAGCACTGAACATCAGAAGAGGCAAAGAGACTAGGATCAACAGCAACATGGCATATAAAAGGACAATAGAGTTGTAAATCCACTCTACTTCAGTTTCAAAAATGACAGAGGTAGTATATTAGTATATGTTTCTTAGAAACTTATTGATCAAACAGACATTAGCAAGCTAGAATGTTTGAATAATATAGTTAATATATCCAGGATAATAGATGTATACAGGAATAGAAATAGAAAATTTTTAGCATTGTTAAATCCTCACAAAACATTAACAAAACTGTATAAATACTATGTGACAAAGAAATTTCAATAAATAAAAGAATACCACACAAAATAATTCAATCAGATTAGAAATCAATAGCAAAAGGAAAAATGGAAAATTGGCACATGTTTAGAAACTAAAATCATACCATTCAATATCCTTGTATAGATATTTCATAATTAGAATATTATGAAGTATCATTCATAAATCATTAGTACTAATAATTTCATAATCAGAACAAATATTTGAAATTGTTACATGATAAAATTTATGGTATATAGTTAGAGGTAGTATTCACTAGAAAATTTAGAGCTTTAAAACATTTACTGCAGTAAAAACAAAAGTCAAATGAACTGGTTGGTCTTCTATAGAAAGAATTAACAATGTATGAAAAAGTTAAGCCTGAGTAAGAAATAAACAAGAAAATTAAAATTATGACAATAATTTTTATATGTAGCATTTATTGACCCATTTTAATGTTTTACTCATTTGAGTCACAATGACAAAGACAAAAGCAGAAATTAATGAAATTGAGTAATAATGGTAGAGAATATTAATCAAACCAAAAGTTTAGCCATTTAAAAATATAAATTAATTTAAATTGAATAAAATCGTTTTTCTGTTGAGCTTTATTAAATTATCAAGGAAAAGATAATTCCTACCCTACTAATTTTTTTTAGAAAGCAGATATATGCCCAATTCATAGTATAACTGGCTAGAAAAACCATTCTTCCAAACATGAAGATGATATGAAAAAGAAAATTTTAGGCCCCTTGCACTTAGAAATGTAAGTGCTGAAATATAATAAGATACTAATTAAATCTAACAATGTAATGTATCATGATTAAGTAGAATTCTAGGAATTCAAATGTGATTTAATAACAGAGTTTCTACGCTAATGGATTAAAGAAAAAAAATCACATTAATTGAAATAAAAATGTTATAGAAAATGTATTTGATAGCATCCAATTACTGTTTGTGATTTAAAAAGTCTGGACAGCTAGATATAAATGGAAAATTATATAACTCAATAGAAATCAATAGACATTACTAATTGGTGTTAAATAATACAAATTTCCCACTTCCATCATTACTCTTCATCACTGTATTGCAAGTGCTGACCAATGCCCAAGATAAGATAAACTAATAAGAGACACATCAATCAGGATAGGTTAGATTACGCTGCAAGTCATAAGAACTAAACATTTTAGATGCTTAAAAGCCACAAGAGTTTATTTCTTGCTTCTGCTAAATGTTCTTTATAGGTTGGCAGAAAGCCTGGACTCATTGACACTCAAAGAGGCAGACTGGTGTGATAGCTACCATCTTAAACATTGCTAGTCATTGTATCTGAGGGAGCAGGCAACTTGGGAGAGTCTGGTGAAAGTGTAGTCACTCAGTAGTGTCTGACTCTTTGCAATCCCATGGACCGTGGCCCACTAGGCTCCTCTGTCCATGAAAAGGTCTGGTATCCACAGGTAAATGTTCTGATTAGAAAGTGATAATATGTCACCTGTCTCAGAACTCGGTTGGCCAGAAATAGTCATACGGTTCCACTCAAGAAGGCCCATAGAGGTAAGATATGGAAATATTGGTGGATATTATTAACAACTACCACAGAAGCATATTAATTGAAAAAGAAGACAAAAACTGTCTTTTTTCATAGATTTAAGAGTGTTTACATAAACCAACAAGAAATATAAGAAATTCGACAGTCCGATTATCATAACTAACAAGATCTTGTGGCGATGTTGCTGAAAATACAGGAACAGTTTACAAAAGCAAATAGTAGTGCTAAACATCACCTGTGCATATGTCCATTGCCTTTTCTCCTCTAACTGTGGATGAATATCTATGTTTCATGGCCACTTGAGAACCAGATTCTAATTTCTCTCACTTATTCAAACAGATTACAGCTCTCTATTTTTATACATTCTGGAATATTTCCAGAACTCAAGCATTCTACAAGTTCTTTCAAATCTTAAAATAATCAGCAAAGTCCCCAAACATTCTACAAATGCTTACATCTTAAGAATAATCCTCTGTTTGTTGATTGCACATCCACCTCTAACTCCTGTCCCATTTTATTGTCATAGTTAAGAGTAAAGTTGGAAGAGTTGTATGTTCTTGCTATCTCTAATTACTCTCCTTTCTTTTTCTCTTGAATCCATAATCTTTTACCATTCTTTCCATGATGGTTAATGGCTTCTATGTGGCTAATCCAGTAGTTACTTCTCAGGTCTTTACTAATTTGACCTATCATTAGTATTTGATAAAATGAATTACTTCCTCCTCTAAACTTCTGTTCACTTGGCTTCTACAGAATAGTAACCTGTTAAGTTTACTCCACTGTCACTTGTCACTCATCTTAATCTTTGTTCGTTTCCTCTGCATCTCAAGAGTACATTTCTTTTGTTCATTTTCTATGCATCTCTGGAGATACAGATGTGGGAGTATACCAGGATCAGTCCTTGGACTTCTTTTCTCCCCTTTTCTTTGTTCCTTGGTGATTTACTATAGTCTTTTAAGTTATATGGTAATGTTACTCAAATTTATATCTTAGAGACAGATCTTGCCTCTGAACTCCAGACACATATACAACTGTCTATTCCAGTCTCACTTGAGTGTTTAATTACATCTAAAATGACCTTTTAGATCCCTTTTTAAAAAGACATCTAAAAGATGAAGGGAATTTTTCTCCCTTAATTTGTTCTTTAAGTAGTCTTCCATTTAGTAAATGGAAACTCGATTCTGTAAGTCATTCAGGATAAAAACTTTGATATCGTCAATGATCCTTCTTTCTCTCCCATACGCCACTGATGAGTTATCAATGAATCCAGAATCTGACCCCTTCTTTCCTCTTCCATTGCTACTAAATCATCCAAATCACCATCATCTCTTATGTACCCTGTTGAAATGTCCCTAACTGGTCTCTTTTTTTCTACTTTGCCCCATTTACAGCTTAATTTCAACACAGTATCCAAAGTAAATCTGACACATGAGTCAGTCATGGCTTTCCTCCTATGGTTTCCCAGCTCTCTCCAAGGCAGGGCAGGGCAGTGTGTAAGAGCAGAGGCTCTAGAATTAGACTGTTGGGTTGGAATCCCAGTTCTGTCACTCACCTGTTGCATGACCTCAGGCAAGTTCTCCTTAAGCTATGAATGTATGTGCATGGTTTCTTCACCTGTAAAATAGGGAATAATAGTAGTAATTATCTCACAGAGTTGTTGAGGGGATTCAGTTCAGTTCAGTCATTCAGTTGTGTCCGACTCTTTGCAACCCCATGGACTGCAGCACGCCAGGCTTTCCTGTCCATCACCAACTCCCGGAGCCTACTCAGACTCATGTCCATCATGTTGGTGATGCCATCCAACCATCTCATCCTCTGTCGTCCCCTTCTCCTCCTGCCTTCAATCTTTCCCACCATCAGGGTCTTTTCAGATGAGTCAGTTCTTCACATCAGGTGGCCAAAGTATTGGAGTTTCAGCTTTAGCATCAGTCCTTCCAATGAATATTCATTTATTTCACTGCTTTCCTTTAGGATGGACTGGTTGGATCTCTGTGCGGTCCAAGGGACTCTCAAGAGTCTTCTCCAACACCACAGTTCAAAAGTATCAATTCTTCGGCTCTCAGCTTTCTTTATAGTCCAACTCTCACATCTATACATGACTGAAAAAACCATAGCTTTGACTAGACGGACCTTTGTTGATAAAGTAATGTCTCTGCTTTTTGATATGTTGAGGGAATTAGATAAATTAAAATGTTTAAAACCCTTAGAATAATGCCTGGCAAGTAATACAAGATATATGTTAGCTGTTATTGCTATTTTAATAAATACTTATATTGACTTTTAAGACTTTATACCATCTACCCATCCTAAGATAAGCTCTGTAATAGTCAGAAACTTTTATCTGTTTCCACAGTACACAAAATAATGTCTGGATAATAAAAGGTGCTCAATAAATATTTGTTAAGTGAATTAATGGATAATAAAAGAAATTAAAAAGGGCCAGTTCAATATAACAAACATCCCATAATCTAGTCCTTATTAAATGCTATAAATTGCACCACGAATCACAGGAAACAGAAGGACTTTTTAATTAATATTGTTGATTGGCATAAGAAGCCATTGGCATCGGCTTCATGTAGAAAAAATGAACATCGGTATTTTTAAAACCTACACCAAATAGAAAGCTAAGTTTAAAAACCGTGATTTTTTTTTTAGATAAACCCCTAAATCACAAACCCTAACAATCAAAAGTGGGTGGGCAAAACTAGCAAAAGTAAGAAAATAATGATTAAAGCATAGATAAATAGAGAATAGAAAACAGTAGGAAAAAATAGCAGTGAAACCAAGAGCTGGTTCTGTGATAAGATCAACAAAACTGACACTGAGTAAAGTCACTGAGGAATCTTGGGACAGGAGACCTAAGCAAGAAAATTGTATATTCTGTTGGTGTTAGTTGCTCAGTCGTGTCTGACTCTTCATGACCCTGGTCTGTAGCCCACCAGACTCTTCTGTTCATGGAATTCTCCAGGCAAGTATATTGGAGTAGGTATCCATTCCCTTCTCCAGGGGATCTTCCTGACCCAGGGATTGAACCTGGGTCTTCTGCATTGCAGCAGATTTCTGTCTGAGCCACTGAATAGGATTGGGGTTATTATAATTTGAACAATAAAAGAAAATTAAGGATCTCAGAAAAAAGTAGGTTGGATTGACTACATTTCAATTTAAGAGTTTTGTTTTTGTTTGTCAGTGAAGGACATTGAAGGTAGCAGACAACTGACAAATTGGGAGCTGAGAACCATAATTAGAACACTGGAAATCAAGGGACTATTATCTAGAACATAATAGAAATATCTGAGTATCTGTTGATCTGCAGTTAAAATAAAATAGAAAATAATTCACAAACAAGGAAATCTGAATGTCTTATAGGAGATTCTTACCCTCATTAGTAATCAGAGAAATAGAAATTAGAAATGATACAATCCTTTATACTTTTCAGATTGGTGATATAATACCAATACCATCATTAAAACTCCTCAGATTGGTAATTGGACATTAGGATACTAGCAAACACTGGTGGTGGTAGTGAAATGCGAACCCTCATATTCTGCTGGAGAACGTATTCAGTTCAGTTCAATTTCTCAGTCATGTCTGACTCTTTGTGACCCCATGGACTGCAGCATGGGGTCCATGGGGAAAGTATAAATTGGTAGAAACCTTGAAGGGAGAGAAATCTGACAATAGCTCATAAAATAACATATGTGTATCCTCTAAAACTCCCACAACCCTGTTCTTGGTTACAGACTCCTCTTCAACATGTCTAAGGATGTTGCCTGCGTCAGTCACTATTTGTGGTAGTGGAAACAGGAGGAAACTGTCACTGGGAAAATAATAGGTAAAATGAGGCTGATGCACACAGGGATCAGTTGTGTAGCATTTAGGAGCAATAATTAAGTAGCTATCGATCTATCTAGCTAGCTATATACACACATATATTATATATTTAGCTGTGTGTTATAGTTATTTTTATGTATCTATGTTATTTTCTATATATCTATTTTGAAAGCATATTATTGAGTGGAAAATAATAGAGATAACCAGATTCAATGCAATTTATTTAAAGTAAAACCATATATTCACGTGAAACAATCTCTATTATCTTATAAAAATATGTACGTATCCAAGGTAACATGTTAGAGATGCAGAGACCAGAGAAAGGAGAAGGAATGTGGTAAAGGGGAAATTCCTAAGTTGAGAAAGCCCTTTGGAGATCTATGGTGATGGCAAGGCATATACTATGGAGGAATGAAGGGCGAAAATGAAGATCATCTCATCATAATAACTCTTCTGATTCTTCTTCAGTGATTTTTCACCTGACTACTTCCCAGTGTGTGTGTGTGTGTGTGTGTGTGTGAGGAGTGATGCCTCCAACATTAGACCAGGCTGCAAGGCCAGCGCTGTATCTGATGTACTTATTATAGCTGGAGACATGAAGACCATTGAGAAGACCTCTGCCCATCAGTACAAATAACACACCTGGATCCTCCAAAAGCCTTAGTCTGGAATTCCTTCAGAAATAAGGATAAGAAGTACAGATTCACAAGAAATTACATTTTGGGCCAGAAAAGAAATTGAAAGCATAAGGAAAAAAGACCCCTACCTTTTCATGTAAGTAATTAAAAAGGGCAACAATTTCAAATCTTTACAAAGTTCAATATCTAAAAACACCACCACCATGTCTTAGATTTTTCACATCAGACATTAACCACAGTTTTGGACTTCATCATTCTTAAGATATAGCCACTATTGCTTAAGTTCTTACTGTGCTCTGGGGTACACAAGCTAAAAGCCATCTCTTCTGCCCATATTTCAATAAAATCAATGTAAACAGTTCATAAATTGCCTAGAATACCTGTCAGAGCATGTCTCTGCCAGTTTGACCTGTTATTGGGCTTGTGTTTAAAAATTTAAGTCCCTAGTGTTATAGGCAACTCTCAAATATTAAATCGATTTTATTTCAAAATTTATTTTATGACCTTATTGTTTGGAAATGAGATTGTCTTATCATATAACAGGATTGTTATAAATGGTGTAACCCACTTTCCTGGGCACTGGGCCCGCTCTGAGCAGAATTCTGAAACTGAATCTTGGCAGTTCCCCTGCAATAGCCACAGGTGATGCTTCACGTGCCTGGCACACCCCTCCATGCACACACCTACCCAAGGGGAAATCACACCGACACTTCAGCTAAAGAGCTGTTCCAGAGGAATTGCAGGTGAAGAATTGGGATGCACTGTCTTTCTAAATCCCTGGATCTCAATCCTGCTTTTCAGAAGAGATCAGAGTCCTGGCAGGTGGGTGCTAGGTGCAGAAACTGCCCAGGTGATTCTGGGTCGCACCGTGTTGCCAACCAGCAGCGCAGCTGTTCCAGCGCTGTTCTGTCTCCTCCACACCTGCGGTGTCCACCAGGGCTGCAGGAGCAGCAGGTAGCTCAGGGGGCCTCTGGCCTGAAACCCAGTGTGCAGGGGAATTAAAGACCTCATCCTCACTGGCTGTGCAATCCGTCATGTGTCCAGCATGACAGACTCTTATCCACAACTTTACCCTCACTTTATTGTCTAGTGTAACACTGAGGTTCTCAGAACACGACACCTTCTCTGGTTTTAGAAATAGGTGATCAGGATGTGACTTTTGTTTCTTTTTTTCTTACTTTTTTATTGGTGTATAATTGCTTCACGATGTTGTAAAACATATATATCCCCTCCCTCTTAAACTACCTCCCTCCCACTCCACTCTCCCACCCCTCTAGGTTATCACCGCAGGTTCCCACTAGAAATCTATTTTATGCATGGTATTGTATTTATGCCAATTCTAGTCTCCCAATTCATCCCATTCTCCCCTTCCCCTTGCCCCGTGTCCACAAGTCCATTCTCTAAATCATCTCTATTCCTACCCTGCCTGTAGGTTCATCTGTACCATTTCTCTAGATTCCACATATATATGTTAATATATCATATTTGATTTTCTCGCTCTGACTTACTTCACTCTGTATGACAGACTCTAGGTCCATCATAGAGTCTGACCTTTGATTCTGATGAACAGAAAAAAGAAAAGTCAAGACCACATTGTCTGAAATGGGAAGGAAGGGGTCAGATTTTGATACGGGCTCCCAGTGGACAGCCAGGTCACCATTGTTGCGTTCATTCAAGCAGTCTGTCAACAAGCAGTGAGATAAACAAAAAGTGCTCTGGCCAGACGCTTCTCTAGGTTCTGGCACTATGGAGGGAATCAAAGCAGGTGCAAGTCTGCCTATAAGTAGGTAAAATAGGTAAAATAAGGCAGCACTAAGTGATAAACAGAAAAATAAGAAAGGGCCCTAGGAATGTCCCATGTCGGAGGAAGTGAAAAAGAAGGCCTTGCAAGAAGGTGACATTTGTGTAAAGACTTAAAAGGGTGAAAGTGATCCATGTTGCAAAGGCAGGTTTCATGTCTGGTAGAGGGGAAGAACGTCAAGGAACCTGGAGTGGTCTGTGTGGGAGCGAGTGAGGAAGAATCTGAATAGAAATAATGAGAAAGGAGGTTTATTTGATTCTGAAAAAAAAAAAAAAACCCTGCTGTGACAGTGAAAGGACATGATTCCCTTTCTCTTGCCGCTATCTTGAGTTCTGGAGCTTTTGCAGCAAGACCAATATGGTCTGCATCCCTATTTCCCCATTCCCTAAAAAGGCACTGTATTAGTTTTTTACCAGGACTTAAACTTTCTTCCTCCAATAACCCCATATCCCCAAATATTTTCTTCTCTTCACATTAAACAATATTCCTTGCTTCCACGAAGGTGATAACAACTATGTGTTAGAAGAAACCAATAAAATAGAGTTCTCGTTTATGAGCTTATCAGTAAGAATAAATCTCTAATTGATGTACCAGGAGGAGCAGAGCCCCTGACCCATTGCCTTCACCTGTGAGTCGCTTCTGAATCAGGGGCTGTAGCTGGTGGTTCAGTGTATTTTCCTGTGGTTTACTCTGGAACCCCCAGGCTCATCAGGAACCCTGCTTGATGTCTTTTGGAAGTGATGGCACGCATTTTGTGATGGGAAGGGGCACAGATGACAGGCCTTGGACAAAAAAGGAAGTGTACCTGTCAGTTGGCGTTTGCAGTTTGCTCTTGCCTGTACTTGCCAAGCTAAAGGCAGGGCCTGGGGGAATTCAGGGGCCCATGCGCCTTCTGAAAGCAGACTTCCCAGAAGGAATGCCCTGGGCCTTTGCTGCTATGGTGCTGAGTCAGGGAGCAGGAGGTGGGGGGCACAGCTGTGGTGAAAGCAGAGAAGATAAATTAGTCTAAGAAACAGCAGGCCAAGGTTTCCAGAGGAGATGCTACCGCTACATACTGCTTTGAAGTGAAAGAAGGCTGACCAGAGTCAGAGGGCTCAAAGGGACCCAGAGGTGAGAGAAGAAACATTCTCAGGAGCCTCCGCAGCAAAATAGTTTCATTCAGGATGACCCAACCCAGATTTAGTCAGTCAGGTCACACCTGCCCCTGCCACACACACACACACACCTCACTCTCTTCCTCTCTCCTATTATCCATCAGTGTTAGGTCTGTCTGTCTACCTACCTACCTACCTATCAAGCTATGAAGAGACATAGTCAAACCTACATTGTCAAACCTAGAATGAGGAGAACTAGGTCAAATCCTGAAATCTGTTCCTTTGGCATCTAGACTGGAATTAAGAGATTCATTATTATGTTAACAAATATTTATTAAAGTGACTAATGCACGTCAGTAAACACACACACAAAGATATATCACTTTTCAGTATGATACGAGTGGAACGCACACATATTTATAAAGACTCAAGGTCAAGAATCCGCCTGCAATGTGGAAGACCTGGGTTTGATCCCTGAGTTGGAAAGATCCCCTGGAGAAGGGAAAGGCTACCCACTCCAGGATTCTGGCCTGGAGAATTCCATGGACTGTATAGTCCGTGGCGTCTCAAACAGTAGGACACGACTGAGCGACTTTCACTCACTTAAGGTCACTTCTGAGCCTCAAGTGAAGAGCCGTTTTCCTAAATTGGATTTTAAACTCAAGGCTTTAGCCAGGTTAAGCTGAGGGCTGTCAGGACACTGCATGCAGGAATGAAGACATTTCAGAGCCTTATCTCCTGGGGCTGTTGTGAATTATTAGCAGGAAACACACTTGGGATTTGTGATCTAGGATGATTTAGGGAAAATATATGAAATGTATGGAAGGACTTTTGATAATGAGAGAAAAAATATGTTGGAAGATCATGAGTAAACAAGCTGAATAGTTGTTTTCATTATAGTAAAGGACTGTTATGCATAAAAACTTTAGGTTATGCACAATACTTAAATAACAGATTTGAGGTAAGAAACTTGGTTTAATTGATTTCCTTAATATTCCCCCCTCCAACATACTCCTTATCCAGAATCCCACACTTTGAATAGAATCTCTGAACTTAACCTAAAAATGCAACCTCAGCTCGGCAGTCAAGCAGTAAAAGTGAGGGAGGGAACAGGTGTGCGGGCTGCAAAGCCGGTGACCCTCACGTGCGGTGGCAAAGAGTGGGCATAACCTCCTGTGATACCTTGGAAAACCGACCACCCTCTGACTAAGCCTGCAGCTTTCGGGAAAAGGAAAACATTCAGAATTCTGTTGTGTGTTCTTGGTCATTTCAGCGAAGACCTGCCAGAGCAACGCACTGAGGTCAGAACACGGCATGGGGAGAGCAGAGCTCAGGGAGGAGAGAGGTGCTCTTCCCGCAGATTAAAGCCCCAGTGACAGCGGTAAGTCACGTGAGGTGCAGCAGAGCTCCACACCTCAAAAGAAACAGTTAACGGGTGGCTCTGAAGAGTTTACTGAGCAGAACTGGGGTCCCTAACCTTCTCCCCAAACCTCTTGTTAAAATCACTGGAAGGCCAGATGAGATAAGCCTTCAGCAAACATCAGCTTTAGGAAGCTTCCTTTTCTATCAAGCCCAATTTTTCACATAGCCTTTGGGTGCTTGGTCATTATGGCCTTTGGGTACCCACATGAAAAGCCAAAGGGTCAGAGAACAGGCAGATCATAGAGTCTAGCAAATTAAAAGGCAGCGCTATCTCTCGGCGGGTAAAAGTGTCTGTCTACAATGCAGGAGACCTGGGTTTGATCCCTGAGTCGGAAAGATCTCGTGGAGAAGGAAATGGCAACCCACTCCAGTTCTCTTGCCTTGAAAATCCCATGGATGGAGGAGCCTGGTAGGCTGCGGTCCATGGGGTCCGTCGGACACGACTGAGTGACTTCACTTTCACTTTCAATCCTAATATATTGTGAAGATACAGGTGGCTATGAAAGTGGGGTTTAATCCACTTTGAAATTCAGGAATGTTCGGACGCTCCATCCTTTTTCCATGTTTAACTTCTTGATGAATCAATGCTTGAGCTGAAACCCAAAAGACAAGTTTATTAATAGAAATTAGCCAAGGGAAAAGTAGGAAGACGGCTTTCCTGGCGAAGGACACACTGCAAAGTGGGGCACACCTAAGACCAGAGACCTGCTCCAGCCAGCGCCCTGGATTTTATTGTGGGCTCTGGTTCTAACGCTGGCCGTGCTATACTGCATCTCCCTGACCTTGAAAGTGCTCCCCCTCCTGGAAGACCGGAAATAGCACAAGGATTTCAGATAACTATGACCATTGGCCAAGGTCATAATTTTTACAACTTCAGCACCATTATCTGTCGAATGGAATAGCAATAGCTACCTTGTGAGATTTAAGGGAAATTACATGAAGGGCGCAGTAAGGTGGAAGGTTCATAGCAGCTGCTCAGGAAGTGTTGGCTTTTTTTTTTTTTTTTTCTGTGCTGGGTCTTGGATGTTGGGAGAGCTTTCTTTAGTTGCAGCGAGTGGGGGCTACTCTGTAGTTGCTGTGTGCGGGCTTCTCATTACAGTGGCTTCTCTTGTTGCAGAGCACAGGTTATAGGCACGCAGGCTTCAGTAGTTGTGGCACATGGGCTTAGTGCCCCGCGCCATGTGGGATCTTCCCAGACCAAGGATCGAACCAATGTCCCCTGCATTACAAGGTGGATTCTTAACTAGATCACTAGGGAAGCCCAGTTAAGTGTTGATATCTTTATAATATCACCCATCTCTATCCATTTTTCTCAGCCAAGGTGAACCTTACTGCTTTCATAAATCCTTCCTTCTCGGATAACTCCAACTCCTTCCCTCCCACCCCTTCTCTAAACTCTTGTATTCCCTTGTCTTATTGTCAACAAATTTCATTTTTCTTCATACTTATTCTTTTTCATTAAAAAAAGCTGATATAAGTTTGAGATGTGCAACATAGTGATTTGGTGTTCTTATACTCCATTTAAAGTTATTGTAAAATAATGATTTTATTCCCTGTGCTGTATAGCTTTTTAACATTAGTCTTTATTCACCAATATGATTGTAAACCTCTAAGAAAAACTTGTCATGAAATCCAGGGTACCTAGAAAGTTAATGAGTACACAGTGGGTGATTTATAAATTTCCAGGGCTACAAAGACCCATAACAGTGTGGTTGTTGAATTACTACCATAAATGCTGAACTTCATGGTTCTCATATAACTCTCAACCAGAGTACCTGAAAAAATGGACCATAAATACACTCAGGGAATGCATTCCCACAGAAGATATTTTGGTGTGAACATGTATGCACGCCTGCTCAGTCGCTAAGTTGCATCTGACTCTTTGTGACCTCATGGACTGTAGCTTGCCAGGACCCTCTGTCCCTGGGATTTTCCAGGCAAAAAAATATTAGAGTAGTTTGCTATTTCCTCCTCCAGGGCATCTTCCTAACCCATGGATTGAATCTGCATCTCCTGTATTGCCAGGCAGATTCTTTACCACTGAGCCACTTGGGAGGGCAGCCCCATGAGCATGTTCATGTGTTCATGCTTAGTCACTTCAGTTGTGTATGACTCTTTGGGACCCTATGGACTGTAGCCCTCCAGGCTTCTCTGTCCATGGGATTCTCCAGGCAAGAATACTGGAGTGGGTTGTCATTTCCTTCTCTGGGGGATCTTCCTGACCCTGGGATCGTACCCGCATCGCTTATGTCTCTTGCATTGTCAGGCAGGTTCTTTACCACTGGCGCCACCTGAGAAGTCCTGTGAACATGTATACGTAGATGCTAAATGCTACAGACATTTAATAAATTTGGGTGGAGAGGAAGAATAATGTTATCCATTCAAACATATGGCACACAGGTAATAGTGGACTCTCTTACACTGAGGGGGTCTGCTTACCTGATCTGCCCCTCTGGGAATGAGAACCCAGCTGCCATGATCAGGTGGGTTAGTTCATTTCATGTGCACATCTCAAATAACACCCCAAATGGTGGTTTACTTGGCACCTTACAAAGACAGCAAGGATTAGTTGAGAAGAACTGAAACTAAACTTAGAAAGAAGCTGTATTTACTGAATAAATAAATGAATCATATCAAGTACTCTAGCACATGCCTGTTCTCAGGATGGTTTACTTCTTGAAACTGGTAAAACCATTAATAGCTGTGGCTAAGGGTGGTGTTTCCATTCTGATTGTTGCTTGGGCCCTCAGACATAATTTGTTTCTGCATCATTCACTATTTCAGGGTATTGTATTTGGATCCAGGTGTATTTGTGTTTGGATTCTGGCCTGCATTTTATTAGAAATTTAGTTTTGAGCATGTTTATCTACTATTTTTGAATTGCCATTTCTTCAGTCAGAAGTGGGAGAAATAAATTCACCTTATGGGATGATTGTGGGAATTGGTGATAATAAATATGCAGCTTAGAGCGATGTGTATGCTACAAAGACCATGTTTATACAAAGATCTCATGAATGATGCTGTTGTTGCTCCTTTGCTCTTCATCCTTTTCTGTGGCCCACCTGCTCCCTGGTAGATCAGTCAGGTCCTGATAGACAGGAAAGTAGCCTGTCTAAAGGTAAATCACAACCTGATTTACTCACGTTTCCAACTCTTGACCACAGAGTCATCATCAGCCCTGTTTCCCCATCTTGGCTCTTGTATTTCTTGTCCATTAACTACCGTGATGCTGACACTAGAGGAAGACCAATATTTTTTTAAATGTGTTCCCTACTGCAATCAGGTAATTATTTCTCTCTGTGCTTTCTGGTAGTAGTTGTGTGAGAGGGAATTTTATAGAACACTGTAGGACAGGAAAGGGGAAAAAATCAAGTTTGCATGCTACCTCAAAGTTTCTCCCATTAATCAAAAACTGACTTATTATTTATTTCAGTATCACACTGCCTTTTATACCTGTCAGCTGAGGCTCCTGGGATTTTTGTGGTTTAAACATTTCATTTTCTTATAAGTCAGAGATACAGAGAGGTATAACAACAACAAAAACAGTAAGTTACACAGATCAACACCATGCTGAAATAGCAAATGCAGTATGGTTCCAGAAAGTACAATCTTCAGTGGTCAGTTAACATGAGAAGTGGTTGTTTGACTTGTGGACACAGTGGGGGAAGGAAAGGGTGGAACGAATTGAGAGAGTAGCAGTGAAACATATACATTATATTACCATATGTAAAATAGATAGCTGGTGGGAATTTGCTATATGACTCAGGGAACTCAAATCAGGGCTCCACGACAACCTAGAGGGGTGGAATGGGGTGGGGGGGAGGTTCAAGAGGAAGGGAACAAATCTCTATCTATGGCTGGTTCATGTTGATGTATGGCAGAAACCAATACGACATTGTAAATCAATTACCCTCCAATTAAAAATAAATTTACAAAAAGTGACTGTTTCCTTACAAGGACCTTTAAATATAAAGGGCTCTCTCTCCTAATATATTAAATTCCTGATATTTTAATAGTTTATTCCAAAGGATTCTGCTCATATATAATTTTTATAGACCAATGGAGACTTTTAGGTAAAATACTCTATTGTATTCAATCTCATTAGTAAATAAATATGTATTGAAACCCTACTAAATTCAGAGGGACTAGGCTAAAACCTTACAGGGCTCCAAAGATTTCCTGTTCATAAACAACTTATTTGATTTCTTCTCTACATGAAATACAGTCTATTTTACATATAAATAGAAGTTTCTTTTAATTATGACACATCCAAATTGCAATCATAGCTCTTTTTATTTTATATAGCATGTATTCCCCAGGGTGAATAAAATACTTCATAAATCAGAGTAGAAGGATATACTCAATTATGCAAGATGATACTTTTCCAAAAATACAAGCAGTTGAATTTTAAATATTTTACTTCAATTTGTACATATATTAAATAAGTATATTTTAGCACCTACTATGTGCCAGACACTTTGATAGTATCTGGATTATGAATAAAACAAAATCTTTACTCTCTAACAACTCAAACCCATTAAACATACAAATTACAGTTGGCTTAGATAGTAACGAATCTTCCTGTAATGCAGGAGACCTGGGTTTGATCCCTGGGTCAAGAAGATCCGCTGGAGAAGGGATTGGCTACCTACTCCAGTATTCTTGCCTTGAGAATTCAATGGACAGAGGAGCCTGATGGGCTATAGTCCATGGGGCCACAAAAAGTCGGCCACAATTGAGCGACTAATGCTTTCATATGGTATACACAGTAACAAAGTTGTGTTTAAGGTGTGAAGGAGGCTACTGCTGATAAAGAAGAGAGAGTTGGGGAGGGATCTCTTGATTTCCTGCTGCATCTTCTCCAAACAACCTATTCCTCTCTGGGTGTTCCCAGTTGGTAAAGCCAAAAATCTAGGCATCATCTATGAATCAGCCCTTTCCTTGATCACCCACATTTAGTCCACCAGATGGTCCAACCCTAAGCTGTATTTTTTTTTTTTTTTGTGGTTGTGGTGGTTTATTT
>ML662438.1:770089-837577 GCA_007570785.1 Antilocapra americana
GATGCTCGGGGCTGGTGATTGATTAGACATATGAAAATTAACATGCTTCAATGCCCTTCTCCCATATCATCCCACCCTTACCCTCATCCACAAAGTCCACGAGTCTATTCTATACATCTGCGTTCCTTTTGCTGTCTCGCATGTTGGGTTCTCGTTACCGTCTTTCTAAATTCCATATATATGCGTTAATATACTGTATTGTTGTTTTTGCTTCTGGCTTACTTCACTCTGGATAATGGGCTCCAGTTTCGTCCATCTGAGTAGAATTGCTTCAAATGAATTTTTCCTTAATGCTGAGTAATATTCCATTGTGTATATGTACCACAGCTTTCTTATCCATTCATCAGTTGATGGGCATCTAGGTTGCTTCCATGTCTTGGCTATTGTAAACAATGCAGTGATGAACATTGGGGTACACGTGGCTCTTTCAACTCTGGTTTCCTCGGTGTATATGCCCAGCAGTGGGATTGCTGGGTCATATGGCAGGTCTATTTGCAGCTTTTTAAGGAACCTCCACACTGTTTTCCATAGTGGTTGTACTAGTTTCCTAAGCTGTATTTTAAACCTGCCAAGATTTTTCTCTCCTGACTGTTTTACCCCTCAGCTGTAAGCTCCCATCCAATCTCCTCTGGTTCTCTTCAATAGCCAGTTTCCCTGGACTCCTTGCTTCCATTTATGCCATCTTACAAAGCATTCTCTACACAGCAGGAAACATATAAATCAAATGATGTCATTCTATTGCCTAACGTTCTTCAGTGGCTTCCTGTCACACTTAAAATTCAACCCAACATCAGACCTTGGTCTGCAAGACCCAACATGATTTGTCCCAAGCCTCCTTTTCCTTCTTCATCTCCTTTCCTTTCCCACTCAGTTCCACTTTGTGATAGCTGTGAAATTTACAATTAGCGCACCATCTTGATTGCTACAAGATATATTAATTACTGTATTATTTTCATATACTAATGTAGCTGTGTACATCAGCCTTCTTTCTGTTTTCAAATATATTGAGCTTGCTCTCACTTCCAACTCTCTGAATGAAACTCTCTTCCCCAGATATGCCCATGGAGGGATCCATGGTTTTTTTTGCACACCTTAGCTCAGAAGTCACCTCCTCACTCTTTCTCAGCTCACTCTTTTCGATTCTCTGCAACACTTTCTTTTATCTGAAAATATCTTTGTCTATCATTTTTTATCTTTTCTTCCCAATCCCTCCTTACCCTTGCCTTCTACATATGCACTCAAATATGATTCACAAGATTGAGGACCTCTGTCCACCCAGTGCTTAGCATTAGATATTTGTTGAATGAAAAAAATGAATGATTTCATAGGGAAGATGACATTAGAACTAGGTAAGATTTTGTTACCTAAAGGAAACCAGTCCTAAATATTTATTGGAAGAACTGATGTTGAAGCTGAAGCTCCAATACTTTGGCCTCCTGATGTGAAGAACTGACTCACTGGAAAAGACCCTGATGCTGGGAAAGATTGAGGGCAGGAGGAGAGGGGACAACAGAAGATGAAATGGTTGGATGGCATCACTGACTCGATGGGCATGAGTTTGGGCAATCTCCGGGAGTAGGTGATGGACAGGGAAGAAGCCTGGCATGCTGCAGTCCATGAGGTCACAAAGAGTTGGACATGACAGTGACTGAATGGAACTGAAGATTTTGCTAGATCAAGAAGGTGGAGTAATCGAAAAGTATGAACTGTTGTTTGTTCCCAAATTGCCTCATGAGAGAGAAATGTAGAGATAAGGAACTGGCAGTACCATGGCTAATATTCCAACTGGGAATGATTTCCTGATCAGTAGGCATAGTATTGATTGAAATATGCTTCACTCTTAGCCAGACTAATGACGCTCCCTGGTGGTCTAGTGGTTAGGATTCGGCGCTCTCTTAGCCAGACTAAGAGTGCTAACACTTGGAACATGTTTCTATTTTTTAAAAATTTGGTATGTTAGAACTGGAGTTTATACTCAGTAGTTGTCACATGGTGTATATCTTTCCAATTATACAGTCACTCTCTGGTATTTCTTCACCTTTTATATTTTGTCCTACCTCCTTTGGAAGACAATGGGCTGCCTTTCTGGGTGCCTGATGTCCTCTGCCAGTGTTCAGAGGTTGTTTTGTGGAATTTGCCCTGCGTTTAAATGTTCTTTCGATGAATTTGTAGGGGAGAAAGTGGTTTCCTTGTCCTATTCCTCTGCCATCTTAGGACCACCTCCCTCTGGTATTTTTTTAAAGTGAAATTGTAATTTAAATACTTTTGTGGGGGTTGTATGTGTGTATGTGTGTTTGTGATTGAGAAAAGGGGACATGAGCATTCACTGGCAAATCTGGTATCAATGGAACATACTCGATGACAAGATCACAAATTATTTGCAAGAATCTCAGAAATAAAATCTCATTTAATTTTCTGTCACTAAAGCTTTTAACATAGGGAGACTTGAGCTAACAGTGAGAAGAATCTGAAAAAAAGAAACACCACCTTTATTACATTTTCAGGGGGCCATTCCCATTCTTAATTGAATCTTTCAAGTCTTCTTATGATTTATGGGGCTTTTGGAAATAAATCAGTTTCCATCTTCTCATTGTCTTTATGGGGAGTTTACCAGTTTCCCAGGAATTGTGAGAATTTGTCAGGTAATTATGGAATCTGACCTCTTCCAAGTCCAAAGTGTTGACCTCTCTAGAATTCACAAAATTAGAATGTGGACAACTTAATGAAGAGATTTTTTTCCCCCTTCAAATTAGCATTTACATTTACCCAATAAATTTATAACCATAATAAGTGTCTGATGTTAATGGATGGCATAGACATTCTTATCATCTGAATTCTAATTATTCCATTTTCTTGTTTCTAGTAGATAATTAGTTATTGCTAGCTTTTAAATGTTTTCTGAGAGTTTGCGTTTGTCTCTGCATCCCCTCATCCATAGAGCTCATCTGTTTTCATGGCTACACAATCACTTCTGTCTCAATGACATTCTCAATTTTCAGGCCAGACTTCTTACCCAAGCACCAGACTTTAAATGACCTGGACATTTTCATGCAGAAGCTCAACCACTGTGTAAAATTCAACAAACCCAACTTAACCAAAACTCCTCTGCCATTCTCTTGTGTTTATCTTTCACACCTTCATCTCCCACACTCCCTTGCCTACATTACCTTCCATCGTTCCCTCATCCCTTCTGTTCAGACTGTGGCTCTGTCTTACATATTATCTCTTGGATTTGTTTCTTCTAGTCCCATTGGGTATACACTTGTACAGACATCATCACACCTAAATCAAGTCATTAATGTCCCCATCTGTCTCCCTGCCTCTTATTCCTTTGCCCTTCAAATCCAGATACATTTTCAAAAATAGCATTTGCAGCATAAAAATAATAGAAAAGGATCCAAGAACTCTTTCACTTACCACAAAAAGGAGAACTTTGCATTATCTGTCCAAATAATTTTCAACAACTTATCATAGCACCTGAGGCCCTCTTCCCTTGTTTTTGGCAAGCTTGCAATCTAGCAAATCAGGTCTCTTTGCCATTCTCTCCCCAACCTTTGCAGGCGATCCTGTGCCATTTTTCACCTTGGATAACCTCTCTCTCTTAATTACTTTTTCAAGTTTACTTTTCCTTTAAGTCACTTTTCAAGCCTCATCTTTTCAAAGAGTCTTCCTTGGACACTCAACTCTATCATCTTTTCTTTTTTGACAATGTATTCTCATGTGTTGTTTTGTGTGCCTCGATCTTATCTCCCTCCTAAAAACATGAGTTCTGCAAGGCAGAGATATTATTTTTTTGCAATCTCTGTGTCTTTCACAGTGCCACGCATTTTGTTAAACCTCAGTAAATACAGCAACAAAGAATTAGTCTAGTGTGGAAGCTCCATGAGGACTGGCGTCATGTTTGCTCTGTTCCCAGATATGTATCCCGTAGATATTACAATGCCTGGCCCATAACAGGTGTCCAAGATATATTTTTTTCAGTTGAGAGAATGAATGAATAAGAGCTGAGAGTGAGAATCACAAGTTGCTGTGAAAACCTTCTTATGTAAATTTTTACCCATAAAAATTGTAAGGGTAATTAAGAGAAACAAACAAGTAAGGGTAATTAAGAGAAAGAACACCTAGGATAGAATCTCAAATTCAAGGCTATGTATCCATGGGCGAAAATAGAAGCCACAGCATACATATGGGTTAAAAAACTACCATAGGAGGATGACTCATGACAGTCAGAATCCAGTCACTTCAGCAAGCTCCAAAACTTTGAGATTTCTGTTACCTTTGGTCTGTCATGGAGGAAAAATGTCACAGAACAAGAATGTACAGTTGCTTCAGGCAGTTGGAAACCAAGGGGTAGGGGAAGTAGTTCCCACTGTCAGGAAGCAGGCAGGTCTTCCTACAGAGCAATCTCTGCAATATGTTCTTAACAAAGGTGATATTTGAATTCTCTTCTTCTCAGTCTTAGTGTTAGGTCCCCATGTTAGTAGCTGTCATTTCATACTATGTTCTACATTTGCTACAAATGTAATAAGATGATTTTGTGTGTGTGTGTGCTATTTCTTTAATAGCTGCTATTCCTGCAAAGTACAAGCTTCAAGAAGCCTTCTTGTGTCTCACATGCCTGGACTAGCGCTCACAGCATCACAGGGGCTCAGTACAGATTCGTTAAGTGAATGAGGAACTCTATGTGTGTACTCAAATGAGTGCACATATGTGTATATGTATGCTCATGCGTGTGAGAGACATATAGACAGATATTAACGTGCCAGATAGACTTGGAACCTGTAGGGGAGTCTCAGAGAAAAACACTGAAACTCATTAAGGGAATGGAAAACAGGTGTTAAAAGAAGAATGTCACAGTTGATGTTGCAAAATTTAGAGATAAGAATGTTATATTAATAGAATGAGGCAGCTCTGTGACACAACTCTTAGTGGTCTTATTTCATTTATATTTATAAAATGGGGATAATAGCCACTTTTTCTTACATTAGAGTTAATTGGGGTTATGTATGTGAGGCATTAACCCAGTCCCTGGGTCCTACACAAGAAATTGCTCACCCTTTGGGCAATTTTTCTTTAAACTGAAGTAGAGTTGATTTATAATAACTTATCACTTCATGGGAAATACATAGGGAAACAGTGGAAACAGTGTCAGACTTTATTTTGGGGGGCTCTAAAATCATTGCAGATGGGGATTACAGCCATGAAATTAAAAGATGCTTACTGCTTGGAAGGAAAGTTATGACCAACCTAGATAGCATATTAAAAAGCAGAGACATTACTTTGTCAACAAAGGTCCATCTAGTCAAGGCTATTGTTTTTCCAGTAGTCATGTATGGATGTGAGAGTTGGACGGTGAAGAAAGCTGAGCACTGAAGAATTGATGCTTTTGAACTGTGTTGTTGAAGAAGACTCTTGAGAGTCCCTTGGACTGCAAGGAGATCCAACCAGTCCATCCTAGAGGAGATCAGTCCTGGGTGTTCATTGGAGGGACTGATGTTGAAGCTGAAACTCCAATACTTTGGCCTCCTGATGCAAAGAGCTGACTCATTTCAAAAGATCCTGATGCTGGGAAGGCTTGGGAGAAGGAGGAGAAGGGGATGACAGAGGATGAGATGGCTGGTTGGCATCACCGACTTGATAGACATGAGTTTGAGTAAACTCCAGGAGTTGGTGATGGACAGGGAGGCCTGGCGTGCTGCGATTCATGGGGTTGCAAAGAGTCGGACATGATTGAGTGACTGAACTGAACTGATTTACAATATTATGTAAGTTTCAGGTATACAGCACAGTGATTCATATATATTCATCTATATATACATATATACACACACATATATATTCTTTTCAGATTTTTTCCCCTTATCTGTTATCATAAAATATTGAGTATAGTTCTCTGTTCTATACAGTAGGTACTTGTTTATTATCTATTTTATACATAGTTGTGTGTATATGTTAATCCCAGCCTCCTAATTTATCCTCCCCCCCCTTTTCCCTTTGGTAACCATGAATTTGTTTTCTATGTCTGTGAGTCTCTTTTGGATTTGGAAGTTTATTTTTTTTTTCAGAGTCTAAATATAAGCAATGTCATATGATATTTGTCTTTGATTTATTTTATTTAGTATGATAATCTCTAGGTCCATTCATGTTGCTGTAAATGGCATTATTTCATTCTTTTTTGTGGCTCACTAATATTCCATCATGTATATGTACTATATCTTCTTTATCTATTCCTCTACTGATGGACTTTTAGGTTGCTTCTGTGTCTTGGCTATTGTAAATACTGTTGCTATGAACATTGGAGTGCATGTATCTTTTCAAATTATGGTCTTCTCCAGATGTATGCCAAGGAATGGAATTGCAGGATCATATGGTAGTTCTATTTTCAGTTTTTAAAAAGAACTTATGTACTGTTCTCCATAGTGGCTGTACCAATTTACATTCCCATCAGCAGTGCAGGAGGGTCCCTTTTTCCTTCACACCCTCTCCAGCATTTATTGTATACAGTCTTTTTAATGATGGCCAAAACTACCTCATTGTAGTTTTGATTTGCATTTCTCTAATAGTTAGCAATGTTGAGCATCTTTTTATGTACCTTTTGGCTGTCTGTAGGTCTTGGAGAAATGTCTATTTAGGTCTTCTCTTTAATTTTTTTTTAAATTAAAATTTTTTCTATCTATTTGTTCATTTAAAAATAACTAACTGATTACATAGTAATAAAATAAAATACTTTCTCTGAAGAATAAAATAAAACAAATAAGTAAATAGAATATTTTGCTCCAAAACAAAGCAGTTAGCAAGAAGAGTGATGTTGTTTTGCATATTTTTTTCAAATCTTTTTTTTGTTTGTTTTTATTTTTTGTAACCCAATTTTTATTTTTTATTTTATTTTTATTATTTTTTTATTATAACAAATTCAATAAAGACTTTTTACTTTACAGTATTGTGTTGATTTTGCCATACATTGACATGAATCTACCATGGGTGTACATGTGTTCCCCTTCTAGAATCCTCCTCCCATCTCCCTCCCGATTCCATCCCTCTGGGGTCTTCCCGGTGCACCAGCCCTGAGCACCCTATATCATGCATTGAACGTGGGCTGGCGATTCGTTTTGCATATGATAGTGTACATGCTTCAGTGCCGTTCTCCCATATCATCTCACCCTCACCCTCTCCCATAGAGTCCAAAAGACTGTTCTATACATCTGTGTCTCTTTTGCTGTCTTGCATACAGGGTTATCATTGCCATCTTTCTAAATTCCATATATATGCGTTAGTATACTGTATTGTTTTTCCTTCTGGCTTACTTCACTCTGTATAATAGGCTCCAGTTTCATCTACATCATTAGAACTGATCGGAATATATTCTTTTATTTTTTTATTTAAATTCAAGAAAGCTTTTTTCTTTACATTATTGTATTGGTTTTGCCATATATTGACATGAATCTGCCATGGGTATACATGTATTCTTTTTAATGGCTGAGTAATATTCCATTGTGTATATGTACCACAGCTTCCTTAACCCTTCTTCTGCTGATGGACATCTAGGTTGCTTCCATGTCCTGGCTATTGTAAACAGTGCAGCGATGAACATTGGGGTACATGTGTCTCTTTCAATTCTGGTTTCCTCGGTGTGTATGCCCAGCAGTGGGATTTCTGGGACATATGGCAGTTTTATTTACAATTTTTTAAGGAATCTCTACACTGTTCTCCATAGTGGCTGTACTAGTTTGCATTCCCACCAACAGTGTAATAGGGTTCCCTTTTCACCACATCCTCTCCAGCATTTATTGCTTGTAGACTTTTGGATGGCAGCCATTCTGACTGGTGTGAAATGGTACCTCACTGTGGTTTTCATTTGCATTTCTCTGATAATGAGTGATGTTGAGCATCTTTTCATGTGTTTGTTAGCCATTTTTATGTCTTCTTTGGAGAAATGTATGTTTAGTTCTTTGACCCACTTTTTGATTGAGTTGTTTATTTTTATACATCATGACCAAGTAAGCTTTATCCCAGGGATGCAAGGATTCTTCAATATCCACAAATCAATCAATGTAATACTCCACATTAACAAATTGAAAAATAAAAACCACATAGTTATTTCAATTGATGCAGGGAAAGCCTTTGACAAAATTCAACATCCATTTATGATAAAAACCTTCCAAAAAGCAAGAATAGAAGGGACATATCTCAACATAATAAAAGTTATATATGACAAACCCACAGCAAACATTATCCTTAATGGTGAAAAATTGAAAGCATTTCCCCTAAAGTCAGGAACAAGACAAGGGTGCCAACTCTCACCACTACTATTCAACATAGTTTTGGACACAGCAATCAGAGCATAAAAAGAAATAAAAGGAACCCAGATTGGAAAAGAAGAAGTAAAACTCTCACTGTTTGCAGACGACATGATCCTCTACATAGAAAACCCTAAAGACTCCACCAGATAATTACTAGAGCTAATCAATGAATATAGTAAAGTTTCAGGATATAAAATCAACACACAGAAATCCCTTGCATTCCTATACACTAACAATGAGAAAACAGAAAGAGAAATTAAGGAAACAATTCCATTCACCATCGAAACGAAAAGAATAAAATACTTAGGAGTATATCTACCTAAAGAAACAAAAGACCTATATATAGAAAACTATAAAACACTGATGAAAGAAATCAAAGAGGACACAAATAGATGGAGAAATATATCGTGTTCATGGATGGGAAGAATCAATATAGTGAAAATGAGTATACTACCCAGAGCAATCTATAGATTCAGTGCAATTCCTATCAAGCTACCCGTGGTCTTTTTCAGAGAACTAGAACAAATAACTTCACAATCTGTATGGAAATACAAAAAACCTCGAATAGCCAAAGCAATCTTGAGAAAGAAGAATGGAACTGGAGGAATTAACCTGCCTGACTTTAGGCTATTCTACAAAGCCACAGTCATCAAGACAGTATGGTACTGGCACAAAGCCAGAAATATAGATCAGTGGAACAATGTAGAAAGTCCAGAGATAAATCCACGCATCTATGGACACCTTATCTTTGACAAAGGAGGCAAGAATATACAATGGAGAAAAGACAATCTCTTTAACAAGTGGTGCTGGGAAAACTGGTCAACCACTTGGAAAAGAATGAAACAAGAACACTTTCTAACACCATACACAAAAATAAACTCAAAATGGATTAAAGATCTAAATGTAAGACCAGAAACTACAAAACTCCTAGAGGTAAACATAGGCAAAACATTCTCCGACATAAATCACAGCAGGATCCTCTATGACCCACCTCCCAGAATATTGGAAATAAAAGCACAAATAAACCAATGGGACCTAATTAACATGAAAAGCTTCTGCACAACAAAGAAAATTATAAGCAAGATGAAAAGACAGCCTTCAGAATGGGAGAAAATAATAGCCAATGAAGCAATGGACAAACAATTAATCTCAAAAATATACAAACAACTCCTCACTTTTTGATTCGATTGTTTGTTTTTTGATATTAAGCTGTATGAGATGTTTGTATATTTTGGAAAGTAATCCCTTGTCAGTTGCATCATTTGTAAATATTTTCTTTCATTTTGTAGGTTATCTTTTCATTTTGTTGATACTTTTCTCTTAATTCATAGGCTATTCTTTTTTAAGAAAATTATCTACTTATTTTCATTTTTGTCTGTTCTGAGACTTCATTGCTATATGGGCTTTTCACTAGTTGTGGCAAGCAGGGACTATTCTCTAGTTGTAGTACATGGGTTTCTCTTTGTGGAGGTTTCTCTTGTAGTGGAGCACAGGCTCCAGGGTGCATGGGTTTAGCAGTTGTGAGGTAAGGACCTAGCTGCCTCACAGCCTGTGGGATCTTCCTGGACCAGGGATTGAACCCGTGTACCCTGCACTGCAAGACAGACTCCCAACAACTAGATCACCAGGGAACCCCCCATAGGCTATTGTTTAAGAGAATATGATGAAACAAACCTGAGAAATACAAAAAAGCAGGAAATACAAAACATAGTGTAACAGAATTGATTGTACATATTTAAAAATCATTCAAAGCCTTGCAAAAAGAAACTAGAAAATGTTTCTTCTTATGTCATTGCAGCCTAAATACTATATTTGTGTGTGCATATGTATCTATATCTATTTCTCCATTTTTATCTCAGACAGCATGTGCCCATATCAGTTCATGTATTTTAATTAGTGGTAGAATTTTTAGCAACTGACATGGTAAAAAAGTAAAAATCAACATTTTGTAAAAAATTTGAAATCCCTTCTTTTCCTCCTCATTCATAGTTTTTTTTTGAAGTGATCAGATATCAAAACAGATTTTTCCTGCAGCTTTGGAATATCTTATACTGTTTTGATGAATTTAAAATTTACGTTTAGGTACTAAGGGCCATGATGAAGTTTTAAAAGTAAGTGCCAAGGTAACTTCTGCAGACTTTGACATCTGGTAAGTGCTGGGTATTTTCCTTTACTCTTCATAAAGATATTCCTCTAAGACCCAAGTGTTCAGAATGACCGTGTGAAACATCAGGTAACTGTTGACCAGCCACCTTCCAACAGGGAGCAAACCAGAACTTGTGCTGGGATCTTTTCCTGCAGTGTACAGGCAGGTACTTGAAATCTTCCTCTTAAAATTAAAATCACTGAATAAATGTTGGAGTTTAAAAAAAGATCTCAGTGGTAAAACTGACTGTATCAAGTCAAAGCTCCTTTCAACCAATGTCCTAAATGAAACTCCACTGTGCTATCAAAACAACAATGGTTAGAGGTCAATCTTAAGAGAGGGTGAAATGTGAGAAAAACTTATAAAATAAGAACATTTCCCTTCTGATAGCTGCTATTAGATTTTGTTATAAAACAATATCAGTTCAGTTCAGTCACTCAGTCGTGTCCGACTCTTTGCAACCCCATCAACAGCAGCACGCCAGGCCTCCCTGTCCCTCACCAACTCCCGGAGTCCACCCAAACCCATGTCCATTGAGTCGGTGATGTCATCTGGCCATCTCATCCTCTGTCGTCCCCTTCTCCTCCTGACCTTAATCCTTCCCAGCATCAGAGTCTTTTCCAATGAGTCAGCTCTTTGCATCAGGTGGCCAAAGCATTGGAGTTTCAGCTTCAACATCAATCTCTCAAATGAACACCCGGGACTGATCTCCTTTAGGATGGACTTGTTGGATCTCCTTGCAGTCCAAGGGACTCTCAAGAGTCTTCTCCAACACCACAGTTCCAAAGCATCAATTCTTTGGCACTCAGCCTTTTTCACTGTCCAACTCTTACATCAATACATGACCACTGAAAAAACCATAGCCTTGACTAGACGAAACTTTGTTGGCAAAATAATGTCTCTGCTTTTCAATATGCTATCTAGGTTGGCCATAATTTTCCTTCCAAGGAGTAGGCATCTTTTGATTTCATGGCTGCAATCACCATCTGCAATAAACAATTAATATTTATTGCACATATAACATGAGTTAGGAATTCTGGATATTATTTAACCTTTGTGTCAGCTTTATGAAGTCTTATCTTTCTTATTGGTCTTTTACAGATGAGCAGACTAGGGCACTATGAGGTCAAGAAACAGTCTCATGTAAGGCCATTAAGTGGCTGAGCCAGGTTTTAAGCCCAGGTAAATGGGTTCCTCAGGCCATGAGCAATGCAGAGTGCCATTGCTGTTGCATTTTGGTTACAAAAATCTCTCCTTAAGACAGGGGTTACCAGTGGACTCAATATACATAAATGGGAGATTTAAAAATTTTTTGCATTTATTTTTACTTTTTTTCTTCTAGTTTTATTGAGGTATCATTGGCATACAGCACTGTATAAGTTTAGGTTATGCCTATGACCCTGCCATTCCACTCCTAGATATTTATCTGAAGAAAATGAAAACACTAACTGTAAAGATAGGAGTACCCCTATGTTCACAGAAACATTATTTACAACAGCAAAGATATGAAGGCAACCAAATTGGCCATCAACAGATGAGTGGAGAAAGAAGATTCTATTCTAATAGAATCTATTAGAAGGGAAATGTTCTTATTTTACAAGGTTTGCTCACATTTCACTTTCTCCTAAAATGCTGGACTGGATGAAGTACAAGCTAGAATCAAGATTGCTGGGAGAAATATCAATAACCTCAGATATGCAGATGACACCACCCTTATGGCAGAAGGTGAAGAAGAACTAAAAAGCCTCTTGATGAAAGTGAAAAGGAGAGTGAAAAAGTTGGCTTAAAACTCAACATTCAGAAAACTAAGATCATAGCATCTGGTCCCATCACTTCATGGTAAATAGATGGGAAAACAATGGAAACAGTGAGAGACTTTAGTTTTTTGGGGCTTCAAAATCACTGCAGATAGTGACTGCAGCCATGAAATTAGAAGACACTTGCTCCTTAGAGAAAAGTTATGACCAACCTAGATAGTGTATTAAAAAGCAGAGACATTACTTTGCCAACAAAGGTCTGTCTAGGCAAAGCTTTGGTTTTTCCAGTAGTCATGTATGGATGTGAGAGTTGGACTATAACAAAAGCTGAGTGCCAAAAAACTGATACTTTTGAACTGTACTGTTGGAGAAAACTCTCCAGAGTTCCTTGGACAGCAAGGAGATCCAACCAATCCATCCTAAAGGAAATCAGTCCTGAATATTCATTGGAATGACTGATGCTGAAGCAGAAACTCCAATACTTTGGCCCCCTGATGCGAAGAACTGACTCATTTGAAAAGACCCTGATGCTGGGAAAGATTGAAGGCAGGAGAAGGGGATGACAGAGGATGAGATGATTGGATGGCATCACCAACTTGATGGACATGAGTTTGAGTAAGCTCTGGGAGTTGGTGATGGACAGGGAAGACTGGCCTGCTGCAGTCCATGGGGTCACAAAGAGTTGGACACGACTGAGCAACTGAACAGAAGTGAACTGAAGATTGCCCTCTAATTGTTGTTGTTTTGATGGTACAGTGGAGCTTTATTTGGGATCTTGGTTGGAAGGATCTTTGAACGGATCGTCAACTTTTCCATTCATTTGTTGATTGCCACATTGATTGATACACACACACACACAATAGGGTATCACTCAGCCTTAAAAATAGTGAAAGCTTTCTATTTGTGACAACATGAATGCACCAAGACATTATTATGCTTAGTGAAATGTCAGGCAGAGAAAGACAAATAATGTATGAGTTCACTTATATGTGGAATCCAAAAAACAAAACAAATGCACAAACAAAAGAAAACTGTAACAGAATTGTAGATACAGGAAAAAAAAAACAGGTGGTTGTCAAAGGGAAAGGAGGTACGGGAAGGAGAGAAATAGGTGAGGAGGATTAAGAGGTACAAAATTCCAGATGCAAAATAAATGAGTCATGGGTATGAAATGTACAGTGTGGAGAATATAACAATAATGTGTGGGGAATATAGTAATAATTACTCTGTAATATCTTTGTATGGTGACAGATGGTGACTAGACTTGTGATGACTATGAAATGTACGGAAATATTGAATATCTATGTTGTGTAACAGAAACTAACATAGTGTTGTGGGTCAATTGTGTGATTTCTTTCATGATCCAGACAGACGACTGACATATCTTTATCACTTCTGATGGAAAACAGATGTGTTTTCTACTGAAGCTTGAAGAACCTCAACCTCATCAAAGGCTTTGCTACTTGATGTGGCCTGTGCAATAATTTACTTTGTTTGTACTTTCCCTACAATAGTAGCACCTGGTTCTCCTTACCCAAAAGCAACAACTTATGATTAACTGACTTTGACTGTTCTTTTCCCAGAGTCATCTGCATCTGTGGTACTCTGAAACTGAAATTTCCAAAAAGCAGCCCCTCTTGACATGGAAGTCAGGTTTCATACAAACAGGAGTTCCACCTCCAGAAAAAAAAAAATGAGTGGAGGGTGAGGGTGTAATAATTTAGTGTGAGATGTTCAAGGAAGCAGGACCCCAAATATCACATAGACTGGTTCTGTTTAGGTCACATACCTAAAACAGTATTTTAACAGATAAAATAACTTTCCTTTTCTGGTTTCCCTGAACATGTGACATTACTGACAACCCTGATAGAGTTTTTGAGAATGTGGTAGTGATCTAATAGAAATCACTAAGACCTTTCCAGAGGATTTTTGATGGAAGAGAACTTGTCAAGGCTAGAATATGAGAGGGGTGATGTGCTTTTAGGCAGAGGGAAAACATTATAAAAAAGATAAAGAGATGGGAAGAAATAAAGTTTTGGAAAGCTGGAATACCAACTATGAGAGGTGGAGTATCTATCTAGGTAACTCAGAGGCAGCTTGGAAAATCATATGCACTACATAAAGAAGCCTAACTTCATTCTTCAGGCAAAAGGAAACCATGAAAAATGTTAAGTAGAGTAGTAACATGATTAGTTTCAGGTTTTAGAAAGCTCAGTGGAATTATGGTGGCCATTGGATTGGAAAGAAGTAAGTATAGAATAAGGGAGGGCTAGTCAAGAGGTTATTGGAATAATCCTTGTAATAGAGAATGCTGGTTTGAACTGAGGCAGTAGCAATGAATTAGACAAAGGGGTGGATGTAAAAGGTCTTTGAATCTATAAATAGGATGATTGACTATATGTGGAAGTAGAAGAGCAAGTGATAACTATCAGGTTTCTGACTTGGGTACCAGGAGAGAGACTTGCATCTGTTTGTCTGCTAATAGAGCAAAGAACCAGGGGTGGTGAAAATGTTGGATAGACAGGATGGATGGAGGATGATGTCTTGAGGTCCTGGAAAAGCAAGAGGACATGGAATGCCAATGGAAGGAGATATACCCCTTCCACTGAGGATGGAGAACAGAAGATGAAGAAAGAGGATACGGTAAGTTTGTGCTAGCTTAGCAGAGAGAGTAGCAGTGCTCAAAAGGTTGGGAGACTTTTTGAACTCTCTCTAAGAGGCAACAGACAAGATTTATGGACCAACGTGTTTGATAAGAGACTTGGAGAGAGTGAAGACTTGAACTGTTGGCACATGAAAGGAATGTTGCCAAGGAAGAGACAGAGAGTGGCTGTGAAAGGCTAAAGGAAACCACAAACTGGCAGTGGTATCATTCTGCTCAGTTCGTGATGCATAACTTGATCCTATAGTGTGTTATAACTGTTATCATTAAGGCCGCAGTGATGGCAGGGACCATGTTTCATTTAACCTGAAGACTCTCCAGTGTTCAGAAAGGGCATGATCCATATTAAATGCTCAATATACTTCTGTTGACTTGAAATCTGTGGAGCTATGGAGCAGTAGACATGAAATACTATTAGCAAACAGAACTTTTTTTTTCTAAGCGCATTAAATGGCAGTACCTTGGAGAACACTAAAAGTAGAAGAGTCAATATTTTAGGATGGTTCTCCCAGGAGTGATGGTTCTTTGTGTGAACAGGTGTATCTGAAAAGACCAATTTGCTGCCAATAGTCACTTTCCTGCTACAGACTCCGGGTTTAATGATTTAAGGTGAGACAGAACACCTGGCATTATTTGCAGCTCTCTTTCTTCACAGTGACTATCTCAAAGGGTCTATAGCGATTTCAGGGAGAAAAGTGAAGTGAATCGGAAAAATAGTGATGCAAAGGAATAATGAAGGAGGAGAGTGAGCTGAGGTCAAGTGCCAAGTGGAACATTGCTGTCTGACACTTAGTATATGCTTTAAGGCAAGAGCACACAGCTGGACTTAGGAAAAGGAAAACATCTAGATTCTAGTTTGAGCTCAACCTCTAACTAATCATATCACCTATGATCTTTTATCAGGTTTCTGAGACTCAAGGTTTTTTGTTATCCAAGGGGAGTCACACTTTTTGGATCAGATGACTCCTTTAATAAATATAACTAGAGCCATCCCACCAGCAGATGATAACCTGACTCCTTGTGGAGACCGTTTCTCAGTATATGCAAATATAGGATCATTATGTTGTACACCCAAAACTAATATAATGCTACGTGTAAACTACACCTCAATTTTTTTTTTAAGTAGCATTGCATAAGACCAGTGGACTAATTAGTTCCATGTTTTGTGGAGCAACCAAAGATAGGTGAAGATTTGCCATGATTTAGGAAATGACTAACAAAGGAGAAGAAAGCATACAAGTTGATGTTTTACAGACAGCACACGCAAATTCCTAATCACGTGAGATGTTCAGATATGGGCAAGGTGCATGAAGCCCTCTTCTTCCACCTATATCTCGTGGCTATTGATTACATAAGTATAACTTGTTTAGAAGAGTCAGAGGGAAGCTGGATTAATCACAGGCTTTGCTACTTGTTCTATGTGGAAACTTGGCCGAAGTATTTGATATCTATAAATACTATAAATTTCAGTTGGTTCATCTGTTTGAAAAGGTGAGAATAAGAATCCTTATTTCATGAGTTGACAGGATTTACAGTGATGTACGTAAGGCAACCTGTAGGAGGCCTTGAATTTGCAACATGTGCATGATGAATGGTCCTCATTATTGCTTTTGTCTTAATTCTATTGCCTTTTCTCTATATTTAAGTATTTGCGATGGTTTAATTTGGCAAATATCACTACCAGATCTCAAACTGTATTTTAAATGCTGTTATTCCCACCTAACTCGCCTTGTTGGAGCCAGAGCTCCTGAACAGAAATCGATGTGGGTAATAATTTTCTTGTGAGAAGATAGCTGAAGGGTTGTGTTTTACCTATTTTATACGTGCCCACATTGAGGCAGAAACCTGGGATGTGTCCCAAGAAATTCAGACTCTGAGCTAAAACTGTAATTAAATGCCTTTATCTCCAAGCCCGCAGACTCAGTAATTTGCTTCTGCAATATTGTCCATACAACCGTAAGTCATCAGAGGGCTGAAAGGAACAACTCTCATAAAGCTGTCTGGGCACCGACAGCACTGCCATGGCTAGCATTTCACAAAGATTGAGTCCCTTAGAAAAATCCAATTTGATAGGAGCAAGAGTAATAACAAAACAAGGGATTGTAATTTAATCATATCAAATCAAAGATATATATATATGCACATATATATGCATGCATTATATGATAATGGCAAAAGGAAAAAGTAATTCATTTTTGTGATTCTAAAATTGGATTTTCCCCAAAGATCAAAATAGAGCTCAATTTTTTGGACTTAGGTTAACGATACTGTCGCTAACAGAGAATGCTGAGAGCAAAAGCTGAAACCAATGCATGTTGAATAGCTTCCCTAAAATTGATTGTCCCATTTATGCATTTGAAAATCTGAATTGTAAAAGAAATGATATATGTCTCAGTTAGGTATGGCCTTATATAAGATTTTTCATTTTAGAAATTTATTAATATTCCTTAGGCAATTCTTCCTTTATGAGAAAGGCAGCAGTGGCATGGCATTTAATAAGTTTGCAGCAACATTAAGCTCTATTGATCTGAATTAGTATATCTGCCTTTTGCTTTGATAGTTTATTACTGTGACTCACAGGTAGAGAGATGTACAGTCACCCAGTTTTTATCAACTATGATAGAAAATGTATTGCATGCCACTGACTATATTGCAAGTCTTTGGGATAATTTACACAGTGTATTTTGTTTTTGTATATTAAATTTTTTGTCCTGGCATTAATATCAGTACATAGACATGTAAAACAATGCTGTGAACAGCGAGTGAGCGAATGATTGAGTTAATAGCTTGTATGACATCAAAGAAAGTAAGTGGTGGATTCAACATTCAAGTTTGAAGCTTGAGAACATTCAAGTCTTCTGGCCAAGGAGAATGAGGTGGATTGGTTAGGCCAGAATTAAGCCAGCAGCTCACAACTCAGATCTTGATGTACTCCTTTTGGCTGTATCTCTTAATTAGTTGTTCTAAGTTGAGAGGCTGATGGAGTGGATTTGAGTCAGATTCTCTGAGGCAGCATTAAGAGCTAGAAAGCAAAGTTATAGAATATGATCCTCAATAAGAAACTGGACTTATGAACTGGGACCATGGTGCAGCAGATTCAGAATGGCTTCATCTAGGAGGGTTCCAGGAAATTGCTGTTTGCAGGGGTGTGGGTTATAGTTTTTACTTCTTTTTTTTTAATTCATTTATTTTTATTGTAACAAATTCAATAAAGACTTTTTACTTCATAATATTGTGTTGGTTTTGCCATACATTGGGATTACTTCTTAATATATGTACATGGGTGGCAGAGGATGAGATGGTTGGATGGTATGACCTTGAGCAAACTCTGGGAAATAGTGGAGGACAGGGAAGCTTGGCATGTTGTAGTCCATGGGGTCACAAAGAATCAGACACAACTTAGCAACTGAACAACATATGTACATGGTTATGTTCTATTGGCTGAAAGTTTATCAGGTTGCAGTGGATTGAAAATGTTTTAGAATTTAGTTTAAACAAATGATAACAATGGTGATTGCTATATACCAGGAAGAGTTCTGGGCTTTTACATAGATTATCTTACTTAAATCTGGTATTTTTACCCTCATTTTATAAATGGAGCACTGAGGCCTAGAGATTTTAGGTGTCATGCACAAAGTAAGGAAAGTTATAGACTCAGGACTTGTGTCTTTGGAACCTGTAGCTAAAGTCTGGGCTCTAAACAAGCAGTCTACAAAAGTAGGGTGTACCATGACCTCCTTATTACAAAATTCAGACTTAAAGAAAATAGGAAAACCATCAGGCCATTCAGGTGTGACCTAAATCAAATCCTTTACAATTATACAGTGGAAGTGACAAATAGATTCAAGGGATTAGGTCTGATAGAGTGCTTGAAGAACTATGGATGGAGGTTCATGACACTGTACAGGAGGCAGTGATCAAGACCATCCCCTGGAAAAAGAAATGTAAAAAGGCAAAATGGCTGTCTGAAGAGGCCTTACAAATATCTGAGAAAAGAAGAGAAGCAAAAGGCAAAAGAGAAAAGGAAAGATACACCATCAGAATGCAGAGTTCCAAAGAATAGTAAGGAGAAATAAGAAAGCCTTCCTAAGTGAACAATGCAAAGAAACAAAGGAAAACAATAGAATGGAAAAGCCTAGAGATCTCTTCAAGAAAATTAGAGACACCAAGGAAACATTTCATGCAAAGATGGGTACAATAAAGGACAGAAATGGTTTGGACCTAACAGAAGCAGAAGAAATTAAGAAGAGGTGGCAAGAATACACAGAAGGATTATACAGAAAATATCTTTATGACCCAGAAAACCATGATGGTGTGATCACTCATCTAGAGCCAGACATCCTGGAGTGTGAGGTCAAATGGGCCTTAGGAAGCATCACTGCAAACAAAGCTAGTGGACGTGATGAAATTCCAGCTGAGCTATCTCAAATCCTAAAAGATGATGCTGTGAAAGTGCTGCACTCAACATGCCAGTAAATTGGAAAACTCAGCAATGGCCTCAGGACTAGGAAAGGTCAGTTTCCATTCCAATCCCAAAGGAAGGCAATGTCAAAGAATGTTCAAACTATCTCACAATTGCACTCATTTCACATGCTAGCAATATCATGTGTAAAATTCTCCAAGCTAGGCTTCAACATATATAAACTGAGAACTTACAGGTGTATAAGCTGGATTTAGAAAAAGCAGAGGAACCAGAAATCAAATTGCTAACATCCACTGGATCATAGAGAAAGCAAGGGAATTTCGGAAAAACATCTGCTTCATTGACTACACCAAAGCCTTGACTGTGTAGATCACAATAAACTGTGGAAAATTCTGAAAGAGATGGGAATACCAGACCATATTATCTGCCTCCTGAGAAACCTGTATTTAGGTCAAGAAGCAACAGTTAGAACCCAACATGGAAAAACAGACTGGCTCACAATTGGGAAAGGAGTATGTCACGGCTGTATATTGTCACTCTGTTTATTTAATTTATATGTAGAGTATGTCATGTGAAAAGCCAGGCTGGATGAAGCACAAGGTGGAATCAAGATTGCTGGGAAAAATAGCAATAACCTCAGATATGCAGATGACACCACCTTTATGGCAGAAAGCCAAGAGGAACTAAAGAATCTCTTGATGAAAGCGAAAGAGGAGAGTGAATAGCTGGCTTAAAACTCATCATTCAAAAAACCAAGATCATGGTATCTGGTCCCATCATTTCATGGCATATAGATGGAGAAATAATGGAAATAGAGACAGACTATTTTCTTGGGCTCCAAAATCATTGTGGACAGTGACTGCAGCCCCAAAATTAAAAGATGATTTCTCCTTGGAGGAAAAGCTATGACAAAGCTAGACAGTGTATTAAAACGCAGAAACATTACTTTTCTGACAAAGGTCCATGTAGTCAAAGCTCTGGTTTTTCCAGTAGTCATGTATGGATGTGAGAGTTGGACTATTCAAAAAGGTGAGCACCAAAGAATTGATGCTTTTGAACTGGTGCTGGAGAAGACTCCTGAGAGTCCCTTAGACTGACAGGAGATCAAGTCAGTCAATCTTAAGGGAAATCAACCCTGAATATTCATTGGAAGGACTGATGCTGAAGCTCCAATAATTTGGCCACCTGAAGCTAAGAGCTGACTCACTGGGAAAGACCCTGATGCTAGGAAAGGCAGAAGACAGGAAGAGAAGGGGACAACGAAGAATGAGATTGTTGGGTGGTATCACCGACTCAATGGATGCGAGCTTGAGCAAGGTTCCGGAGATAGTGAAGGACAGGGAAGCCTGGCATGCTGCAGTTCACAGGGTCGCAAAGAGTCAGACACAGCTGAGTGACTTTTACTTTTACTTTTCCTTCTCTCACCAACACTGTCCCTTATATATTCTGACTTTCTCTTCCTCTGAGATGTTGAAGCCTAGGATTATCTTAGACCTTGACGCTAAGGTTGGAGGTTTTTGGTAAAAAGTACATTAACTCAGAATGAAAATACTGATGGCCTGTTGCTAAATGCAATCTCTGATGGGTATTTACTTGGATCTGCAATTAATAAATGAATGATTACTTAGCAAATATCATATAGAGGACTAAATATTTCAAAACCTATCTTCTTTTGAGGAAATACCCATCAGTCAGATGAGGGCAGCTTCCATTTCATTTTACAAGTTTTATTACTATTCTCTTTCTTCAATCCCTGCAGCTTTTGTTTTCCGTTGGTGCTGGCTATTTGTCTGCCAAGCCATGGAATCAGAATAAAAGCTAGCACCAACAAGAAGATAGTCATAGCAGGGTCACTTCTCTGTTGAGTTTGGGTTGACAATCCAGGAGAAGAGATTTTTCCTTTGCAGAAACTTTTATTCCAAACCTCGCCTTCCTGACACCGGTTTGTTTAGCTGCAGGCAGTTGTCAAGTACCAGCAAACCCTCTGAAGAATGCTGACATGGACCCTGCTCAGGACCATCAACACTTAGTGCTGAGCAGATTAAAATGGAATTTTTTAAATGTATGCCATTCGGCAGCAACTTTACTGACTGTCAAAGCTGATTTTTAGTTACAAACTCTTTTGTGAATAGATAGAGTGCATATATGTAGTGTTTTGGGTTTGACTCTCTGATGAAATTTTATATTAGAGCAACTCAGGAAAAAATAGAGAGCTTCCTGTCTCAGATGTGGTTGACAAGATGGATATCATGGTTGATGGAAAGGAGGGATTTTGGAGTCAGGCAAAAGCTGACTTCAAAACACAGACCATGTTTTAGACCGACCTGCTTTGTGATCATGGGCAAACTGCTTAAATAAACTGCAGTTCCCTGATTTCTAAGAATCAGTATTGCAATACTGATACCTATATTCTTACTCCCACCCTGTAGCCTTCTTAGAAAGAATAAATGAGAGTAGATATGGGTAACAAGGTAAAAAAAAAAATGAACTCCTCCAAGGCTCTTAATTTATGATTGAGAAAACTGCAGCTGACTTGTTTATAATGTGCAAACCCAGGACTCTATCTTCCTGTGTTTAACTGGGAGCACAGTAGTCTTTCTGCTACAACATGCTCAAGCAAAGGAAATACTTATAAAGAGCACACGTTATATAACATAACTATATATAACTGTGCTCAAAAGAACCCACGTTATCTATATAATTCTGACTATACAAAGCTGGATTCCAACAGGCTAAAAGGATGTAGGGTGTGACCACAACCAGCTGGGTTTCTAAATGATGCATCATGGACATAGGATGAGCTAGTGGCTTGAGTCGTGGCCTCCAAAAAGATGTCTGTGACCAATCCACAGAACATGTGAGTGCAATCTTATTTGGAAAAGGCTCTTTGAAGATGTAATTGAGATAAGGGTCTTGAGATAAAGAGATCATCCTAGATTATGCAAGTCCTAAATCTAATGGCAAGTATCTTAATAAGAGACAGAGGAGTGACACAAGAAGAAAAGGAGGAGGCAGCGTGGCCGTGGAGGCAGAGACTGGAGTCATGCAGTCCCCAAGCCAAGAAATGCCACGGCCGACACCAGAAGTTAAGAGAGGCGAGAAGCAGAAAGTTCCCTAGATCCTCTGGGGGGGCCTCAGCCCTGCCACTATTTTGATTTCAGTCCTGTTATATGGATTTCAGACTTCAGGTTTCCAGAACTCAGAGACAATTTCTGTTAAGTCACCAAGATGGTTTGAATTTTGCAATACATTATAGCAGCTCTAGAAAACTAATACAAGTGGTTAAAAATCTGAGACAAAGAATTGAAAACAATTTGTATGCCAGCTAGGATATAATTCACATGCAGACACTGGCATGTGGAGAGGAGGAGAAGGCCTTGTTTGTTTTCAAATCTCTCCTTGTTTACACTTACCAGTTATTGTATGCTTTATCAGAACTCTGTATTGGTGCATTAAGTCAATCACCATTTGAGAAATACAGGATGCTTGTCTCCAGGTAACTTAAGTCATTGATGAGTGAATAAACCAACCAACAAATGAGTTGTAGGACCATGTGCTGAGGGCCCCCAGAGAGTGGTTAAGTGAATGCTGTTGTCTCATAGAGAAGGGACGCTCAAGCTCTGATTAGGCAGGGCAGACCCCAGGACAGGCTTCTGAGGGGCATGGCTGTCTGAGTTGAACTGCCCCTTGGCTCGGAGACAGGGAGATTTTGCTGACAAAAGGAGCAAGAGTGCTATTTTCCCCATCACTGAGGTGGAGGTCATGAAGGCTAGAATTCTATTATTATCGTGTCTGCTTTCCTCTTCTCCATGACCTGGCATGTATATATACAGAATGCTGTAGGTGTTGGATGAGTTAAGATAAATGTTAGACAAGGAAGTATGTGATTAACGCACGTGAGCCAGGTGTTCTGGAAAGATAAGCTCGGAAGCGGGTAAGGACAATGTGGTTGGGATGTAGGACTTCTCACTTTCGTGGGCCAGGTGGGAGCATGTCCAGCTCTGAAGTCATCAGCTCTGCTGGTGGCTTAATTATTCTTGCCTCAGAGGCGCCCTCCCCACCACCACCCCAACTCACCTCTCACTGCCCTGCAATTCATCACCCTAATTCCCAACAAGGAACCCAGTAGGAGAAAGGGAACAAACCTCTTTTTATGTATGACAAGCACTGTGCTAATTTCTTTACATACGTGATCTGATTTAGCCCTGGCCATATTCCACTGGGAAACGCATTGCTATTCCCATTTTTCATAAGAGGAAATCACTATTGTTAGGTGAAGTCACTTTCCTGGAGCTGAAAGGCATAAAGACCTTTGAAGACCTGGCTTTTGCTTGCTTCTTCATCTTCAACACCAGTCATTCTGCCTCCAGAGTGACCCTCTGACTATACAAACCTCCTTCAAGCTCTTCCTTCCATGTTTAATGTGATGGTTCTCAACCGGGGGGTGAATTCGTTCTCCAGGGAATTTGAGATTTGACAATGTCTGGAGATGTATATGTTTGTAACAGGAGAGGGAGGGGATGCTACTGTCACCTACTGAATAGAAGCCAGGGATGCTGCTGCTAAAACCGAACTGGGAAGGACAGCCCCTGCCCCAACCAGAAAAGAATTATCTGCCTCCAAAATGTCAGTGATGCTGAGCCTGAGAAATCCTGCCTTAGTGTTTATCATTCCCTCCGACTGATCTTTTCTTATTTCCTTCCTCTCTTGGCTGCAGTTTTCTTACTCATTTATGACCCAGCCAGCGTGTCCTCTCCTCTAGGAATCCCTTTCTCATTTCTCCAGCGTGGCCAGGTGCTACCCTCTGTCCTCCCACAGGCAGCCTACCTGTTATTGTATCTGTTATTGAGTCTCTGCTGTCCTGTTCATGAATCCGAGGCTCCTACTGGGCAGGGAACCACATCCTATCTCACTCCTGGAAGATAGTGCAGATCCCGGCAGGTCTTAAAGCATATTGCTGCATGAATGAAGTGGTGATTTGAGATTTATATACTATATGAAAAGGGAAATGAGGAGAATTGAGATTGTTGTTCTCAGTGAATAGTGACTGGCAGGAATTTCTGCTGCAGAGATGGAGATGTATTTCCTACTGATTTTAGCTCTGTGTTTTCTGAATCAGAGCAGAAAGAGTCTCAAAACTCCAAGAAAGAGACAGAGGGCTTCTCAGAGAAAGGAAAAAGTAGCCAAACATAAAGATGCAAGTCCTTTTCTTCTTAAAATCCACTTGCTCCCCCAAGTTGTGAGAATTAAAAGAATGACAAAAACAACTTAACTTGAGCTGAACAAAAATTAGGCCTGGCTGTTGTAGCTTGAACAGGTCTCAGATCCAGTGGAGGGAGCACGGGGAATGACAGTGTTTGTGCAAGGTCGCGGATGCAAGAAAACCTAGTTGGCCCTTCCTTGCTTCCCTCAGAGAAATTCAAGTGACAGAAGCACTTACACTGGCTGCCAAAGGAACTGGCTGAAAGCAGGAGATATTTGAGGCACTGGACATGCGATTTTTTCTAAAAGGGAGTGTCCCTGACAGCCTTCCAGCTCCTTGGCTTTCTTCAGCACTCAGAAGCAAGGGCAATCAAAGAAAAGTTAAGGACAAATCCTCACTGCTTTTTATCTGCACGGTCTTAGGATTTAGAATAGCACATGCACAGATTAAAAAGGTGGCTGCAACTGCTTTAGTTAAGCTCTTCTACCTGTAGCAGAAGAGGCTTCAAAGATGAAACGGGACTTGCTTACACATAAACACCCGAGAGTCTCTGCAGGTGCAGACTAAATTGAAATCTGGATCTAGGAATCCTTACAGTATTTTAAATGTGGGAATCTTTGGATATTATCTTTTATATTTTAAATTCATTGCTGTTTCTAAACAGGAGCTTAAGTGAGGAATATACAGTGATCATTGAAAACTCTTAATGTAGTGTCAGAGCAGCCTGATGGAAAAGATAGATGAAAACGTACATCTTTTCTCCCATACCGATTTTTTCCTTTTGATCCCAAATACACCACTTTCCAATATTCTTTTTCTTTCTGAAGGAAAAACCTCATAGGGAAATTATTATGAGACTAGCCAAAGCAATTCTTTCATAGACAATATGCTACATGGAGCAGGTGCTGTCCAGCAGTCCTGAGAAGGAAATGATTGTACAGTATGACTTTGAGTGCCTTCTGCCAGGGAGGATGTGGAACAGTGTTGAGTGGGAAGTGAGTGCTGTCCATCTCCTGTACAGTAGACCATCTGTCTTTATCATACAGCCAGCCCTGAACTTATTACTTCTGGGAGGACAGCATTTGACAGTCTCCTCCCTCCTGTGGCATTGACAGAGAGGTCAGATGAGTGGGGCATGGGCTGAATGCAGACACAGCTAAGTACAAGTCAAAGAGCAAAACCGGAGTTTAACATTTTAATAAAAGATTAAAATTGTAATGTGGTTAACATTTCAAAATCTTCTTTAGGGTATACACTTAAAAAACCCCTCCGTATCCCAAGGTAATGAGAATATTTTCCTGTATTTTCATCTAAATGTTTTGAAGTTTTGTGTTATTGTATTTTTTTCCCTCCCTTTTATTGTGTTTGTCATACAATGCCATGATATCACCATGGGTTTACATATGCTCCCCCTCCAGAAACCCCTCCCTCTTCCCTCCCTCCTCCCTCCCCCCCCGGGAAATCTCGATGCACCAGCCCCGAGAATCAATCCTGGGCTGGCGATTGATTAGACATATGATAATTAACATGTTTCAATGCCATTCTCCCATATCATCCCACCCTTTCCCTCATTCACAGAGTCCACGAGTCTATTCTATACATCTGCGTTCCTTTTGCTGTCTCGCATATTGTATTTTTAATTTACTGGAAAAGGGATAGGCTACCCACTCCTGTCTTCTTGGACTTCCTTGATAACTCAGCTGGTAAAGAATCTGCCTGCAATGCAGGAGACCTGGGTTCAATCCCTGGGTTGGAAAGATCCCCCAGACAAGGGAAAGGCTACCCACTCTGGTATTCTGGCCTGGAGAATTCCAGGGACTGTGTAGTCCATGGGGCTGCAAAGACTCAGACACGACTGAGTGACTTTCACTTCACTTCACTTCAATTTACTGGAGTGTGGGGGTGGGGGGTTGGTAGTGGTGATGTAATCATTTATTTATTGAGGATGTATAGTTGATTTACAATGTTGTGTCAGTTTCAGATGTATACCACAATGTTTCAGTTATATATATAAACATACACACACACAGACACATATATTGTTTTCCAGATTCTTTTCCCTTTTAGATTGTTACAAAATATTGACTAGAGTTCCCCTTGCTATACAGTAGGTTCTTGGTTATGTTAAGTGTAGTAGTGTATACATAGTAAGCCATGTATCCCTGTGCTGGTATCAAACTGCCTCAATTACTGTCACTTAGTAATGATACTTTGAATGATTGCCAAACCGCTAGCAGAGAAATGCACTTCTACTCCCATACCCCCTCTTCCATGACTAGTTTGGAGTAAGCAATAAAGTTTTATTGTGTTCAAATGAGATTTTTAAAATATTTTCTTACTGCAGAATAAATTAGCCTGTTTTTTAATACAATCAATGAACATGTCTCCATTGGATTATTCTTATTGGACTGACCATGTAGTCATTAATATTGTTCTGCTAGAAAATACCCTTTCTCTTGGCCTCTGAACATCCTCTGGCCCATTTCTCTGTTCAATGAACAGTTTTGTGAGTCTCAATTTCCTTCCTCTTCCATTAACTCCAAACCTAGTGGTCATTTCTGTGTCTTGCTTAATTCTAATTCCTAGCAGAATTTGTAATGGTTGACCATGCTCTTTTCTTTGTTTTTCTTCTTACTCTATTGACCATTTCTTCTTTATCTCCCCTGCTAGCTTCATCCCTTCATCAGATATCAAGATACGGATGTGACCCAGAGCTTCTACTCTTGGCTATCAAATTCATGTGATCTCATCCATGTCTATGCCTCTAAAGCATGCCATATTTATGCTAGTAGAATCCAGACATATAGATTTAGTCTAAAACTCTAACATGAGCACAAGATTCATATATTCAAATGTTTATTTAATATCTCTATGTGGAGGCCTAAGTGGTATCTCAAACTTAACGTAAACAAGACAGAACTATTAATAGTCCTTCCCATCATATCTGTTTTCCATCTCTGTAAACGGTATTTCTATATTCAGCCCCTAAACCTAGGATTTCTCTTTGACTTTGCTATAATTTATCTTTTCCTTGTATTCCTTGGTCAATTAACAATTTATCTTCACCATCATCCCTAACCAAACTATAATTCAAGCCACCCTCATTCTTTGGTTTGAAAATGCATCATAACTGGTCTTGTTGCTTTCTTTGCAATTTCCTTAGAGCAGCCAATAGGATCTTTTGGAAAGAGAAAGCCTATAATGTCACCCTCTTGCTAAAGGCCTTTAGGATTCTCTGACTGTAACTAGAATAAAATCCAGATTCTTTACTTCACCTCACAGTGTCCTGCATATACTGTCCCTCCCTGACTTTCCACTCTCATCTTCCCCTGTTACCCCCACATACTAAAGTTCAGTCTGACTGTTCTTATTGTTGCCCAATCATGTCAAGTTCATTCCTACCTCAGGACATTTGCACTTCCTTTTTCTTCTGCATGGAATGATTTCCTTTTGGATCTTTTTATGGCTTCATCCTTCTCATTATTCTGATCTTTACTCAAATGTCCTTGTCCTCGAGAAGCAAATAGACAATCCTTGAGTCATTTTCTATGCTTTTAACCAGTTCTATTTTCTTTATAACATAAATCTGGATATGAAATTATTATTTTTTTCTTTATGTGTGACTGATTCACTCTAAGGAGGTTTGGCTATATTTCAATAAGTGATACATTTCCAGTATTTTAAACTATTATATTAATATTTATAAACAAGTAAAAGAAACTGGCTATTTAGCTTTTCTGCTAGGAAATGTCAAGCAGGAGCTAAATATAATGAATGTAGCAGGAATTGAAAGGAGGTGCTGGCTTTTGTGTGGAGAAACTTATTAAAACCATTGGTTCAAATCATTACTTAATTACAGCATGCCAGAGTTAGAATGCCCCCTGATTGTGGCTCCATTTCAGTTTACCACCAAGATTCTGGTACAATTAGCATTTTGAAATGCCTTTGCAGCACTGCCTGCTGGAGTATGTTATTCTTGGCAAAAAAAAAAAAAAAATTTTTTTTCCTTTCTGGTTGCTTGAGCACCACTCTCATTAAATTGCAATCAAGTCTTTGCCCTACACTGCATTTATTTTCAGAAACAGTCCCACCCTTTAAACACCCATCCTCTGCCTGGTAGAGCATACTTTCTCACTCTTAAGAGACTTAGGCAGTCTGTCTGTGATGGAGCTGTCAGGCCTGACTTAAGGGCCCACTCTCCTCTGTGGAGGCAGCTCTTCCTTTTATTCCTATTCCTGCTTTGTCCTCCACCCCAAGTCCTGATGAACACGTGGCTCAGTTTTCTCAGCAGTAGCCCTCTCTTGCTGGCCAGGTACTTCCAATGGTATAGCACTAGTCTAGTCACCACGCTCCTCTTTGCTACAATCCAGGTGCCTCTGATTCTTAGATGCCAATTCTAGAGCAGTTCCTACTGAACACACTCTGGAGGGTTAGGCTCAGAAATGGTCTGATTTCCAGCATCATGTCCTCCAGCCCAAAGGCTGGGGACCCCATGATGATAAGAGAAATGAAGTCTAGGGCAGCTTACCAGAAGACTGTTCCATATTCTTTCTACAGAGTTTGATCCACTCATGAGAAACACACTCCTGTGCTGGTCAGGAAGCTTTCAAAGATGGCAACTGGGCCCCAGTTCCCAAAGAACTACTTTGTTTCTAGACTTCTTCCCATTTGACCAACCCACTTGGTGAAAGTTCTGGGTGTCTAATCCAAATTAGCACTTATTATCCTTTTGAATAGATCAAAATCTTCTAAGTATAACTTTTTAAATTTGAATAATAAGTAGATCCACCTGAAGAATTCTTTTTATTCTTGAGAATGATGTCCATATTTAGTTTGCTTGGGTTGCCATGACGGAGTACCACAGATCAACTTAAACTACAGAAATAGATTTTCTCACCATTCTGGAGGCTTGAAGTTCAAGATCAAAGTGTTGGACTGAGTTTATTTCTTCTGAGGGCTATGAGGTAAGGATCTACTCCAGGCCTCTCTCCTTGGCCTGTTAATGACTGCCTTCTTCCTCTGTCTTTCCATTGTCTTCCCTCTGTACATGTGTACATGTCTGAGTCCAAATTTTCAGTCGTATTGGATTAGGGTCCACCCAAATAACTTCATTTTAACTTGATTATCCCTATGAAAATTCTATCTCCAAATATCAGCACACTCTGAAGTACTGGGAGTTAGGCCTTCATCGTACAAATGGGGGTATGTGTGCAGAATCCATCCCACAGTAAGAATTTTAGCCTTTTGAGAAATACTCCATCAAAAGTTAAATTCTGTCCCATGATCACCTGTAACTAAATGAGTGAAGGAATATGAATGCTTTAATTTATTCCTGCTTAAGAGTGTTTCATTGGCTTTTTACCTCACTTAGAAAGTTCTTCTCTACACAGCTATGTAGCTTGCTTCATCACTCTACTTAGGCCTTTGATTAAATATCAGTGAAATAGAGAGGCCCTCTCAGGTCACCAAACAGAGCTCTTATCTTACCCCCATTGCCTTCCACTGTTTTGTTTATAGTACTTAGTACTATATGGAGTTTAGAACTTTTGTTTACTCTAAAGAATAAAGGATAGCAATAAGAAAAACTATACCTAACATTCATTGAGTCTTTACCAAATGTTAGACCCCTCTAAGAACTTTTCATTAAATTTTATAGCACACCTGTCAGGTTGTCATGATTTTTAACACTTTTTCAAATGAGGAAATGTGCTTATTGTCTTACTTACCATGTTAGGAATTACATAATTTGTTGTGTGAATAAGTTCATGATTACAAATACAAAGCTGAAATAAGTAGAAAAGAACAAAGTCAGCTAGTAGGGCTTGGTTATCCAGATCAAGAATTAACTTAAAGTGTAATTTTTAAAAATTTTTATTGAAGTGAGACTACAACCTTAAAATTTCCTGAGTATCTCCAAGGATATCTGAGAATATGTACATGAACTCCAATGTAACAGGATTACTAAATTATGTGATCAGCTTTTTTTAAAATTGAAGTATAGTTGATTTAGAATTCTATGTTAGCTTCAAATGTACAGTGAAGTGATTCAGGTTCAGATTTTTTTCCATTTTTCATTATAGGTTATTACAAGATATTGACTATTGTTTCCTATGTTATACAGTAAGTTCTTATTGTTTATCTATTTTACTTATAGTAGTATGTATCTGTTAATCCCAAACTCCTAATTTATCCCTCCTCGCCTTTCTTCTTGGTAACTGTAAATTTTTCTGTGTCTGTCAGTCTATTTCTGTTTCATAAATTGTGTCACTATTATATTTTTTAGATCCCACTTATGAGTGATATCAGTAGTTCTTGATGGAGAGTGTGCATTGGTGAAGAACTTTTGAAAACTTGACCTGCCTAACTCCCAGGCTCATTGCTTAGAATCCTTTGAGGAAAGGTCCAAGCATATAAGTTCTGAATTCTAGACTAACACTTCAAACTAAACCTAGGGGTAGAGAAACAAACTTTACCTCCTCGGAGATCAGGGTGATCATAATTCTTTCTTGTTATGCAGAACATAGAGTAGCACATCAGTACCAGCATGGATTTTGAAAGTCATTCAGACCAGGTTTCAAATCCTAGCTTTGTCCCTATTTATGATGTAAATAGAGGCTTCCCAGGTGGCGTTAGTGGTAAACTACCTGCCTGCCAATGTGGGAGACATGAGAGATGCATGTTCTATCCCTGGGTCAGGAAGATCCCCTGGAGGAGGGCATGGCACACCATTCCAGTGTTCTTGCCTGGAGAATCCCATGGACAGAGGAGCCTATTGGGCTGTAGTCCACAGGGTCACAGAGAACCGGACACAACTGAAGTGACATAGCGTGTATGTGTGAAGTAAATAACTTAGATTCCCTAAGCCAAAGATTCTTTAAATGTAAAACAAATACAATGATTCCTATTTCATAATATTATTTTGAAGGTTAAATGAAATTGTATACAGTTCAGTACAGTGTCTGGCCCAGAAGTAAGTCCTCAATAAAGATCCTCAAATAGAAAGCCCTTAGGAGAGTTAAGAATGGTATAGGTTTTTTATTTTAATTTTTTTTGTAAATGCACTAAACCCAGAGATATTCAAAAGAAATTTCTGTGTCAGAATTTTGTACTCTAAGCATATCACATTCTTCATTATGTCCCCAATACTGGTATCACCTGATCAGAGTTTTCAGCTATGGAATTATCTTTCTGGTCATTATCAATGGAATCTCAAATCTCACAAGAACTCAGGAGTGATTTTTGTTCTAGTTCAGAGATTCTTTTTCTTTCCAGTAGCAAAAGCCAGTATCTCCCCTTTAGTTAACAAGGACCAATGTTGGTTTCAGCCACAGATGCAAGGTTATTGCTAACACTTTTTTCATTTGGTCCAAGTTGAATAATTTGAGAAAGATCATCAGGTATTATTTTATCATTCGAATATCCCAGCAGAGGAAAAAGCTGTCCATGAAGTAGATTCCAGAGCGAAACTCCTAGCAGCCACATTTGTTCTCCATCACGTGAGTTATCTGACAGGGCTCCATCCTCAGGATACTGTCGTTCTAGAACCCTGCAGAAAATCTGACCTTGTCAGCCTTGGCTTTCCTGGAGCTCTGTAATGTGAAGGTGATTAACATGCAATTTGAATTGCTTACTCTTTCTGTTGCTCACTGGGCAGAGTTTAAATGGGAATCATTTGCATAACTGAATTTTCCCTTCTTTCGTGTTGTGGAGGGAGCTTCTCCTTGTGAGTTACTCCATAAGGTGAATTATCTTAATGGATTCAGTGTGTGAAAATTAACAGATGTTTGTGGAAGTCTCAATCTATTTTGCTTTGTTTAAAGATGTGATTTAAACTCATCTGTCTTCAAATAGCTCCTAAATGATTCAAATAAGTAACTATCAACTATAAAGCATGTTACTAACAGAAAAGTATGTATGCCAAATTGTATTTTAATTTTTCAAGGAAATGGATGACTTTCATTGTTTGAGATGTTTACCATTTCTACAGGAAGGCTTGAGCCTGTTCCCATCCTTTTCTATAGCTTCTAGAAAATTGAGAAAATGAATTTGCCAGCAGGAGCAGTGTTCTATATTAAGAAACACACACGGTGGCAGATTGTCAAGGGAGTGCTACCTGGGTGCTGAGAGCCATTTAGGACTATTCAAATTTAAATCTCCAATTGGAGCTGAACATAGTTGAGCAATAAACTTATTTGTGGCTTTTATGCTTGGCTGAAGTCAGAGGAAATGTGATACTGGTAATATCTAGTTAGGGACATATACATTTGTAAATGGGTTATTGTTTGAAAGAACTTGGATAGTAATGAAAGTGTAATCTCGTACTGAAAAGCTTAATGCAGATAATAATCATAATGTTTGTATGTGTGTGTTCAGTTACTCAGTCGTGTCTGACTCTTTGCAACCATTTTGACTGTGGCCTTCCAGACTTCTCTGTCCATGGGGTTCTCCAGGCAAGAATATTGGAGTGGGTTGCTATGCCCTCCTCCAGGGAATATTCCCGACCCATGGATTGAAACTGCCTCTCCTGGGACTTCCCTGGTGGTCCAGTGGCTAAGACTCTGAGCTCCCAATGCAAGGGAGCCAGGTTTGATTCCTGGTCAGGGAACTAGACCCCACATGCCCCAACTAAGACCCAACGCAGCCAAATAAATAAATAAAAATAATTAAAAAAAAAAAAGAAACTGCCTCTCCTGAATTGAAGGCAAATTCTTCAACACTGAGCCACATGGGAATCCCAATAATAATAATAATGTTTATCATACTTCTATTGCAGGGTATTTATTGTGTGGTCGGTGTAACTTGGAAACAGGGTTATATAATCTAGGAAATTGTTTCACAATATTTTATACATCTCCATGGTTGTACTGGCCTAGGAAATATATGCCGAGCACTTTTAGATCTATAGAAATGAACAACCTACTTTTCTTTGAAAGCACATTTCTATTAGTTAGTCTATAAAAACTTCTGAAGCAAGCAGTTTAAAAATGGAATAGTTAGCTATTTTTTAAACCTTCTGTAATTCAAAAACAGGTTTTAAAGGCAATTTGACTGTATGTAACTAGGCAGTATACCTTTGACTTTTTGACAACAATAGACAAATAGGCAATTGTGAAATTCACATTTATTCAAATAAGATAGCAAGTTTTCGTTTACCTCCTTCCCTGAACTAAACTGAAACATTTTCTCTGCTGTTTAGAGTTTATTAGCAATTTTGTTAATATACTTAGTATTGTGGGATAAAGGAAATTCAACATGTAATTAGATTATAACTAAATTTAAATCCTTACTTCAGAAACACAAATATTATTGGAGCTGACAGGAAACTTAACGGCTTTCTAGTTCAACTTCAACTTTAGACAGGTAAAGGTAAAGAGTGAATCACAGAAGGTCAAATCCTTGATTAATGGCAGAACCAGAAGACAGGTCTAGGAGAGCCCAGATTAATTAGGATAATTAAACTTAACAGCAAAAACAAGGCCTATCAATAATTTTCCTGACAATATTTCATTCTATGAGCTTTCTTTTCTTATACAAGTTTTATTGAAAAGCAAAATTCCAAATGAGATCATCACCATGTCCATTGTAAAATCATGTGTAATTTTATGACTGCATTGAACTAACTAGAATTCCTGAATAAATAAGGCTTTCTTAAGACATACATACACAAAAGCATTGTATTGAAGTGACATGGTTTCCTGCTGTTGCTTTCCGGGGACTTCCTTCTAGGCTTTTCTTCTCATGGTGAACACAGCACACTGAACAGCATCTTCAGGGAATAAGAGCCTGAGCTTGCCTGAAAGTTGGAAGGTTTGTATGGCGCTATGGCATAGAGGAGGAAGATGGACTCTGAGCTAGTCATGTCTGTATATGCGCATGTTTGTGTGTTTCTTTTCAAAGGTGAATATGGTAAACCTCTAGCTAAAGGTATGATCCCACTCTTAGAATCCCGAAGTATACAGATTCAAGCTCATACAGTAACCCAGTCTCTGTACCCTCCACCAGTACACTTTTAAAATCAGATTTTTCTCTATGTGAATATTTTAATATTACTCCACTCAGTATATATTTGGGATATATGTGTACACCTTTTACTTCGTACATGATTTGAAGAGGAGCCAAAAGATTGATATTTATAATGATTATAGCTTCCTGATGGACTGATCCTTTTACAATGATGAACTTTCTTTGTCTCTAGAAATAATTTTTATCTTGAAGTCTGTTTTGTCTGATGTTAATATGGTCATTTGACTCTCTTTTGGTAATTGTTTGCATGCCATTACTTTCAACCTATTTGTGTCTTTCAATCTAAATTATAGCCCTTATAAAAAGTCAATAGTTGGATCATATTTTTGTATCCATTTTGCCAAAGCCTGCCTTTTGATTATTTATTCTATTTCAATTTGATGTTATTACTGTTAAGATAGGGTTTACATTTGCCATCTTATTTCTTTTCTATATGATTTATGTTTCATTTCTCTATGTTGGCATTATCTTCTTCTTCTTCTTTTTGAATACGCCATTGCCACAAGGTAGAACTTTATTAAAACATTATAAGGTGAAATAGTTCCTTTAAAATTATAAATTCTTAGATAATTGCACAGTTAGAGAAAATTTACTTGGTCAAGTTATGATAGTACTTTTCAGTATTTTATACTACATTTACATTTTAGTTCCATAATCTTTTATTTTGTCAAATAGATATTTTCTAGTAATGACTTTAATTGTGATTTTTCTGTTTATTTATTGAGTTCTTGTCTTAGTGGCACCTTTGAAAATCAGGTACTTCCCCTACCTAGAGTTTGTTGTTTAATACGTTTTCTGAAATAATTTTGTTAATGTCTGTATCCTTTGTTGTATGTGTTCATTAAAATCTTTGCCCAGTCAGCCTAGGGGACAAGTCATCATTGGATAGAGATTTCCTTAAACACCTTTAGCAATAATTCTCCCTCTCTTTAGGTTGCTATGGTATGTCTGCAGCACTTTGGCAATTTACGACTCCACCTTATTTCTCACTTACTACTTGCAAAAAACCTCAAGATTAGCCAGGGGTGAGAGCTTAGGGTTTTTCAGTTCTTTATTGCCATGCACAGGGCAGTTGTAGATCCCCAGGAATATGTGACAACTTTTTAAAACCTTCTGTAGACATTTCATTCCCTAGAATCTCCTCTTGTATTTTTTGGGAGCCTCTTTTTTCCCAACTTCCATCCCTGGCTCAGGCAGCTGTGATGTTAAACAATTGCTGATTGCTTTTGCAAATGCTCTGGGGTTAGGAGTTTTCCCTTAATGCAAGGTCACCTGAAGATAAATCTTGTGGACGGGCTCTTAGAGGGAGCTGCCAGAGAAGACAAACAGTGACAGTTCTCCAGGACGGGGCTTGTTGAAGTACTTCAAACACATTCTGCTTCCCCCAGTGTCCACTAGGCTGCTGTGTTTCACAGCTACCTTGCTAGTCAGAGTGTTATTAGTATTTTTAACGCTGCTGCAGAGCTAATGAGAGGCAGATGGGCGTACATAAGCCCAGCAGATCTCACTGTTATTACTGATACCCGGATTCTGAACCCTCATTACATCCAGGGTATATCTTTGCCTACCACTTGCCATATTATGGTGAAACGATATGTTTACCTGTTTTTGGTTTTCTCTCATTAGTCTGTAAATTCTTCTTGAACAGGGACAGTATCTCATTACTTTTCATGGCCCTGACTCCTTTTTGCCATGTCTGACTCATTTAACTTTTTCATTTGTGTTCTCTCCTTTAGGTATATGGTATTTTCCCTCGTTCTAAAATCATTCAAGGCAAATAAAAACATAATGGTGAAGGTTAAAATAGATGTTTGAGGGGTCTTAAAACTAGGGAAATAAATTTAGGGCTAAGGTTCATACTATATACGGCTGCCTACACTTATTAGGTTTAGAATAAAAGTTGACCTTGAGATTTCCAGCTATGGCCTTCTGAAAATCTCTCTGGTTTTGAACGTGGGGTTATAAGTATAAAACACAAAGATTTGAAAAGTCTTGTAACATATCTCCAGATATCTGTTATCGTTTTTCATGGTCACTTTAGGAGTTGGACTTATTTTCAGTAATATTTTCCAAGCTTAGATCTCCCTTGGGAACCAGCTCTTGCCAATATAGTCTCATTATCAAAAATCCCCTGGTTCAGATGGATTTTTCCAAGTTTCCTGTGCTCAGTCCTTCCCTTCAAAGGATGAAGATTTATCTATGTCAAAGAGTTAGGGGTGAAATACATGTCACCTTGGACAAAATCTGTGGTCAAAGAGCCTCATGAGGGATAGCCCTCTAAGCTGCTCTTGGGGGCCTCTGCTCTGCTTTAACCTGGGAGTCAGGAAGCTTTTTTTACTCAGAGTGATATGCCCCAAACTGCTAAATACCTCTGTCTTAAATTAGTGACATTAAATGGATTGCAACGGAGAAGGCAGAGGCACCCCACTCCAGTACTGTCGCCTGGAAAATCCCATGGACAGAGGAGCCTGGTGGGCTGCTATCTATGGGGTCGAACAGAGTCGGACACAACTGAAGCGACTTAGCAGCAGCAGCAGCAAATGGGTTGTAAAGACATTAAGACAAAGTGAAACAAAGGGGAAAAGGCACTTGGAGGAAGACTTAATTTCTTATTCTCACACTAAACTGCATACTTATCTACACAGGAAGGCTACAGTGGTATTTTAATGGATATAAAACCCTTTGAGATGCTGATGAAAGGATGTGTAATATGATCTGTCTTTATTTTGTGCAACCCTGGCACTGAGCTCAGCAATTCAGAACCTAGAGTCTGTCTTTTGTGGAAAAATGGAAAGAATATAAATTAACCCTTTCCTTCTTTAGAGGAAAATTGAAAGGCTGGTGACTCAGAGTCAAGAGATTTTTCCATTTAATAAAGATGACTACCTGGCCACCTGCTATTTCATATCTCTTTAATGAAGCAGCTACAGATTTTAGGAAGAATTCATGAGATGAGCATACAATCCCTGTGAATTTTCCTTTAAAAATGAATAGTACATAAACATAATGCTATACTTAATTTCCATTTCTTTTAAAATCAAATTTTATTAAAAAGTTATTACATCTCAAGCAGAATTCTCCATCCTTACTTTGTTTTTTGAAACTATAATGAAACTGCCCTTGGGGTGAAGGATTAAGGAAATTCTTTTCTTATTAATAACAGCAACTGACAGGTATTGGGGAGTTTTAAAACTCTTTCCCGTTGCTAATGGTAAGTGAGTTAGGTGAAGCAGGTCAGATCCAGCTAAATTTAGACCTATGTCTCTAATTTCTGTAAAACAGGATTAAAAATTGGAATAGTTTTATGTGGGAATATTCTGAATATTTCTCTCTTTTTTACAGAAAAACCTTCGTATGTTTGATTGACTGGAAATGCTTTTTTCATTGGTATGTAGCTCAAGGCATAAAACAAAGAAATGTTAAGCAGTAAACAATCTCTTTTGAATTTAGTAAGATCCAGGAATAAGACAGGGAACCAAGAAGAAAAGAGCAAGAAATCCAATGAGAAAGGAGAACATATGGCCAATTAAAATAGTCTTGTTTTCTCTCACATGAAAGATGATTATATGGTGACATTTCTGCAGTTCAGAGTTCATATTGTACCTGAACCAAATTCCAATGATGCTCTCTCTGTATCTAGTAATAACCCACAAATATTGGCAAATGGTAAACTCAAGTAAATTGAATAGTTGAACTCGCTCATTAATGCATGGTATCTCATTTTTCTTTTAAGATTGTGGGAAGAAATTGTCACTTGTAGAGACAGGAGCTCAAAAAGAAGTGCTATGACTGTTTCAGATTTGGCCATAGCCGTGTCCTTCCTTGAACTCACAAATGCTTGGGTACAGAGAAGTGATGAAGTGAGTCTATTTGTCTTAAGAGCAGGAGAACCTCCTGTGTAGAACTGTGATGAAGGAAAGAACACATGAGAAGTACTAGCTTGACTCAAGAATCATGCCTTAGAATTAGAAACGAGGGAGATTTGGGGTGCAATATACTTTTTTCAAGTTCTCTTCCAGCCCAGTGTCATGGACTCGTGTCTGAGTATTCTGAATAAAGGGCTACAAATAAGGGTCAGAAGAACAAGCCCATCAAAGCCTCACTAAGAAGCAGGGGCACTAGAAGCCCAGTGTTAAGACCGACAGAGCTGAGTGTAACACGAAGCTGGTGAGAGCCAATCCCCCCTTCATAACGGAGGTGACAGCTGACAGCACTCTCGTCTAAGACTGATGTCTCATAATAATAACATGTACTAGGTTAAAAGAAAACAATGGGGACAATTTTCAAACAAAAATAGCTGAACTACTATAAGAAGGTGTCAGTAGGAACCAAAGGCAAGAGAACTTGTAAATTAGCAGCATCTTCCATATATGTTTTAGGTCACTCTGTTCTCCTAGAGAGGTGACCCTGATAGTGGTGACAGCTTTGTGGGCCTCAGAGGCTTGGGAGATGACCAGAGATGAGAAGAGCAAGAATAACCACAGTAAAAGCAACCTACTGTCTGAAGGGACTAAAATGGTGAGCAGTCAGATAACACCTCTGAGAAGCCCCCAGGAGTTGATAAAGAGTTGATATCCAGTAGAGGGAAATGGGGGCCACCTGATGTGAAGAGCTGACTCATTTATAAGACTCTGATGCTGGGAAAGATTGAGGGCAGGAGAAGGGGACGACAGAGGATGAGATGGCTGGATGGTATCACCAACTCAATGGCCATGAATTTGGGTGGACTCTGGGAGTTGGTGATGGACAGGGAGGCCTGGCGTGCTGCAGTTCATGGGGTTGCAAAGAGTCGGACACGACCGAGCGAATGAACTGAACTGAAAGGGAAATGGGAATCTGATAACCATGGGCAGAGGCAGAAACAGAAGACACATTAGGAAGCTCTGAATGCAGCCGTCCTTTTTTTTTTTTTAAAACCAAATATTTATTTTATATTTGGCTGCACTGGGTCTTAGTTGTGGGCACATGGGATCTTTGATCTTCGTTGTGGCATGTAAACTTCTTAGTTGCAGCAGGTGGGATCCAGTTCCCCAACTAGGGTTTGAACCCAGGCCCTCTGCATTGGGAGCACCATTCTTACCCGCTGGACTACCAGGGAACTCCCGCAGTCAGTCCTCTGTTTCTCATCAGTATGACGCAGCCAGTGGAAACTACAGAACTTAAATTACTGTGCCTAAACCCTTACAGACCTTAAGCTAAAGGAGGAGTAAAAACTGGAAAAAAAGGCCCTTTACTTATGAGTGGGGATTGCTTTCACACTTAAAAAAAATTGTATTGGAGTATAGTTGATTTACAATGCTGTGCTAGTCTCAGGTGAACAGCAAGTCGGAAAAGACAAATATCCTATGATATTACTTATATGTGAAATCTTCAAGAGTACACATGAACTTATCTACAAAGCAGAAATAGAGTTACAGATGTAGAAAACAAACTTACGGCTACCGGGGGGGGGGGGGGGGGGATAAATGGGGAGATTGGGACCGAGATATGCGCAGTACTATATATAAAATATATAACCAGTAAGGACCTACTGTATAGCACAGGGCACTCTATTTGATACTCTATAATGGCCTGTATGGGAAAAGAATCTTAAAACGAATATATATATCTATGTGTGTGTGTGTGTGTATGTACAACTGATTCACTTCACTTACGTTTTGAAGCATCCTTCACTAAGGGTGGTTTTATAGAACTTATTATTATCGTCACTGTTTAAAGGAGATGAGCCTCAGTTGCCTCAAGGTCTTAAGATTTCAAAGCTTAGGAGTGGGAGAGTTTGCATCAGCCTTCAGGGTTAATGAGCCTTCTCTGAGGAGCTCTGTTCTGACAAATCCTTTGAGTCCTCAATACTGTCTCATCTGCAAGAGGGCAGGTGCCATTTGTTAGCCTGGGGCTTCAGGTTAGGAAGGAGTTTAAAATTTTCAAGAAGAAAGAAATAATGACAAAATCAGATTCTATTAAATTGTGCATGACGTTCTTTAAAAAGACCTGTGTCGAGATATCTGCTGGAGAAGGGATTGGCCACTCACACCAGTATTCTTGGGCCTCCCTTGTGGCTCAGCTGGTATAGAATCTGCCTGCAACGTGTGGGACCTGGGTCCGATCCCTGGGTCCAGTATTCTGGCCTGGAGAATTCCATGTACTGTATAGTCCATGGGGTTGCACGGAGTCAGACACAACTGAGCAACTTTAACTTTTTCACCCACTTCCCTTCTCTGAAGTTTGGAGGCAGAACCAGTGGGAGCAGTGGGCATGCCTGCTGGCCCCTGGCAGCTACAGAGCATGTGAGATGAGATGGGCAGTACTAGGAATTGTTGCTATTGTGTAGTCTCTAGCTACAGAGCATGTGAGATGAGATGGGCAGTACTAGGAATTGTTGCTATTGTGTAGTCTCTAAGTCGTGTCTGACTCTTTTGCGACCCCATAGACTACAGCCCTCCAGGCTCCTCTGTCCTTGGGATTTCCCAGGCAAGAGTACTGGAATGAGTTGCCATTTTCTTCTCCAGAGGATCTTTCCGACCCAGGGATTGAATCTTTATCTCTTGCATCGCAGACAGATTCTTTACCACTGAGCCACCTGGGAAGTCTGTGCTGGAAACAGCCTAGATTAAAAATTATCTCTTGGAAACAGAATCCTCACTCCAGGTATTTGTATCCACCCTGGAGTCACCAGCATGACGCTTAAAGATTGAGAAATTTTAAAGAAATACCAGGTCAGTGTTTTTGTTTGCTTCTGCTTTTGTGCTGGTGGCTGGCTCAGATGAAGGCGAGTCAGTACTGCATAGGCGATCCATGTCCTCAGGGGTCCTGAAAAGCCAGATAAAGCCCACATCCCTTCCTGCCCTGTGTTGATGTCTAGGCCAGCTCCGCCTGGGCTGCTGCTTCTCACGGGGCTGTGGCTCGCTAGTGTTGCGGAGTGCAGCTGGGCCGCTAGGACGGCTTCACTCACAGCGGTAGGCAGCAAGCTATCAGCTGACACACCTCTGTTCTCTTCACAGACTCACCCTTCAGAAGTCTAGCTCAGCTCCACGTCTCCAAGTGCAGCAAGAGGCAGAAAACTGGGAGCAAGCGCATCTAAGTACTTCTAAGCCTCTATTTGCTTACCATTTGCTTACTGAACCTTGCCAAATCCTATTTCTCAAACACCAACAAGTCCCATAATATATGCTGATGAAATTAATTTTTTAGAACTCTTTAACTATGAAAATTTCAAACCTAAACAAATAGAGAAAGTAATATAATGACCCTCCGGGTATGTGTGATCCAGCTTCAACAATTATTTACAGTCTGTCTTAGTGCTAAATGATTATTTTAAACTAAATGCTATGGCACAGATTGCCGGTTTTCCCCCAAATCTGTTCACCTCTTCTTCTGCAACAACAGAAGCCCAGATTTGTAGTCCAAAATCGAGCTTGTGTTTTCAATTCTAACTCGTAGCTAGGTGTAACTGTGTGATTCATTTCTAAGGAGATGTGAGCAGCCAGGGTGGCAGGTGTCACTCCCAGGTGTATCCTTTATTGGAAGGAACACAGCACCTCTTTCCCTTTTCCCCATCTACTTGTCTCTTTTGTGGACAAGGAAAGGAAGCTGTGATGAACCAGAGACAAAGGTCGTGCCTTAATGATGGGAAGGCAGCAAAATAGAAAGTGTCCAGTTCTCTGAAGATTTGCAGAATTGAACTGTGACACCAGGTGGGATGTTATGTGAGAGAGCAATAGACATCTGTCTATTTTATGATGTTTGGCCCTCCAGCTTAAACCATACTGTACCTGAGTCTCTGCTACAAGCACAAAAATGAAGGTCCTAACCAACAATCTTAATAAACTATCCTATAAGGTTTGGAGAGCAAAAATCTGATCACATATATTAATACCACATTCTGGACATGGTGGTGTCTATTACGTTTGAGCTCAGTAGTCATATTACAGATAATTTCTCCTGTTCTTTTTTTAACAAATATTTCCCTAGTGATCTCTTGCTTGAAAACTAGGTATATTTGCTCATTAGCACAGCATTTCTTTTTCTGTATTATTCAACTCTAAGTATCGGCCCTACAAACCCACCCTCTCCACAGTCCTTGGGCAAATGCACACTGTTTTGGAAGAGTAGCATGGCTGGTCCTATGGAAGCAAAATCTGACTTGATGATCTGATGGGTGAGTTTGAAGCCAGCCAAGGTGGCAACAGTGAAGAGATGAAGTACATGAAGGAAGAGCAGGAAGTGAGGCATCATGGGACCAGAGGTCTCTGGATGTGGGCAGTGAGCAGGGTCAGATGCCAGCAGCCTCTTACTAGTACCAGCATTTTGCGGTGGCTGGGATTCCTTGCTCAGAGGAATGGTAATACCTAGGGAGGGTGAAAGCATCAAGGAGATAGCTTGGGAAGTGTTTGTATAAAATGTTCAAGTTAGAGCTCATGGAGAGAGAAATATAAAACAGGCTGACAATAGTTCACATACTTGTAATCATGTGGGTGAGAGAAATGCTGAGAGTACAGAAAGAATGACCAAAGTGAGTGGAAGGGCTTGGCCAAATCCCCCCTGTAGCCTTGGCTTTAAGAGACATCAGCTGATTTTAATAGCACTATAATGAGAAAAAATGTCTGCAAGTGAAGTCAAGAGTAATTAGAAGTAGGGCCACCTGTTCTTGTTAGTTTTTCCCCTGAAGGAAGGTCTGGAGAGGAGTGTGAAAGAAACCTCACAATCAGGGAAAAGGGAGGAATTTGAGTTGATATTAAGGACTTTCGGTACTGAGTTCTGGAGAGAGCTGGCTTTTCACTTCTGCTGACCTTGACTGGAGCCTGTGCAGGGAACAAGCAATGTAGCGATACGTCCGTGTTCTGTTGCGTGGCCCACTGCGGTAGTCCTGCGTGGAGGGAACCCTGAACCCTGGGCTATAAAAGGGGCATCTGCCCTCCTGGCAGCTCGGATTCCTCTCGCTGTCCTAGTGGATTGGATTTGTCCAGAGGGAGCAGCAGAACAGGGAGGTGACTACAGAATGTAGACAGGATGAGTCAATCAAACCAGGGATGAAAATAAGTGATAGAAAAGTGAAAATCGCCCCATCTTTTCTACCAATCTTGCTTTATACCTTGCATCTGCCCTAAGTGCTGTTTGAGTACAAGGCTGAGGCTGTCGACCGCAACAGAACGGAGTAGCACCTGTAGCTGATTAGTCCTATCTGCCCTGAGCGTTCCGGGGAGGCTGTTTGTATGGACATATTTGCTGTCTCTGTACTAACTTATTATTTTTTAATAATAAAGACTGAAATAGTTCAGATAAATTTTCCTTTTATAATTGAACATAGAAAGGGCTTCCCACGTGGCGCTAGTGGTAAAGAATCTGCCTGCCAATGCAGGGGACATAAGAGACATGGGTTCAAGCCCTGGGTCTGGAAGATCCCCTGGAGAAGAAAATGGCAACCCACTCCAGTATTCTTGCCTGGAAAATTCCATGGACAGAGGAGCCTGGCAGGTTACACTCCATGGGGTTGCAAAGAGTCAGACACACTTGAAAGACTGAACACACAACACCCACACAAAAATTGAGCATACTTTAAGAACAGTGGAATTCTGTCCAAAGTAAAGATCAGACATACCAATATCAAAAAGTAATTTATATGTAATTTAGAGAAAGGATTTAATTATTTTATTTACAAATTTTATCCAGTAACCTTTGCCTTAAATTCACTGAAATTGTGATTCAGTTTTTATCAAATAGGAGCAAATGAAATAACATCTTTACATAAAATTAAAAGAACTCTAGGGCAATGACTATGCCTCCTCAGAGTCAGAAGCAAGAATATTCTTTGTTGTTTTAAAATGTGTAATTGAATTATAACATATATCGGGAAAGTGTGAAATTTTGATAAGTGGAATCAAAGAGCAGGAACTCATCTGTGTCTGGTCACTTTCGCCTGTTATTATGTCAGTGAGCTGCATCAACTCTGTTATGTGTTATTTGTATTTCTTTTATTATCACTTGCTATGTATTGTAGTTTTCTGTGGTATGATTATACCACAGTTTAGTGAAACACTTTCATTGATGGACACTTTGTTTTTTTGTTTTTGTAAACATATACTCAAATTTTGTTGGCATATACACCAAATTTAATGGACTCTCTGGGTCATACAATAAACTTTAGCTTAATAGATAATGTCAAACATTTTATCCAGTGTTTTTGTACAGACTTATTTTATAGTCTCAGTTGTGACAATTTATTTTTTCACCACATTTTACTAACATTTGATATTGTCTGCTTTTAAAAATTTAGCCACTTTGTTCAGTGTATAGTAATTTTGCACTGTGGTTTTGATTTACATTTTTCTGAAAATTAATAAAATTGAATCCCATTTTAAAAAAAGTGTGTATAGCAAGTTTGATTTTTCTAAATATGAGGCAAAATAATTTCATTGTGTTAGATGTGAAGCTATGACATTGAGGTTTCAGTCAATTACACTGAGATTTCAGCTAGAACATTGATTTTGGTACAATTGCAGACTAATGGGTGAATCTGAGGTCTGAAAATGAGGTGATTTGCCCTGGGAGGTCACATTTTCTCTGTGCTAGTAGAGGTCAAAGGTAATCACTTAAAGGGAAACATAGAAGAGATTCCAGTGGTGTTTGTTCTTCAAATCCATTTCAATGCCTAGTTCAATTGTCTCTAAAATGTAAACCTGCTGTTTCATTTTTCTTGAAATGACAATTTATTTTAGTGTCTTCTTGCTTGTTTTACGGTCATCGTCACATAAGTAGATATTCATTTTAGTGGCTCAATATTTATTTTAGTGGCTCAATAAAGCCTGAATCAGTAAAAAAGATTCAACTTAGAGAAAGCTTATAATAGTAAAACATGTTACATGTATATATGGCAGAAATAATGAAAATGGTTCATGAACATTCTTGTAATATTTAAAGAGAAATGAAATCTTCAAGGGATCTATTAATGTTGCAAATGAGGGACCCTTTATAGCATATAAAGGGCATTAAATCTCTTTCTAGGGCCTAAAGTTCTTTAATTGATGCTATACCTTCCTTTAGTGTTAAAAACTGCTCATTGGTGATTGTGGTTATGATTCATGAAACTTTGGAAACTGTATTAAGTGCTGTTCAGATTCTATGTCAGATATATTGCTGCTTCCTGAGGAAAAGTTTAGTTTTATTTCAATTCGCTTCCAAGTCAAAATTCAGGTAGTTTTTGATCCAAGTGAAAGCTCTGCTTAGGTGCTTGCCTCTATTTTCAGCCTTAACTCCTTTTACCTGATTTTTACATAATATAAAGCCTTCCATCATATGAAAACGAATTGTGCCAAAGGTGCTGTGCTAAACACGTTTCACCTATTATTTGATGTAATCCCATGAGAGCCCTATGAAGGGGGCATTGTTATTATCTCATTTCACAGATAGAGAAACTGAGGCATTTGGAATGTAGGTGACTTACCCAAAGTCATATAGCTAGAAGATTTTGAAGCTGAGATTTGAATTCAGTCTTGGCTGACTCTGACAAGTACTAACTTGTACTTGGGTTTCTTGGGTTTGTTTATTTAACTATCTGGGTCTCTGTTTCTTCATCTGAAGAAATGAGATAATATTGACAACATTGGGTTTTTGTGAAAATAATTACAGATGAAGATAGCTCTAAAGGGCTTAGTATGTGCATGTGAGCACTGTACAAGAACTCTACTCATTATTGTTATTATTACTGATTACTATTAGTAGTATTATTACTATTATCATCAGTTATCATTATGGATCAGGTAAATTCCCAGGTGTTCATTAGGACTCAACAAGATAGTCATTACTTGCCCATTGTCTAATCAATTAGTTCGTGTGAAACCATTTTTTTTAGAACTGGCTCACTCAAAAGGTTTCTCTTTCTTGTACCCAATCCTGTAATCCTGTCTCTTCATATACTAGCTATTTATTAACTCAACTGAGATGTGTCCAGCCAGAAACTAAGAGAATCTTTGTATTCCAAGGCAGATGGGTGTCCACTTTGAGCTCTCTGTTTCCCAGCTCCAAACAGATCCTCCTGAAGGATGTACCTGGGGGGTGGGTGAGTTGAGCCTGGACTCCACCTCCCCTCCCAGGCAGTCTGCCTTCCGTCATTCTATCTGGCGGGGCCACCAGGACATACACACCTGACATTAGCTTGTTTAGGTGTTTGGGAAGTGCTGTCCCTGAATCATTGTGTGGCTTTCAGAGATCTATGAAGATCCCTTCGAGACCTTTGGAAATTTATCATTGCTTTTGTTTCTGAGAACATTTCCCTCCATAGCTCTTGGTGTCCTTTTATAGAGTCCTACTTGAGACAGTTTTTCTGTGAAAAACTGCTTGTGCTAAGGAACTGGTACGTTTCCTTCTTTCTCATACTAAGAATTTTGTAATTGCTTGTCTTGTGCTTTTCAATAAGGAAGCTTAGAATCAAATTTCAAGCCAAACTATGACCATTATCTTAGAATATTAGGTTATAAGTGTTCTTGTAACAGGCTGCTGGAAAAGGAGGATGTTTAAAAACAGTAGAACTCTGTGAAGTCTTTCCTGAGCATAAACGTTTGCTTGGGATGTTGTGTTATGATGTTTTGTCTTATGTTACTTTATGGCTGCTCTGTGAAACTTGTAAGCCTTAGTTCCCCAACCAGAGATTGAACCTGGGCCCTTGGCGAAGAGAGTGTGGAGTCCTAACCACTGAACTGCCAAGGAATTCCCTGGAATAAATTTAAATGTATGGAAGTTTCAAAGATCACATGACCTGCACAATAAGACCTTGTGTCATAGTTCACCCTACTACACTGTGTGGTATGTTGTATTCCAACATGTGTGATAGTTCCCTCTACCACATGGTATGTAGTTCACATGATACGATTGTGTAGAGCAAGTGGCTTACCGTACATGCGACTGCTCTGTGTATTAGCTCAATATTGTGAATAGTTTATATTATGTGTAACTCACACAACTACACTGGGTATTAGTTTATACCATGTGCAGTTCACAAAACTGCATTGTGTGCTGATTCTCACAGTACGTAGTTGAGAGGTGCCGGATTTAGCACTATTATGTGTGGCAGACTCAAGAGCAGACAAGCCTTTCCAGTTTATATCTCGAAGAATCTTGTGGACAGAACAGTTATGTTTAGCATTTATATAGCTTTTCTGCCAAATCCATAAGTCACAATTTCAAAATACAACTAAGCACCCCACATTCTTCAAGGAGCTCCCAGGTGAAAGCTTCTAGGTTAAATCATCTGAGTATGGCCTAGGCGAAGCTGTTGTATGGAATCTCATTGAAGAACTAGGAAGGGAACCATTATCTTGAATTTGTGATCACCCAAATCTTATTCATAGGGCTTTAGGGGTCCATCTGCAACACAAGCTCTGAATTTGGCTCTGGCTGTGTTGATTGCATAAGCTAGGGCTGAAGCTTTGTACTTCTGGCACCCAAACCATGGCCTCACCCACAAGGGCTGGAATATTTGGTTAATAGCCAGTACATTTTGGGATGGAAAATAGAATACAAAATGGGTACAGAGAGGTCTGTGGGTTAGTTTTATTAGTACATTCTTAGTACCTTCCAGGGGCAAAGTCTGAAGTGTCCTAGAGGTGCAGGGGGAGACATTCACAGAAGCAGAGGCCGGTGCTGAATTTGGGGCTAATGAAAGCCGGCGCTGGACAGCTGGGAGTGCTGAGCCTCTCTGAGCCCCATGATCCTGGCTGACCATCGACTTGATGGCCAAGCCCGATGGGTGAAAAAAACAAAAACCCAGGGAATGCAGGTGAGGAACACTAATCACTTCCCTGTAATCCAAGAGGAGGAATTTCTTGGAAACAAGACTGACCTCAGGGGCTGGGGTGACTCGTCAGCTTGGTGTTTGGTAATGGCTGGTGCGGGTCTTCTGGGGTCCTGTTTCATAACCCTATATGTTCAGTGCAATGAGGCTGCGTAAGGTTGCCTTTTCTGCAGCTTGAACCTCAGGGCAGCTGCGGCAAGGCAGCCTATTGTTGCTATGCACCTAACCCTGTACTCCAGGCCAGCTTTTAAATCAGTCTCCATCTACCTGAATCCTCTGCGTCTTGCAAAGATTCAGTTTCAAATATTGAGGATATGGCTTTAAGGTATTAACTTTCTAAAGTTCCAGGGCTTCATGTAGCTTACTGTAGTTTTAATTTTGATCTATATATGGCTTGAGTATAATTAATGTCTGTTTTCCTGATTAGTAAATAAGTTCCATGGGGAGTGAGGTGGTGAGCACACATGTGTTTTGATTCCCAGTGCCTGGTCCAATGTCACAAGAGTACACATACAATTTGTCAAGGAAAATGAGTCAGTAAGTCTTAGAAACCCTTGTCTTCTCTTTGGACTTGGCTTCCTTCGCCTCTCTTAGAGTCCTCTTGCAAAGGTCTATAGCGTTCCCTTGACCTCTCCACCAAAGTAACCAACTCTGAATCTGTCCTTCAACCAAGATTTCTAACCCCAGTAAAGCCAACCACATATCACAGTGTCCCCACCTGAGTAAATGTAGCCCTGTGTAACTGCATCCCATTCCAAGAAAAGTCCTGAGTTTTCCCATTTTTTCCCCTTGACTCCTCATTTTGTGCTTTGTGCTTGTGTCTTTATTGCAAAATCTGGCTGTGAACTTGTTTCTCCCAAATACCCTTAACATGCCTTCATAAACAAACCTATATGCATGTTTTGGAAAGCATTTATTTTTATTGGAGTATAGTTGATTTATAATATGTTGGTTTCAGGTGTACAGCAGTGATTCAGTTATAATTTACATATATCCATTCTTTTTCAGACTTTTGCTCATATAGGTTATTACAGAATATTTAGTAGAGTTCCCCTGTGCCATACAGTAGGTTCTTGTTGGTTATCTACTTTATATATAGTAGTGTATATAGGTTAACCCCAAACTCCTAATTTAATCTCTCCCCTCCATCTATCCCCTTTAGTAACCATAAGATTGTTTTCTTTGTCTGTGAGTCTGTTTCTGTTTTGTACATATGTTCATTTGTATAATTATTTTAGATTCCACATATCAGTGATATCATTTGATATCATCAGTGATATCAGTCTTTCTCAATCTGACTTCCTTCATTTGGTTTGATAATCTCTAGGTGCATCCACATTGCTGCAAATGGCACTATTTCATTCTTTTTTATGGCTAAGTAATTCTGCATTGCATACATGTACCACACCTTCTTTATCCATGCATCAGTCAGCGGATATTTAGGTGGCTCCCATGTCTTGTCTATGGTAAATAGTGCTGCGGTAACATTGGGGAGTAGGTATCTTTCCAAATTATGGTATTCTCTGGACATATGCCCAGGAGTGGGATTACTGGGTCATATGGTAGCTCTGTTTTTAGTTTTTTAAGGCACCTCCATACTATTCTCCATATTGACTGCACCAACTTAGATTCCCACCAAGAATGTGGGAGGCTACATGCTTTCTCTGTCACTAGATGCCCCAGGAAAGTCCTGGGGCCTGAGACTGGATTGCAGGGGGCATGAGCTAATATTCTCTTTCCCCCACCCCTCTTCCTTGTTTTTCTTGGTATGCTGTTTCTTCAAAGCAATACACCAACATTGTTGTCACAGAACACCTGGAATAACATTGCACTGAATCTTGGATGCTCTGGTCCTCTCACCTTCTTGGTTTAGGAGCTTTCTCACAACACACTGGTGAACATAATCTTCTTTAAAGAGATTGAACTGGGGGCTCAGTGGAAGTTGGAACCGGTCTCTGGCACAGTGAAGGGAGAGATTTTTTTTTTGTAGATTTTTTTGGAGGGTGGTGGGAGTAGGAGGTAGGGGAAGAAAATGTTTACTGATAAAAGAAATTTTCACCTGTTGAGGTCTAGGGAAGTCATTCTGGCTTATACATGAGTTAAATTGAATATTATGCTAGCTGAAATAGCCTATTTGTGGCCCATCAAACATACATTGTATATCTATTCTTTAATGCTCTAATCATCAAGGAAAAGGGTACATTGATGTGAAGTAAAGAATGTTCAAGTTGAAAATAAAAAGTAAATGCCTCCCTTCCTGGGAGGCCCATGTTGGCCCTCCTTTGATGATAAGACTTCCCAGGTGCAAGGACATGTTGACTTGCTATATTCCTGCTGGTCTGGTTTTATTTGAAACCTTGAAGAAACGCATCCCTGCCTTGTTTCATGTTCTTTGTTCTGACAAGATAAAACTGTGCTGGAGACCAGGCTTCTCTGGAGCAATTTCTCAGAGTAATCTAGGAAGCTGGCTTCTGGGCTGTAATCCACCAACTATAGAAAGCTATTTTCTATTCTTATTATAGGTGGTTTATTGAGTATTTTTGTTGACATTACAAAAGGACAACAAAAGGGTTGTCTCGCCTTTTTTGCAACTATTGCTTTTCCCACTTTAAGTACAAGAGAATATTCCCTCTCTCTTTTGCCTGGACTTTTCTGGGCTTTCTTACTTCATCTTGACATGCTATTTTCTTCGGGTGTATCACTGGGGCTCGTCCCCCTGCTAACTATTTTATGGGAGGCAGGCAAAGTCAGCACAAAGGAAACAGAACCCAGTGGTCTGTAAGAGGCCTTCTGGTGCTGGCCACCCGCCGGAGGCATTGAGGCTGAGCCCAGTGACACTTCCTTTGAAACAGAGCGATGTGCCTGCAATCCGAATCAAAGGTGCTTATAAAAAGAATTCCCTCTTTTGGGTCTAGGGTTTTTTTTTTTTTTCCCCTCCCAGCTTCAGGTCCTGCTGTCTTCCTGCTGTCACAAGGGAAGGACCCACAGTCTTGTTCCTGCTTTGAATGGCAAAAGCTTTAAACAGTAGTACCTGTTCCTGCTCATCTCACTAAAGCCAACTCTGTGTGGCTACAAAATCTGGCCTGGAGCTGTTACCTACAACCTTCTTTCCTGTTTTACTTTCTTTTCTCCTCCACAATAAAAGTAATACATGCTTCCTGTAAGAAGTCACTAATAAAACAACCACTTCTGGTGCCGCCCCCTAAAGACATTTCTCTCTACATGTTTTTATTATCCTTAGGAAGATTCCTTGCCCATGTCCATTATTTTCTTATTTATCAGATATTGAGGATTCTCAAGTGGAATTTTATTTTTCGGTAAGAGTGTTCTAAGGGAGAGAGAAAGGGACAAAAACGCCAGACAGCAATGCAGCATAAACCCAAGTACCCATTGATGAACAGCGATTCATCTTCACAACTCCCAGATTGGTGCTTCATTACAATATTTCCCATTTAGACTCATCTAATAATTAAGAGAAGTGATGAATCAGCAACCTCTTGAGGGCTTACAGCTTGTCCCTCTGAGATGAACATCTTTTCAGCACCTTTAGCTACTCTTCTGAATACCTCTAGTGTCCAAGAGCCTGGCAATGGTTCATTCCTAGACATTAGAGCTCTCCAAGGAGGAGAACTAGTTAAAACAGAGCTGGCAGGCAGTTTAATAAGGTGCATAATGGACAACAGTGCCCCCTCTGGGCATGCACGGGCTGGTGCAGGGGGGTACACAGTGTGAAGAGCTCAGTATGGCTGGAATCCAGCCTCTCCCCAACTGTTTTTTTACACCTCTGGGTAGGGCACAGCCATCTATGTTGGCTGGTGTCATGGAATGGGAAGTTAGAGAAACAGTTTGAGATTCACTTTTGCCTTTGGCCAGTCTCTGTCTCTTTGTAGGTTGGCTTGTTCCCTAGTGGCTTCCCTGGTGGCTCAGATGGTAAAGAACCCACCTACAATGCAAGAGACCCAGGTTGTATCCCTGGATGGGGAAGACCCCCTGGAGAAGGGAATGGCTACCCACTCCAGTATTCTTGCCTGGAGAATTCCATGGTCAGAGGAACCTGGCAAGCTATAATCCATGAGGTTTCAAACAGTCTGACATGACTGAGTGACTGACACTTTCATACTCTCACTAGTACAGTTGTTCCCTAGTACAATGATGGCACAAAATGAAATGATCTCTAAGATCTAGGTTGCACATTCCAGGTACAGAGCAAAATCTCAACCACAGATGGCATAGACATACACTGACCCGTTTTCACATTGCAACTGAGGTCTCACACACTAGAGTTTGCAGTCAGTTGGGATCCTGAACCTGTTTGTTACTAAATTTGAGTGAATTTGGAGACATTATTGAATTTCTAAACCTCCCTTTACTTCTTTGTAAAAAGGAAATAATGATATGTATAACTTTAAGATTATCATGAGGATGCAATGGGAATAAAAGAATTAATAATTAATTAATCCAAGAAATATTCATTTGAGTACCCACCATCTGCTGGGCACAGTTTCAGGCGCTGTGTTCAAGCAGTGAGCCTTCAGCCGAAAGTCTCTCATCCTGGGGAGCTGCCATTCTAGTCGGGGACGACGGAGACAGGAAATAAACAGCTAAAAATATCAGTGCTGTGCAGACAGGTAAAATGGGGCTATGTGACAGAAAGTGACGAGGTGGCCACTTCAGTTTGAGCAGTCAGGGAAAGAGTCTCTGAGGAGATGACATTTGGGCTGAGACATGACTGACAGGAGGGGGCCAGGCACACGCAGTGGCCAGGAGAAGAGCATGGCAGGAGAAGGAACAGTGCTCAGAAGGGAGGCATTGGGCTGGGCAGGTTTAGGGCCTGAAAGGAGACCAATATGGCTGGAATATGGAAGGATAGGAGAGTGAAGGTTCGAGAAGTAGGAAAGGCCAGGCCACCGAGGGCTCAATAAATCACGAGAGCAAATGGGACAAGGCGTAGCCTACACAGCTCCTGGCCCCGAGGTATACCTGAGTGAGTGACTTGTCTAAAAATGAGAAGAAAAGAATGTCCTGGAGAAACCTATTTCCTCTGTCCCTCAAAGATGAAGGGGAAAGCATTATCAAACGTGACTGTGCCAGATGGTTTCCCTCACAGAGAGTGTCTGCCTATGTCAAACAGAAGCCCTGGGGAGAGACGGGCCCTCCCTGTCCACAGAGGAGACCAGTCAGCCCCCCAGAGTGAGAGTCGGGAAGTGACTACAGAGAGCCATTAGGTTCACAAAGAAACCTTAAAATAGATTCAGTTAGAGATGCAAATTCAGTTCAGAGCCAGTCTCCTGAAGTCTTGAAGCTTCATAGATTCCTCCAGGAGGACACGGGGGCGGGGGCACCCAAGGCTGAGCAGATGGCTTGATGAACATAAGAGGAGTACTTCAGGCTGCTCCAAGAAAGGAAGTCTTAATTAAGGGGGAAAAGCCTCAAGTAGCAGGCTTGTTTGCCTTTCATTACTAATAGTATTATTCTTTGACTCATGAGTTGCTAACAGATCCATCCCAGGCCTTTCATGTCTGAGAGGAAGAGAACCTTGCCCCTCTCTTATTTACAAAGTCCCCCGGAGGTGCCCCTCGGTCATCTCCCAGGATTTCAAGGAAGGCTAATGTTCCAGATGATAAGTAATTACAGCTCTTGGTTTCCCCTTGCCCTAGTGGCAGCTCACATGGTTAATTGGCCCTGCTGCCTCGGCCTCTTTGCCTGAGGTTTTCTATAGCCTCCTACTCCCCCTGCTCCAGTGAGAGGCAAGGGGAATTTTCACAGTCCAGCAAGCTCCACGTATTTAGGTTGTCTTGAAAGGTGGATTAACCATCGGGCAACAATTGATTTCCAAGCTTCCGCAGTTACTTCTGTTAAGTCCAAACTCCGGGTCCCAAGCCCCTGAGGAGACAAAGTCCACACAGCAATGCAAAAGCATAAAGGGGTTTATTGCTAGCCGGCTAGGGCGCAAGTCTCATCCACGCAGTGGAATCCGACAAGAGCCCCGCGCTCCAGATCACAGTTGCTTTTATACAGGCAGTTCTTTGTTACAGCATTGGTATAGCTGGCAGTCAATGTTTGGTCAGTTTAAACTGCGCATCTGCCCTGGATGGTCTATCTTTTGGCGCGCGCGGGACTTTCCTGGCTTGTGGGGGGAGGTATGAGGTGAGGGTGGAGGAGGTCGCTGGAACTAGGGCAGGCTGTATATCACAGCAGCCTGTCACGGAGTAAGGTACGGGGAGGTGTGAGGATGGGGGAGGTCTCCGCAGCTAGGGCCTGCTGTATCTCCCAGCAGCCTCTCACGGAAGCTGTTTTGTTTACACACCACACTTCAGCTGGTTGTCTGAGAAGTGAAAGAGGGCCAGGTGTTTACTAGTATCCATGACACTTTCAAGGGCCTCAAGGAGGCCCATATGAAAGGTTTAGGCCCCGGTGAGGGGAATGATTCTGAACCACTGGAAGTGATTAGGGAAATATCCCTGGTTCACTGAGGCCCTGGTTAAAATCAAAGGAGCATCATATTTGTTCTGAGATGTTAATAGTATTACTTGAAAAGAGAAGTCCTAAAATCTTGGAAAACAGTATTTTCAAGATACTTTATATTGAAATGTATGTCAGAGAAGGAGAAATATCCTTACGTGCAGAATCTAAAAAGTAATAATACAAATGAATCTGTTTACAAAACAGAAACAGACTCATAGACTTAGAGAACAAACTTATGATTGCCAGGGGGAAAGGCTAGATATGGAGTTTGGGATGGACATGTACACACTGCTATATTTAAAATGGGTAACCAACAGGGACCTACTGTATTGCACAGAGAACTCTGCTCAATGCTGTGTGGCAGCCAGGATAGGAGGGAGTTTGGGGGAGAATGGATACATGCATATGTATGGCTGAGTTCCTTTGCTGTTCCTCTGAAACTGTGTGAACACTGTTAATTGGCTACACTCCAATATAAAATAAAAAGTAAAAAAAAAAAAAGCCACTTTATATTGGAGAATTTCAAACACATACACACACATGAAAGAGTAATGTTACAACGAAACTCCATGTGCTCCTTGGTTATTCTCAATAATCAGTAACATTTTGCCAATCTTCTTCATCTATTTCCTGCTACCCCTTTTTTTTCTTTGCAATAGTGAGACATCTTATCCTCTCATCCTTAAATCTTCAGGATATATCTGCAATAGATAGAAAGTTTACCCCGTGACATTGATGCAGGTTGGGTTCCCTAGAAAGCAAACTCTGAGATGAGAAGTCGTGGGCAGAAAGCTTGTTAGGAAGTTGCAGGATTAGCATTTGTAGGAAGGAGAGGGCGTGAATTGGGCCTTTAGGCAGGATCTATGAAGGACTCGGCTGGGCCCATGGAAAGCTGCAAAGCAGAGCACTTCTTAGTTGGCTAGAGTCTGGGGAAAGGCTGGGCCTTTATATTCCCATAATTCTCCTATGTTGACCAGGCTGTTTGTGGAAAGCAGGTATAACCTTGGAGTAGGTGTCTCTCTTCAGTCTTCTGCAATTTGAAGGCAGTTTCTGGGTGAAGAATAGGTGCTGTTAGCTGGCCACACTCCCAACACCACAGGAGATGGTCTGTAATTTCTGGAGGGGGGTGAGGGTGGCTCATCCCATGACCCACCAAGACATTGCTACCCCTAACAAATTGAACAGTAACTGTTTACTGTTATCTAATATTATCTAAGCAATGTCCACAAAGGGAAGAAGGGTTATGTTAAATTTAAAGATTCCTTTAAAACAGTTCTCATGGAGAAGGAAATGGCAACCCACTCCAGTAGTCTTGTCTGGAGAATCCCATGGACAGAGGGGCCTGGCAGGCTACAGTCTATGGGGTCGCAAGAGTTGGACACAATTGACGGATAACTAGACTAGAGATTATGAGTTTTAAATGTGCAAATAGTCACCATAACTCTCCTAAGATGGTTCTTAAACATTCAACATTTCCAAAATTTCTTTCAACACCTAACAAATTTTGATTTGCTTTCATTATTGGTATTTGGAACCTATCTCAAAAAACAATGCCCTGGAAATTTTAATAAACAGGGAAGTAGCACTTTCTGTTTTACAGAGTTGGAGAATAGTTAAGGCCAAGACAATCTTGCATGGGGAAGAAGTTGACTGTTTGGAGTGAGACCACAGTAAGAATGACAGGAGTAAAGGCTATCTGATGCTGCAATCCCTACTATGACAGCCATACATTACATGAACATCCAGAGATACTTGGAGGTAGAACAGGATGCGTGCCAAAAATACTGCGCATTTTATCACATCAACAGCTTTTCACTAACAGCTTTTTGATACGGTCAGTTCTGCTCAGCAAAATGGTGGCAGAAAACGTAGTAACTATCGAATCTCCCTGTGGATACCATTTTAGGTTGTTACAAAGCCTCATTTATAATTGCTACCTCATTCTTAAGAGGCTGGTGTTGGAGACCAAGAAATTAGAAAGAAGTTCAGGGTTTAGTGAGAGATTCATAAATCGATAGATTCCAACTGTGCATACAACATGGGTCCAGGCACTGGAACTGATAAAGGCTTTATCAATTCCTAAGGAAGGAGTTGCTTCCCTAGGAATTTTCTTAACTTTTTATTTTACATTAGAGTATGGTTGATTAACAATGTTGTGTTAGTTTCAAGTGTATAGCATAGTGATTCAGTTATACCTCTATCTTTTTTAAAAAATTCTTTTCCAATTTATGTTGTTACATAATATCTAGCAGAGTTCCCTGTGCTATACACTGAGTCCTAGTTGGTTTTTCATTTTAAACATAACAGTGTGTACGTGTTCATCCCAAGTTCCCTAGCTATCCTTCTCTCTCTCTTTCTACCCTAATAACCATAATTCATTTTCTAAGTCTGTGAGTCTCTTTCTTTCTATCTTGTAAATAAGTTCATCTGCATCATTTTCTATTTTAGATTCCTCATATAAGTGATATCTGGTCCCATCACTTCATGGGAAATAGATGGGGAAACAGTGGAAACAGTGTCAGACTATTTTTGGGGGCTCCAAAATCACTGCAGATGGTGATTGCAGCCATGAAATCAAAAGATGCTTAGTCCTTGGAAGGAAAGTTATGACCAACCTAGATAGCTTATTGAAAAGCAGAGACATTACTTTGTCAAAAAAGGTCCATCTAGTCAAGGCTATGGTTTTTCCAGTGGTCATGTATGGATGTTGTAGTTGGACAGTGAAGAAAGCTGAGCGCCAAAGAATTGTTGCTTTTGAACTGTGGTGTTGGAGAAGACTCTTGAGAATCCCTTGGACTGCAAGGAGATCCAACCAGTCCTTCCTAAAGGCAATCAGTCCTGGGTGTTCATTGGAAGGACTGATGTTGAAGCTGAAACTCCAATACTTTGGCCACCTCATGTGAAAAGTTGACTCATTGGAAAACACCCTAATGCTGGGAAAGGACTGGGGGAAGGAGGAGAAGGGGACGACAGAGGATGAGATGGCTGGATGGGATCACTGACTCAATGGACATGGATTTGGGTAGACTCCACAAGTTGGTGATGGACAGAGAGGCCTGGCCTGCTGCTGTTCATGGGGTTGCAAAAAGTTGGACACGACTGAGGGACTGAACTGAACTGATAAGTGATATCAGAGGGTATTTGTCATTTTGTGTCTGACTTACTTCACTTAGTATGACAATCTCTAGGTCCACCCATGTTTCTGCAAAAGGCATTATTTCATTCTTTTTATGACCAAGTAATATTCCATTGTATATATGTACCACATTTTCTTTATCTGTTCATCTGTTGATGGCCATTTAAATTGTTTCCATGTCCTGGCTATTGTAAATAGTGCTGCTATGAACATTGGAGATGCATGAATTTATACCAAAATGATGAAGGCAAAGATGTGATTAACACAGTGGAACAATACAAGTAAACATATATATAATTCCCATTTTGTTGTATAGTTTTATTGATGACTTTCTTTTTAGGACTACTTTTAAGTTGTAGCTCTACTTACTAGCAGTGTGTTTTTGTGCATTACATTCAGAACTCTAGTTTTCTGATCCATGAAATGGATGTAATAAGGACTGCATCCTTGTAGGGTGTTTTTAGGAATTAAATGATGTGTTGTTTAGGATAGTGCCTAGGATGAGCTTCATACCAGACAGATATTCAGTAAATATTAATTTTCTTCCCTTTGTATTTTTGTTCAGTTTCTAAGTTGTGTCCTACTCTCTGTGACCCCATGGACTGCAGGACACCATGCTTCCCTGTCCTTCACCATCTCCCAGAGTTTGCTCAAACTTATGTTTACTGAGTTGGTGATGCCATATAACCATCTCATCCTCTTTCACCCCCTACTCCTCCTGCCCTCAGTCTTTCCCAGCATCAGTGTCTTTTCCAATGAGTCGGCTTTTTGCATCAAGTGGCTAAAGTATTGGAGCGTCAGCTTCAGCATCAGTCCTTCTAATGCATATTTAGTGTTGATTTTCTTTAGTATTGACTGGTTCTTTCCTTTACCCCTCATTAAATCATTTCTCTTTAACAGAAGAACTTTTCAGTGTCAGAAACATTGAATGAATAGTCTTTCCAATAAAGCCTAGAATTTCTTCCCCTCTCCCATCCCATTTCCTGGGAATCCATGCAATCTGCACTCCTAAAGGTCAGTGCTGTGCATACTAAATTATATATTCTATATTGGTAGATGAGTCTCTGAAAGGTTCATATTTTTCTGCCTTATCTCATTCAAAGCCTCTTATTCAATAGTGAATAATAGTAATAGAAGCTACGATTTCCTGGGTGCTTACTGTATGTCAGTAAAGTGTATGACAGACAGTAACAACTTAATTAAATTGGTCCTGTTGTTATTCCCATTATATTGATGATACTTTTGAATCTTGGGTTGAGTAGTTTGCCCCAGATCATAGAGCTAGTAAATGATGGAACAGGTCTTCAAACCAGAGGTTTGTGATAGCAAAATATGAGAGATAGAACCTTTGAATGACAAAAACTTGTGACTTGGACTCATGATCCTAGAGGGCTAAAATCACTTCAGTTCAGTTCAGTCGCTCAGTTGTGTCTGACTCTTTGCAACCCCATGGACTGCAGCATGCCAGGCCTCCCTGTTCATCACCAGCTCCCAGAGTTTAGTCAAACTCATGTCCACTGAGTTGGTGATGCCATCCAACCATGTCATCCTCTGTCGTCTCCTTTTCCTCCTGCCTTCAATCTTTCCCAGCATCACTTGGGTGTAGTGAAAAGAGAGTTGGCTATTGGAGACCTGGATTTGAGTCTTAACTAAGTATACTCTGGCCAGACCCCTTGGCCAGAAATACAGCTCAGTTTTGTTTATCAAGTAAATACAATTTATTGACTTTAATCTTTCTATCTAACTCTGCTTCTGTTGGTCAGCCTTTTTCTCATATTGAAGATATTGTCCTAACCCAGGAAATTTGCCAGAAATAGCTTTGGTTTAACTTTCCCTTAAGCTTGTGATCATAGAGAAAGAGGATGTATTTCCATAAGACCCACCAATTTTGGGTTTCCAAGCTAGCTGGACAGGAGAATGAGGACTCTCATTTGCTTGGTCATGTCATGTTCCTATAACTTTCTATTGACTAGAATGGAGGGTAGGTTAAATCCCATTGAAAATACATGGAATGGGGCATGAAAGGAAGAGACACTGAGCAGAAAAAACCCCTCTTTTCCTTAATATTGTGTTACTTAAAACTTGTCTAAGCTTAAGTGTTGGTTTGTACCCTCAGAGGTTCCCTGGGTAAATTTAGAAATTGGGCCCTGGGCACAGAGGCAAGAAGAGATGGAAGAAATAGGCAGCCACTCCAGACTGGCAGGTGGCAGGATTAATAAACAAGAGGACTTACATACAAGGCTTGTACTGGGTGGCACTGAGACGAGTAGATCTTTGCACCCACTACTGGAATTTTAAAGTTTATATAGTCATATGTACCATCCAGATGGTCTCAACAACACATATTCTTTCAAGGATGCATTCTTGAAAACAGGTCCCATGTGGGCAAGCTGAGTAGAGTGTAATTACCAAGGGGAGGGGAGAGGGTGAGGCCTCCATTTGTCCAGGTACCACTCATGGGTCAGCTAGTGGTCATGTCCTCTCAAGGACCTTCTCCAACCTCATATAAGTCATTTCTCCCTAAATTCCAGGCTTTTCATCTGTAAAATAAGAGCCATATTTTTCTTTGTGAAGTTGTGAGGGAGAAATGAAATAATAGATTAGAAGGGAGGTCCTTTGTAAACTTTACAGGCCTGAAGAAACATGACTGTAAACCAGAACCTCTGAAAACCTGCTGTTTCTCTAGAAACCTTTGCTTTGACACATGACTTAGTTTTAGGAGCTTTCTTGCCATTCAGTGACAACAAGTCATGAACCACACTAAATTAATGAAAATGTATATGTCACCATTGAGATAAGTATACTCATAGTCTTTAGCCTAAGGAAACATAAAAGTGGGAGCATTGAAAAAAATCTGGGATACACTTATTTCTATCTCCTTCCTGCCATATTTGCCACCAATAGACAGTGTAATTTCAGGTTTACCTTAAAATGTCTCTGCTAGAAGGCAAAAGCTGGGGAACAAGCTGATGGATAAAAATAAACAGAGGGTGTATACAAAAGGAAAATACAAAGCAAGAATTCTAAGCTCAGGAACACATGGATGAGAACTGAGCCATGGGTGGCTTATGTGCTCGAAGGTAAGTCAGAACTTTGCCAAAGGTATGAACCAAGGAGAGAAAGCAGTGCTTTCTTTCTTACATGATTAAAAGTTTACATTGCCTCTTATACCACACTCCAGCTAATCTGAGTGAATCTTCAGTGCTTGGCCTCACAATAAAGAAGGAGCTCTTGAATTTCTGTAACTATAGCTTCCTCTTCTAAGTGAAGAATTCTGAAACCCATCTGTGAGAAAGCCATCTTCAGAGAATTCCTCAGTTGATGAATTATTTTCTCTGGCTCTATACTTCTGAAAACATATTAAATTCACATAGGAAACTGTATGTATCTTTACACTGTAGCCATTGTTTTTTTGATTGTTATTCAGTCACTAAGTCATGATCGACTCTGCAACCACATAGACTGTAGTATGGCAGGCTTCCCTGTCCTTCACTATCTCCTGGAGTTTGCTCAAACTCATGTCCATTGAATCGGTGATGCCATCCAACCATCTCATCCTCTGTCACCCCCTTCTTCTCCTGCTCTTAATCTTTCCCAGCATCAGGGTCTTTTCCAGTGAGTTGGTTCTTCATATCAGGTAGCCAAAGTGTTGAAGCTTCAGCTTCAGCATCAGTCATTCTGATAAATATTCAGGGTTGATTTCCTCTAGGATTTACTAGTTTGATTTTCATGCTATCCAAGGGACTCTCAAGAGTCTTGTCCAGCACCATAGTTTGAAAGCATCAATTTTTCCGTGTTCAGTCTTCTTTATGTTCAATTTTCACATCTGTGCATGACTACTGGGAAAACCATAGCTTTGACTATATGGACATTTTTCGGCACCTAGAATTTTCTAGGCCCTTTTAATGTTAATGGAAAGAGTGAACAATTAAAGAAGAAAAAAAATGACTAAGTACTGGGGATAAGGAGACCTACATTCTAACTCTCATTCAGTCAATATTCATTAAAAGAATAAGTATTTGAGCATCAGGCTCCATCCTGAATGCCAGGGATACTTTTGAGCCAAGTATCATCCGTGCCTTCAAGAAGCTCATGCTTATGTAAGGGAGATGCATAATAAAGATAATATCACATGAGTGGCAATTATATGATGAAAAACCAGGTAGGGTAAGGGGACTAAAAGGGGTGTTGAGTACCCCTTTAGGGGGTGATCAAAGAAGAGGTGTCTAAGGGATTAGTAACTGAAATAAATCTTCAGGAAACTGAGAGAACAAAACTTGAGAATTTGTTGGAAGGATGTTTTCAGAAGCGAGGCTAGTGTGTGCAAAGGCTCTGGGGCAGGAGTGTATCTGACTTATTTGAAGAACCAAATAGAAGCCAGAATAGTTAGAGAGAATTAATCTAGGACACTAGGAATGATAGATAAGAAATAAATTGGAGAACAAGCTAGAGGCTCTATTACATGGGGCCCTATAGGCCTTGGTAAAATTTTCTTTTCATTGCTGTGTAACGAGAAACCACTGGGGAAGCGTAAACAGAGGAATGACACAACAGGTAGCTGTTATACGGACCACAGATAGTGAAGAGTAAAGTTAGCAACAGGGCAATTAGCAGATGGCTGTGTCAATAATTTAGAATGTGTACAGTTGTGGTAAGAAATGGTTTTACTTGCTATATTTGATGTGGGTAGGGCCGAAGGATTGATCAAGTTTGTGTGAGTGTGTTGTTGAACTATAGTTATATATGTGACTTCGGGAGTTGATAAAATACAGTGGACATTATTGTAAAAGTTTTCAGATATACACCAAAGTGAAAAAATATGTGAACTGTGGACCCACCACTCAGATTTAACATTTATTAAGATTTTTACCAATCTTGTTTCACTTGTTTCCTTCCAACTCTCTTTATTTTTTTTTTCTGGGCTAAAAAAACCCTGGACATCATATCATTTTACCCGTCAATATTTCAGTATGCATCTTCAACAAATAAGAACTTAAAAACCCCCACAATATCATATATAAAATCCCCATAGTATTAACCTATCAAAGTTAATTATTTGCTGCTGCTGCTGCTAAGTTGCTTGGGTCGAGTCCAACTCTTTGTGACCCCACAGACAGCAGCCCACCAGGCTCCACCATCCCTGGGATTCTCCATGCAAGAATACTGGAGTGGGTTGTCATTTCCTTTTCCAATGCATGAAAGTGAAAAGTGAAAGTGAAGTCGCTCAGTCCTATCTAACTCTTAGCGACCCCATGGACTACAGCCTACCAGGCTCCTCCATCCATGGGATTTTCCAGGCAAGAGTACTGGAGTGGGTTGCCATTGCCTTCTCCAGTTAATTATTTATTGCCATCTAAAATCAATAATTATATTATTTTCAGCCAAAGATGGAGAAGCTCTATACAGTCAGCAAAAACAAGACTGGGAGCTGACTGTGGCTTGGATCATGAACTCCTTATTGCAAAATTCAGGCTTAAATTGAAGAAAGTAGGGAAAACCACTAGGCCATTCAGGTATGATCTAAATCAAATCCCTTATGATTATACAGTGGAAGTGAGAAATAGATTTAAGGGATTAGATCTGATAGACAGAGTGCCTGATGAACTATGGGCGGAGGTTCGTGACATTGTACAGGAGACAAGAATTAAGACCATCCCCAAGAAAAAGAAATGCAAAAAAGCAAAATGGCTGTCTGAGGAGGCCTTACAAATAGCTGTGAAAAGAAGAGAAGTGTAAAGCAAAGGAGAGAAGAAAAGATATTCCCATTTGAGTGCAGAGTTCCAAAGAATAGCAAGGAGAGATAAGAAAGCCTTCCTCAGGGATCAATGCAAAGAAATAGAGGAAAACAACAGAATGGGAATGACTAGAGATCTCTTCAAGAAAATTAGAGATACCAAGGGAACATTTCATGCAAAGATGGGCTCAATGAAGGAAAGAAATGGTATGGACCTAACAGAAGCAGAAGATATTAAGAAGAGGTAGCAAGAACACACAGAAGAACTGCACAAAAAAAGATCTTCACGACTCAGATAACCACAATGGTGTGATCACTCACCTAGAGCCAGACATCCTGGAATGTGAAGTCAAGTGGGCCTTAGAAAGCATCACTACAAACAAAGCTAGTGGTGGTGATGGAATTCCAGGTGAGCTATTTCAAATCCTGAAAGATGATACTATGAAAGTGCTGCACTCAATATGCCAGAAAATTTGGAAAACTCAGCAGTGGCCACAGGACTGGAAAAGGTCAGTTTTCATTCCTATCCCAAAGAAAGGCAATGCCAAAGAATGCTCGAACTACTGCACAATTGCACTCATCTCACATGCTAGTAAAGTAATGCTTAAAATTCTCCAAGCCAGGCTTCAGCAATATGTGAACCGTGAACTTCCAGATGTTCAAGCTGGTTTTAGAAAAGGCAGAGGAACCAGAGATCAACTTGCCAACATCCTCTGGATTATCGAAAAAGCAAGAGAGTTCCAGAAAAACATCTACTTTTGCTTTATTGACCATGCCAAAGCTTTTGATGGTGTGGATCACAATAAACTGGAAAATTCTGAAAGAGATGGGAATACCAGACCATCTGACCCGTTTCTTGAGAAACCTGTATGCAGGTCAGGAAGCAACAGTTAGAACTGGACATGGAACAACTGACTGGTTCCAAATAGGAAAAGGAGAACGACAAGGCTATATATTGTCACCTGCTTATTTAACTTATATGTAGAGTACATCATGAGAAATTCTGGGCTTGAAGAAGTACAAGCTGGAATCAAGATTACTGGGAGAAATATCAATAACCTCAGATATGTAGATGATACCACCCTTATGGCAGAAAGTGAAGAGGAACTAAAAAGCATCTTGATGAAAGTGAAAGAGGAGAGTGAAAAAGTTGGCTTAAAGCTCACCATTCAGAAAACTAAGATCATGGCATCTGGTCCCATCACTTCATGGGAAATAGATGGGGAAACAATGGAAACAGTGTCAGACTTTATTTTTTTGGTCTCCAATATCACTGCAGATGGTGATTGCAGCCATGAAATTAAAAGACGCTTACTCCTTGGAAGGAAAGTTATGACTAACCTAGATAGCATATTGAAAAGCAGAGACATTACTTTGTCAATAAAGGTCCATCTAGTCAAGGTTATGGTTTTTTTAGTAGTAATGTATGGATGTGAGAGTTGGATGGTGAAGAGGGTTGAGTGATGAAGAATTGATGCTTTTGAACTGTGGTGACGGAGAAGACTCTTGAGAGTCCCTTGGACTGCAAGGAGATCCAACCAGTCCATCCTAGAGGAGATCAGTCCTGGGTGTTCATTGGAAGGACTGATGTTGAAGCTGAAACTCCAATATTTTGGCAACCTCATACGAAGAGTTGACTCATTGGAAAATACCCTAATGCTGGGAAGAATTGGGGGCAGGAGGAGAAGGGGATGACAGAGGATGAGATGGCTGGATGGCATCACTGACTCGATGGACATGAGAGACTCTGGGAGTTGGTGATGGACAGGGAAGCCTGGCCTACTGCAATTCATGGTTTCGCCAACAGTTGGACACCCCTGAGTGACTGAACTGAACTGAAAATCAATGTGTATTCAAGTTTTCCCAAAGTCTAAAAAAATGTATTTTTACAGTTGGTTTGCTTAAATTAGGTTCCAAAGAATGTCCACCTATTGCAATTTGTCTCATAAATCTCTTTAATTTATAATCACCTACACCCTCCCACACATTTATTTATTGATAATTTTTCATTTTATTTTATCTTTTTAATATGACTATATTTTGTTAAAAAGCATTTTTAGTTTTACAGCAAGATTGAGAGGAAGGTACAGAGATTTCTTTTTTTTTTTTTTTTTATTGTTTTTGCCATACAATGTCATGATATCACCATGGGTTTACATATGCTTCCCCTCCAGAACCCCCCTCCCTCCTCCCTCCCCCCCGGGAAATCTCGCTGCACCAGTCCCGAGCATCAATCCTGGGCTGGCGATTGATTAGACACATGACAATTAACATGCTTCAATGCCCTTCTCCCATATCATCCCACCCTTACCCTCATCCACAAAGTCCACGAGTCTATTCTATACCATCTGCGTTCCTTTTGCTGTCTCGCATGTTGGGTTCTCATTACCGTCTTTCTAAATTCCATATATATGTGTTAATATACTGTATTGTTGTTTTTGCTTCTGGCTTACTTCACTCTGGATAATGGGCTCCAGTTTCGTCCATCTGAGTAGAATTGCTTCAAATGAATTTTTTTTTAATGCTGAGTAATATTCCATTGTGTATATATACCACAGCTTTCTTATCCATTCGTCAGTTGATGGGCATCTAGGTTGCTTCCATGTCCTGGCTATTGTAAACAATGCAGCGATGAACATTGGGGTACACGTGGCTCTTTCAATTCTGGTTTCCTCGGTGTATATGCCCAGCAGTGGGATTGCTGGGTCATATGGCAGGACTATTTGCAGCTTTTTAAGGAATCTCCACACTGTTTTCCATAGTGGCTGTACTAGTTTGCATTGCCACCAACAGTGTAAGAGGGTTCCCTTTTCTCCACATCCTCTCCAGCATTTATTGCTTGTAGACTTTTGGATGGCAGCCATTCTGACTGGTGTAAAGTGGTACCTCATTGTAGTTTTGATTTGCATTTCTCTGATAATGAGTGATGTTGAGCATCTTTTCATGTGTTTGTTAGCCATTTTTATATCTTCTTTGGAGAAATGTCTGTTAAGTTCTTTGGCCCACTTTTTGATTGGGTCGTTTACTTTCCTAGAATGGAGCTGCAGGAGTTGCTTGTATATTTTTGAGATTAATTGTTTGTCCTTCATTGGCTATTATTTTCTCCCATTCTGAAGGCTGTCTTTTCACCTTGCTTATAGTTTCCTTTGTTGTGCAAAAGCTTTTAATTTTAATTAGGTCCCATTTTTTATTCGTGCTTTTATTTCCAATATTCTGGGAGGTGGGTCATGGAGTATCCCGCTTTGGGTTATGGCAGAGAGTGTTTTGCCTATGTTATCCTCTAGGAGTTTTATAGTTTCTAGTCTTATGCTTAAATCTTTGATCCATTTTGAGTTTATCTTTGTGTATGGTGTTAGAAAGTGATCTAGTTTCATTCTTTTACAAGTGGCTGTCCAGTTTTCCCAGCACCACTTGTTAAAGAGGTTGTCTTTTCTCCATTGTATATTCTTGCCTCCTTTGTCAAAGATAAGGTGTCCATAGATGCGAGTATTTATCTCTGGGCTTTCTATTCTGTTCCATTGATCTATATTTCTGTCTTTGTGCCAGTACCATACTGTCTTAATGACTGTGGATTTGTAGTATAGCCTAAAGTCAGGTAGGTTGATTCCTCCAGTTCCATTCTTCTTTCTCAAGATTGCTTTGGCTATACAAGGTTTTTTGTATTTCCATACAAATTGAGAAATTATTTGTTCTAATTCTTTGAAAAAGACCTCTGGTAGCTTGATAGGAATTGCATTGAATCTATAGATTGCTTTGGGTAGTATACTCATTTTCACTATAATGATTCTTCCAATCCACGAACACGGCACATTTCTCCATCTTTTTGTGTCCTCTTTGATTTCTTTCATCAGTGTTT